>OU015474.1:8611387-8868887 GCA_907164805.1 Brachyptera putata
TATATTTATATATATATGCGCATGTAGGCCAATTTACACATTGTCTTCATGAAATTCTGAAACAAAACAAATCGATCCATCTAATACATCTAACATAACTTTTCATATCAACCCATCCACCCCCCGGTTGACGTAATACCTTGCATGCGCACTAATCACTGCGCATGGCAACTTGTAGCTATGAGATCTCGTCACGATTATCATGTACAGTACATGACAGGAAGATTTCGACGAGGAAGATGCAGATTGCACAGCTTCCAGTCTTGCCCTAGATCTGTATCATTATCTTGTACATCAGACAGTAGATTGGATCTTATGTTTTGACTGACTGATTTCTATATGGTTATGGTTGATGTTGATCGTAAATATGATGTGATGTATTAATAGGTTATTGGATGATTTTATTAGATAATGATAATTGTAGATTAGAGTTGAATATTGAATTGAATAATGATAATAATAATAAAATGAGTAATTATTTATAAGGAAGTCATATATATATATATTGAATGCTTTCTAAGTGGATATTATTGATGGTTATTAATAATCGATAATATTGATATGCCTAACCATATATTTCTGATTTTTTATATATATATATATATATATATATATATATATATATATATATATATATATATATATATATATATACATTATACATATATATTCATATAAAGAAATGGATTAATAAAAAATTTAAGTTCGAAATTTTTCGTAAATCGATGGTTTGATAATAATCAATCATATTTCTTGTTAGCGACAATATAATGTATTGATAATCATGGTTGAATTACACAAAGTCAGACTTATATTTTTAATTGAAAAATATCAATTATTCATACCTCAATTATTATATTATTAATTGTTAATTATATTATATCAATTATTATATATTATATATATAGGCGAGGGGAATTTCGGAACCAATTCGATCCCCGCCGCTGTCCATCTTTACAGAGTTTTTCTCGTGGTTTCCTTCTGTAGTCTAGATTAATGTTGGGTTGGTTCCACAATATAGGCCACGACCACTTCCTTCCCACTATCCAAGAACTTTCATTCATCATCCCATCATCTCATTAATCATCCATCCGACTCCAATAGATCTTCGCCATCATTACAGTGCGTCGTTAAACCCAATATAAATAAATAAATATATATTTATATTCATTTTTTATGTTCACTTACCTATTGACCTATCTATAACATCCTGCTAGAAGTCAAATTAATCCACTACATTGGTTCACTATTATGAGGTTTTTTTTACAACGTAATTATTTACAAATTACCGACAAACGTAATTGAGATAAACAATTAGCAGTTGACAAACATGATAGAAATGATTCTAATTGCACACTGTCTGAATGTCAGTCTTGTTCAACAGTTTACTCAATAGTCTAGACAGCCTAGACATTCATGCAAGAATTAACATACCTATAATAAATGCACTTTTACATTCTTTTGTTTCTATGCACTTTCAAATTGTAAATAAAATTTGGCGATTGTATATATGAGATATCTAGTGTGTAGTAATTTTTTTTTTTTTTTTTGGTGGGGGGGGGGTAACACCGACAGTATGGTCATTTTGTCACCCATTTTTGTAATTTTATGCTGAATAATTTGGTGTGCATAATTAGAACAGCCAATCAATGAATAAATCAGTTAAATTCAGAAAGTTTGTCAATATATTTAAATAAATTACCTTCATTGTGGAAAGGATATGTGGATTCGATAACAAATATTAAAAAAACGAAAGGATATTCTATTTATATACCACTCTTCTATTAGGGCCTACCTGTCCTCAATGGTATTCACCTAGTCCATGGGAGTCGATTTAGCGGAATATTAGTTATTTGGTGATTGAACGGTATGAGATATAAAAATTCTAACAATTAGGAAACATGGATCTCATAACACCTAATTGTCACGCGTTTAAGGCTAAAAAACAGATTCTTTAACCGTATACGCATAATAATTATGTGATATGAGATAGATAGTTATTACTTATACCTTCTTGAAGGTATTGAAAATATCTATATTTCCTCTTTATCCGAATTTCGATATCTCATACCGTTCAAAAGTTATCACCAAAGAACTGATATTCCGCTAAATCGACCCGCATGGACTCCTAATCACCTGTGATTTAGAGCAAAAAAGTCATATTCATCAGGAATGTCGACTCACCCGCGGGCTAAAACTTGACCACTAGACGTGTTTTCCCACCGTACAAACATGCAGAATTAGTTTCACTTTCCTTGCCAGCTGATGGCAATACATTTCCTCGATAATTATTAGATCAAATGTAATAAACATCTCTTACTGAGACAGTACACAGTGGCGTACCCACCATACCCAGCTATAGACCACAATATATACAATCACTAGGCAAACGCAGAATATGCGTAGTACGATGAGCGAGATATCTATATAAAGTAAAATCTAAAACTCTACACACCTTGATCATATAAAATATACTCCATTCGATACAATGAATCTAAAGAGCCGTGGATCTATCACTGCAACATTTGTATGCTATAATTTCTATCTATTCGATGGATAAAAAACATTTATTACATTATTTTCTTCAAAACGGCTGGTCCGAATTGCATCCGAATTTTTAATAATGTGTAATTTGAATTATATTGCAGAGATTTTATTCCTTAATTTTTTCCGCCCATCCTAATCTTTTGAGGTTTTTAGAAACTTTGAGATGATACATCTCAAAAATGGTACAGCCGATTTTAACCGAAAACTATAGTTTTCGATTAAAATCGGCTATACATGACCTATATACAGTTCTAAGTTGAATAAGTTGTTTGCGTATACATAAAAAGTTTCATGTCGATCGGTCAAACCCTGCGACCTGTGCAATGCTTACAACCAAACAAACAAAAAACACACAGACAAAGCTCTATAATGTGGGATGAAAATCTTCGCTAACGTTCATCTAAAAATTGCCAATTCCTATGTTCACATCAACACCAGCCTCTTTCCTAAAAACTCCTCTATTTTCATAACTATAACCTAGTGGTCATATCAATTCAATCCGTTCTCTTTCGCACTTCCACGCTTTTTTCACACACAGACTTCTCCGTCTTTGCACATCGAATACAAACAAACTGCCAACCACAAACTCAATGCCAATGCCTCAACAATGTTTCTTACTCTAACTAAAGCCTGAAATCTTTCGATCTTCTTCATGACCTTAATGCATTTCACTATAGGTAGAGCAGCGATCGGTAGGTTCAAAGACAGTACTCATGAAATAGAACAAGATTGACAGCCGAGTGAAACCACCATGTATGCTTGATACACCTTGTACACTATAGGTAGAGCAGCGATCATAGGTTCAAGGACAGTACTCATGGAATATAACAAGATTGACAGCCGAGTGAAACCACCATGTAGGCTTCATACATCTTGTACACTATAGGTGGAGCAGCGATCGGTAGGTTCAAGGACAGTACTCATGAAATAGAACAAGACTGACAGCCAAGTGAAACCACCATGTGAGCTTGGTACATCTTGTACACTATAGGTAGAGCAGCGATCGGTAGGTTCAAGGACAGTACTCATGAAATAGAACAAGACTGACAGCCAAGTGAAACCACCATGTGAGCTTGGTACATCTTGTACACTATAGGTGGAGCAGCGATCGGTAGGTTCAAGGACAGTACTCATGAAATAGAACAAGACTGACAGCCGAGTGAAAACACCAGGTAAGCTGGATACATCTTGTACACTATAGGTAGAGCAGTGATCGGTAGGTTCAAGGACAGTACTCATGAAACAGAACAAGATTGACAGCCGAGTGAAACCACCATGTAGGCTTGATACATCTTGTACACTATAGGTGGAGCAGCGATCGATAGGTTCAAGGACAGTACTCATGAAATAGAACAAGTTTGACATCCGAGTGAAACCACCATGCAAGCTTGACACATCTTGTAGGCCTACACTATAGGTGGAGCAGCGATCGGTAGGTTCAAGGACAGTACTCATGAAACAGAACAAGATTGACAGCCGAGTGAAACCACCATGTTAGCTATAGATACATCTTGTACGCTATAGGTAGAGCAGCGATCAGTAGCTTCAAGGACAGTACTCATGAAATAGAACAAGACTGACAGCCGAGTGAAACCACCATGTAAGCTATAGATACATCTTGTACACTATAGGTAGAGCAGCGATCAGTAGCTTCAAGGACAGTACTCATGAAATAGAACAAGACTGACAGCCGAGTGAAACCACCATGTAGGCTTGATACATCTTGTACACTATAGGTAGAGCAGTGATCGGCAGGTTCAAGGACAGTACTCATGGAATAGAACAAGATTGACAGCCGAATGAAACCACCATGTAGGCTTGATCTTGTACACTATAGGTAGAGCAGTGATCGGCAGGTTCAAGGACAGTACTCATGGAATAGAACAAGATTGACAGCCGAATGAAACCAGCATGTAGGCTTCATACATCTTGTACACTATAGGTAGAGCAGCGATCAGTAGGTTCAAGGACAGTACTCATGAAATAGAACAAGTTTGACAGCCGAGTGAAACCACCATGTGAGCTGGATACATCTTGTACACTTTAGGTAGAGCAGCGATCGGTAGGTTCAAGGACAGTACTCATGAAATAGAACAAGACTGACAGCCGAGTGAAACCACCATGTAGGCTTGATACATCTTGTACACTATAGGTAGAGCAGCGATCGGTAGGTTCAAGGACAGTACTCATGAAATAGAACAAGACTGACAGCCGAGTGAAACCACCATGTAGGCTTGATACATCTTGTACACTATAGGTAGAGCAGCGATCGGTAGGTTCAAGGACAGTACTCATGAAATAGAACAAGACTGACAGCCGAGTGAATCCACCAGGTAAGCTGGATACATCTTGTACACTATAGGTAGAGCAGCGATCGATAGGTTCAAGGACAGTACTCATGAAATAGAACAAGACTGACAGCCGAGTGAAACCACCATGTAGGCTTGATACATCTTGTACACTATAGGTAGAGCAGCGATCGGTAGGTTCAAGGACAGTACTCATGAAATAGAACAAGACTGACAGCCGAGTGAAACCACCATGTGAGCTTGGTACATCTTGTACACTATAGGTAGAGCAGCGATCGGTAGGTTCAAGGACAGTACTCATGAAATAGAACAAGACTGACAGCCGAGTGAAACCACCATGTAGGCTTGATACATCTTGTACACTATAGGTAGAGCAGCGATCAGTAGGCTCAAGGACAGTACTCATGAAATAGAACAAGATTGACAGCCGAGTGAAACCACCATGTAGGCTTGATACATCTTGTACACTATAGGTAGAGCAGCGATCAGTAGGCTCAAGGACAGTACTCAAGAAATAGAACAAGTTTGACAGCCGAGTGAAAACACCAGGTAAGCTGGATACATCTTGTACACTATAGGTAGAGCAGTGATCGGTAGGTTCAAGGACAGCACTCATGAAATAGAACAAGTTTGACAACCGAGTGAAACCACCAGGTAAGCTCGATATATCAGTGGTAAATCTGCGAGCGGATAATGCCGATGACGCGACTTGAATTGCACGTCCAGTACGCCACTGTTGTGTTCGAAGTCTTGTGTTCTGAGATTCTGTCTCTCGTCTTACCACAAGAACACGATGACCTTTACAAGGCTGTGGAATACACTTGTGTTCGCGAGAGAAGATAATTGTCTACCAAAATAACACACAAATATCACCGCCGAAATTAGTATTTTGTATACTAGGCAAACGCAGAATGTGCGTTGTGTGATGAGCGAGATATCTATAAAGTAACATCTAAAACTCTACATACCTTGATTATATAAAATGAACTTCATTCGATACCAACGAATATAGAGAGCCGTGAATTAACAGCTGCAAAGAAGAATCCCTGATGATGGCAGGTCAGATCCTGCCGAAACGTTGGAAGAGAAAGAGAAAACAAGGTCCCGAAAGGGACTGCAATTCTATCCCGAAAGAGCAAACGGGGTCTACCCGAGAACATAATACAACATATATATATATATATATATATATATATATATATATATATATATATATATATATATATATATATATATATATATATATAATTTTTTTCTTTCAATGTTGCTTAACGACCCCACCAACAGCTAGGTACGAATGAGCGGATGATAATGAAACGATGATGGTATAGCACTGCAATGCCTTACATCAAAATTAATGAACAGAGAAAGTACCTAATCATAAAATTAAAACAAATTCCGATAAAGGTCAATGTATGAATCATATTCAATCACTAAATATAAGTCTAAATTTATTTGATAAAGTGATAGTTCCGATCGAGTGTCTCCACTATTCATTAGCACTAACTTCGCGTGTTTCGATTCTTCGAAACTAATGTTATCAACGCAGCAATCACATGTTGGAATAATATAGATCGAACATAAAAACATCCTAGAATAATAATTCTTATTAATAGATTTGAGTTGTATAATGTATAGTGATGAGAATAGCAGGAAAATACGAATAGTCATACATTAATAATATACGACTAATATTTTTTATAATATCAACATGGACAATTGGAACTGGAAGATTATCAGGAACGATAAGGATATGGTTGAAAAAGTTATAGAAAGACCCAGTAAAATGATTGAGGAAATGGGATGGGAAAATTTGGCGAAACGAAGACAAATAGAAAGAGTGTGCAATTTTGTTAGAGTCAAGAATGAATATATAGGATGGTATGAATTAAGCAATAGAATTGGAAAGGGATTACAAAGAAGTACAAGGGGAGGTGTAAGAATGGAAGTGGAAAAAGTGGATAGAGAAGTAGGTAAATATGGATTCATACAAAGAACGACGCGGGAATGGAATGAATTGGAAGAAGATTTCAAGAACATAACGAAGATTGGTGATTTAAGAAGAGAGCTAAGAAAAAAATGAAGTATTATTATATCGAGTATGTTTGACTGTAATTTCATTAGGTATAGTAACCATTACCACCTGTTTTATGAACAATCTGTAATGAATAAATAAAATATGTAGATATGTAGGCCTAAATATGTAAATATCTTCTTGCAGGCGTGGACTGGAAGGGGATGCTGGGGTGCGATCGCACCCCGGGCTTTTTTACCGTTCCGCGCCCCTATCGAACATATGATATAATTATATAGACAATATCTATATAAATGTGTATTACACAATCATAATACACAAATATAATACACAATCATCGACAAGCTGGGACAGAGTTCATCGTTAATGTCAAGAAAACTTTTAATTTAATACTTACCTATGTTTGTAACCATTGTAGTTGAACTATATATTAATCAATTACTATTTCGATTGATTATATTCACTGATTAAACGTATCCATACCCAATAATAATCCATGGCAAACAGTTATATACAATACAAATATTAATTTTTGTCAAGATATGTGTAAAAAGCTACTTGAAAACCATGAAAAATCGACCATCTCTTCCATCACCAATCAGCTTGGTGAAGGCAAGGGAAAAGTGCATGCGTAGAAGTTCTGGACAATTCCATTTGGGCGGGACCTACTATACGAGAATATTCGATTTGTCACATGGTAAACATTTGATGGGTAACTACATTCATTCAGTATTTAGCAACGAACGGCGGGGGGCAGCTTTCTGTCTGTGCTCAACCGTTTCCGAACGGTCCAAGACATTCTAGGAGGAGAACGGAAGGTGCGAAGGAATTTACGCGTAATTGGTTTAGTGCGTATGCTTATGCGACAGTTATAACAATAGTAGTGGGAAGTATAGTAACAACAGAGAGAGAGAGACTCCGTGTTTCAAACGCGGGGCTAAGGCTAGTTCGAGGGGTCAACAACTCCTGAAATCAGGTGCACACTTGCCATGAAATCCCATTGAAATCTCCTTGAAATCACTTGAAATCCCCTTAAAATCCGTATGAAATCTCTTAAAATCCCCTGAAATCTCTTGAAATCTCTGAAATCACCGAGGGGTTAACAACTCCTGAAATCAGGTGTACACTTGCCATGAAATCCTATTGAAATCTCCTTGAAATCACTTGAAATCCCCTTAAAATCCGTATGAAATCTCTTGAAATCACCTGAAATCACATGAAATCTCTTGAAATCACCTGAAATCACATGAAATCTCTGAAATCACCTGAAATCAGGTGTACACCAAATTTGCGAGTTGTTAACCCCTCGGGCTAGTTTATATATACTTGTAGAGTATAGTATCTTACTATAACCATATATACTCCCAAGCGGAGTTCAACAAGCCTGTAATGTAACAACTATACGAGTTATAAGAAGGAATGAAATAATTAATTGTATCGTTTAGAAGGGGAAAGTGTAATTGGTTGCTATTGGAAACCACCTGAGGGCGTCTAGTTATCAGTTAGCGAAGCTAAAACCGGAATAAGACTTTTATATTCTGTTGATAAAAATCCAACACCTGATTGTTTAGAGATAAATAAGAATATATTTTGGATTATATTCGACATGAAAGGTGACAATACGAAGGTACCAACTGTGCCAAAAACTAACTGTAAGAAAAAAAAATGACCCAACTTCTATTACTTGAGTAACCTGTACAGAAATTAAAGCGGGAAATTTGACTTGAGGGGGTAACAACTTGGCATTTTAGTGTGTACCTGATTTTTTTTTTGTGATTTTTTTTCTTAGTCTTCTAGATTTTTTCGATTTTACATGATTTTTTCATTCTTCTCGGTTCATTCTTCACTTTTTTTTTCGATTTTTCGTGATTTTTTTTTACTTGATTTTTTTAAAAATTTCAATTTGTCATACTTTTATCTAGATGTACTTAGATGTAATTATTATCTACACCTAATTATTCACCATAAAATTGGAGAATAAACAAAAATAGCCGCCCCGGTGGCCAAGTCAATTATCGCTAGCGGTAGTAACTGAAGTCAACGTTGGGCGTGGGTTCGATCCTGCATAAGGCATGGGTTTTCTGTAAACGTCCTTTCACCTATCATCTCTTCATCGTTTCATTATCACCCGCTCATTCGTAACCCCGTATAACCTAGCTGTTGGTGGGGTTGTTAAGCAAACAGTAATCATCATTAGCATCAACAAAAGTAAATACGTGGATATAAATTCATAAAACAAAAGTAACAATTTAACCAACAACAAAAATCTAAAATCAAACTAAACTAAAACTAAATCTAAAATTCATGTGACAAAATGACCACCTGTCGGTGTCACCCCCCCCCCCCCCCCCTCCCCAAAAAAAAAAAAAAATGTTTTTCAAAATGAAAAACTGAAGATACTATAGATAAAACAAACAATTAAACATCAACAAAAAGCTATTTTCATTTTTCAAAAATAAAATTTCTCCAATCCATTTAATCGATCAAGCAGACAATAAGTGAAACCCAACTATGTCCTATGATACATACTTACATACCCATTTGAATGAAGTTTCAAACCACCCGCGCGATAGTGTTGTAAAATACAAGGAACGATCAATCGAAACCTTCATATCTCGCTGATAAAAGACTACATGATCATATTGTTGGCCTACACCCACATTACGAAGGTTACGTACATTGCGATTATGTCGACATACGACATAGAGTGATCGATATATATCGATATTACATATCGATATGCGCTAACTGGATCGCCAGATAGGAATGGGTGTGGCCGATTGTGGGTGAGACAGTGATCTATGTAGACTAGTATATTTTATAAGAAAGATGGAGGCTCGAACCATCCGTTCGGTAGTGATGTAGGATAGAAGGGACGGTCGGTAGGAACCTTATTCGTTTCTGGAAACGAGAATATGTATGTAGATTTCATGAGGAAAAAGCTATAAGTGATCACTGAGACGGGTGATGTAGTTGTCAGAGCGATGAATTGTCATTCGAGAGGGCTGGGTATGAATTTTGATGATAATGTTATTTTTCATATATTTATATAATTATCATTTATGTACTTTGCCATATAATCCATATAATTTCCTATATTATTTATAGTATCATGTTTATAGAACTTTTAGCAATAAATCATATGATGTTGTTTTATTATTTATATATGTATATATATAAATATATAAATATATATGAATTTTATATATGAATAAAGAACATGTTTTACATTATTTCCTTCGAAAGGGCTGGTTTGAATTGCAAATACATTTTTAATTGTGTGTACACTTCCATGTTTACATTTGAAGAAAATTTGAATTATATTGGTGAGATTTTATTTTTCAATTTTTCCCGCTCAGCCTAATCTTATGGGGTCTTTAGAAACTTTGAGATAATATTTCACACAAATGGGCCAACCAATTTGACCCAAAAACTATATAGTTTCAAGTTGGATAAATTTGAGTATAAAAAACTTTCATATCGATCGGTCAAACCCTGCAACCTGTTCAGTGCTTACAAAAAAAAAAAAAAAATCTCCGCTAACACTCATCTAATAACTATTTATCTCATATCGCATAATTATCAGGCTTAGGCCCGGTTTTACGAATCTTAGTTAAGTACTAATCCACTAACTATTTGTTAAAGGTACGAAAATATCATATGTAACCAATGGTGATAACAAGTTAATCCGCTAACTATTGCTTAGTCCACTAACAATTGATCCGTAATACCGGCCCTTATACGATTAAAAACTGTTTTTATTACCGTAGGCCTATACGCTTGATAATCAGGCGATTTTACCATCTTGAAGGTATTGAAAATAAATGTTCCCTTGATTTTAGAATTTATATATCTATATTCATTATTTATTTATATTGGGTTTAACGACGCACTGTTATGATAACTGAGATCTAATGGCGTCGGATGGATGATAATGAGATGATGGGATGATGAGATGAAGGTTCTTGGGTAATGGGAAGGATAGTGGGAAGGAAGCGGTCATGGCCGACTTATTGTAGGAACCATCCCGGCATTAGCCTAGACTACAGAGGGAAACCATGAAAAACCTCTGTAAAGATGGTCGGCGGCGAGGATCGAATTGGGTCCGTTATTCCCCTCGCCTCCCGGATCACATGAAGCGAGCGCGTTAACCACTGCGCTGCATGTGCCGGTATTTTGATATCTCTTACCATTCAAAAAGCCATCACCAAAATAATAATATACGAATAAACCGACAGTAAGAAATATGTAACTTACAGTATTAAAGAGTGCCCATAAAATGTTCCAGCAACAAGGATGGTTTTCATATGTTCATTATAACAATGACTAGTCCATCGATTCTCTTGAAAAATGTATATATTTATGACTCTCCCCGGCCCCCTCGATCCCACCCAGCAATCGAGTAAGATCAGAAAAGGAAATTTGCTTCTTATTTCTTGCTAAAGAAATGCTTCTTCAAAACAACAACATTGACAAATTATTGATATTATGGAAGTAAAAATAAAACGTTAAATTTGCCGGAAATGTAATGAAACATACAAATTCGTAATTATATATACTGGTTGAGCCAAATTTTCGAGGGGTGCTCGAAAAGATCCGACGGGTGCTTTGGACCCTGAGCACCCACGGACTCGGCGCCCCTGAACCGACTCCCTGTACAGATAGTCTACTTAGGCCCGGTTTTACGAATCTTAGTTAAGTACTAATCCACTAACTATTTATTAAAGGTACGAAAATATCATATGTAACCAATGGTGATAAGAAGTTAATCCGCTAACTATTGCTTAATCCACTAACTATCGATTCGTCATACCGGCCCTTATAGAAACCAGAAGTTAAGAACTAATCCAAATCAACGAATATATATATTTTTATTAAGTTTTTCTTATCAGACGAGCTTTAGCGAGGATTCAATTTGACATACTGAAAAAAATTGGTGGTCGTTTTTTTTTTTTTTTTTTTTTTTTTTTTTTGTCGGTTCTCCACAGGTCGAACGGCTACAGCTATCAACTTCAAACTTTTTTTCAATATGGTTCCTCATCTAGCTTAGATCTGTATAGTTGTGTGGCATTATCGGGGGGTAACTTTTTTTTTTATGAATTTAAGAAATTTCAAAAATTCCCATTAGAATAACATGACGGAAAAAAAAAGAAAATATTTTTATTTTCCAAAAAAATGAAATTTCGCGTGAAGTTGAATTACATTTTGGTACACATGTCTAAAAAATTTCAGCTTGATCGGGTCAGCCATTTTGAAGAAAAAACATAAAATGTGCTAAATTGGTACCACTCGAAGCAGTTTTTACCCATTTCTACCCATACTATTACTATCCGCTCGTCTAACAACGCATATGGCGTTTTCCTAGTATAATAAAAGAGTGTATCACGATTCCATTAGGTTGGTATTGCACGTATAAGGCGATCTAGACTGGTCAGCATTTCTTCTGTCTGACTGGCCGGGTCTGATATGTGTAACACATTATTCATTTATTATAATAATACATTTCCCTGTAACAAATTCGGATTCTTAGGGGCTGTATATATTATAATGTTATGTAACTTGTGCTCATAAAATTTACTACCTTTACTATTTACTACTTTTTACTACCAAATATACACATATAGGCCCTATATATATTATTTTTTCATATATATATATATATATATATATATATATATATATATATACATACATACATATATATACATATACAAAAAATGCAATAAAATGAACTCGAAACGTCGTGAGGTAATAAGATTCGTTGGACCGCATCTCTCTCTCTCTCTCTCTCTCTCTCTCTCTCTCTCTGTAATTGTTTTTTTCTTGTGCTTGTGTATGTATAATATATATATAATATATATATATATATTATATAATATAATAATATATATATATATATTAATATAATTATAATATGTCTATAGTATCATAATATATATATCATATACATATATATATTATTAGGCTAATGTTTTCGGTATGTGTTTATATTCATTTTGTGTGTAAATTTTGAATTTTGACCACGACAGCTATCTAAGAGAAAGTTATAATACTAAAATCTTTTAAAATTATTAAAATATTGTTAATACCATGATAGGTGCGGACTTGAAATCATAATTATTATCCAAGTTGTTCCGTAAACATTACTGGAAATGGATATTCATTGTGAAGGTTATATAATTATCCACATACTATATGTAGATTAATAATATAACTATAACTAATTAAATACCGTACTCATTTGGTTGAAAATTTTCATGAAAATTGACACCACTAGAACAGACTAATCTTCAAATAAAAGAATGTGTATGATTACATTACACAATTGCCATGAATATTAAAAATTAGTAAAAGTAATTGATTGAAATCTAGCCAATATATATCGGAGTCTTGCAATATCATTTCTCTTGTTTATTTGACCATGGCTAATGGTCAGTGCATTGTTATGTGTGTTATATAATCTCTTCGCCATTCTTTGATGTCAGACTTACAGACTCAATCAATCGGAACTCAAATCAGGAACTAAATGATAAATTATGCACTTTTCTCTTCGCATAGCTTTGATGAATGTGTTTTTTGCTGTGCTATGATACCACGACCGAATAAATAAATAAACATTAGAATACATAGAACAATAAAAGATATTAAAATAAGAATTATTAGATGAGCGTAGCGGAGATTTTCATTCCATATACCGAAAAATTTTGGCTTGGTTTTTATGTTTTTTTGTGTGTGTGTGTGTGTGTGTGTAATTTTGTACGTGGCATACAGGTCAGGAAAAAGTTTCAATCAACTCGAAACTTTTTTTTTCAAATTGGTGTTATACCAGAATAGGTTGGGATTGTTTTTCAGAAAAATCGGTCGAATGGTTTTTCCGGAAAAAATTTGGAAAGTATGGAAATTCCCCATAAGAATAGGCCGGAGAAGAAATAATTGGAAAACAAAGATTTTCCAAAAGCTCTCAAATTCATACTGAATGTGGAAAAAACTATCATACATATTTTAAGCGATTCATGGAACAATCGGATGTGAAATAACGAAGAAAACGCATTTGTAATGTACTTTTTTACATATCAATAAAAGCAATTAGGAAAGCAATTAAGAAACTATTAAATGTTAAATGTGAATACATAGAACAATAAAAGATATTAAAATAATAATTATAGTTAACATTATGATCCGAAGAAGAATCAAAATGGAAATATCCACGGAAGAAAAACAAAAAAAAGAAGATTTTCTGCCCTCCGGGTACCACTGACAGCGTGGTCATTTCGTCACCAATTTTAAAATTTCATGCTGAATAATTTGGATGTCATATTTATATAAAGCTCAACTTTTCACTCAGTTCAAAGTGAAAGATATCACCATTCATGTGTTTGTTTGGTTTATTCTTAATTGCAATGTCCGGATATATCACAAAAACGGTTCATATATTTTTAATATGTTCCGGACTTTTGGAAACTGAATGTCACAGTTCATTGCTTTTAATAAAAAAAAAAATTAAATTGAGGTGGTAAGCTCGACCTTGTGGTGCCCCGTCCAAACGATCCTACTTCTATCCATAGCCTTAATTGTGGAACTATTATTTTGTATCAAGTTTCGATCTAAACAAATATGGATACACGATGTACAGACAGAACAGTGATAGCAACAAACTTTATCGTAATATAAAGAAGGTGTATACCGACACCGACTCCCATACTAATAACATGGGAGGTATTTGTGGTTCCTTGGATACAAATCAGAGCCAAAGGTCCATTTTACATTGTAACCGGTACCGGTTACAATGTTGAACTTACAAAATCTATCATTTTCGTGCAAAACAGATGCCACCTCTAAAGGCCCGTTCACAATTGAAATATTGATTATTGATTATGGAATATGGTATATGGTATAGTGTTATAGTGACCTAGGTGGGCCACAATAGCCGTTTATTTCAACTGTAGGTTCGCCAGTAGTTCACCGGAAAATCCGGTTCACTGCCCACTCAAATCATCATTTTTGTCTTGAATAGTTCGAGTTTCAGTGGCAGTGACAACAGCTGTACAGATACACAGAAACCTAATCATAAAAATCTAATTAGTTAATTAGAAAATTAATTAGTTAAAAGTGTTTGGTATTATAATTTGCTATAAAAAAATGTAATCCTCCATCTTTTGATCATGAGAGTTGAGAGATTGAGAGTGTCTAACTTGACTTGAAATAAAATACCTCAAAACACATTAATGGTAGTCATTTGACTCCAGTAGTAACGACACCTGATTGTCCAGAATTTTGCTGTTATAAGGAATAGTCATAAGAAATGGATTTATTTCATTTCTTATTCCATATTCCATATCACTAAACCACATTTTCTCATTGTGAACGGTAACACGGAAATGCCATCATCCATTTCGCTTAAACACTATACCATATACCATATATCATATTCCATAATCAATATTTCAGTTGTGAACGGGCCTTTACATAATAATTCTACTGAGCCGTGTATAGCAACAAGTTGTTCTATCTAGTTCGACATAAAAGCAAATGGTTGCGCTACAGGCAAATGGGACTATGGACCCCAGAAATACTTGACATTAAAGACGCGAATCAGCAACACCTTTATATTATTATGATCAAACCTGTTGGTATCACCACATCGTGTTATCAGTGATAAGAGCCGGCCCTGCGTATTATGATGCAGCCTGTTGGTGATGATGATTATTGTTTGCTTAACCACAGGGGCGGATTCAGGTCATATTCATGGGGGGGGGGGCGATCTCAGTCTTCAAAAGAAAATGCCAAATAAGAACAGTTGTGCAACGGCAAGTTAATGCGAAGCCGGCGACCCGCGGGGGGCAAGGGGGACCCCTTGTGACCCCGCATGTAATTTTTTTAAATGACCCCTTTTTTAACGCGTTTTAACGCGTTTCAGAAGAGATTTAGATGACAAAATCAATTGTCCTAAATAACTAAAGGTGCCCAACTGATATTTGCCAATCATAGTTATTGTAACTGCAGGTTACAATAACAAATAAGACTAGACCAGAGCTGTCATTTTGAAACAGTTCATCAAATTTCTTTAAATTACACCTTTTTAAATATGATTCAACGTGTTTCGGATGAGATTTAGATGCCAAAATCAATTTTCTTATAGAACTAAAGGTGCCCATATGATATTTGATTTTCTAGGCAATGTAAAATATGAATCTATATACGATATTATCCATCCATCCGTATCTTTCCTTCTTTCTAGCTTTCTCCTTTTCTTCTTTCTTTCTTTCTCTCTTCCTTCTTTTATTTTCGTATTTTCTATTTCATGGGAGGGGCGATCGCCCCCATCGCCCCCCCCCCTGTATCCGCCACTGCTTAACCACCAAAAGCTAGGTTATACGGGGGTACGAATGAGCAGATGATTTTGAATCAATGAAATAATAAGTGAAAAGACGTTTACAAATACCCATGCCTTATACCGGACTGGAACTCACGCCCAACTGTGACTTCAGTTTCTGAAGCAGTGCCTTGGCTCACTGAGCTACTGAGGGCAGCCTATCTTTTAATACTATTGGCTCATCTCACTACACTTAAATTGTGTGCAACAAGGATATTTCGCTGAAAGATTTAAGGCTAGTTAGATATTCACAATATCATTCATAGTAAAAACCATCAAAGCATCAGATAGTCAGAGACAGGAGTTGTTGCTTCCTGACGCTGCGCGATTGAATCATGTAATTCATAATTCGCATTCATCACTTGCTTTATCAAAGGATCAGTTGAACCGTATTGATGGTACCTTCAATAGCCTCACATCGGTTCATCCAACAATAACACTTCAGCGTACAGCAAGCGAAACGTACTTATAATATCGATGCGTCCGACATCTAGCGGATAACTGAGCTACTATGATTTAGTGACGTCGATACCGTAGCGTACAAGCTAGAAAAAGACGAACATAAACTTGGACACTTGGACAATAGTTTATGATAATAATAATTATTATTATTATTAACTCTTACAGATGCGCAAAAATGCACGGTGGCAAGATCCCTATCCTTGATCACGACGGTTTGCCCGCCTCCCTAACCTTCTGCCGGGATTGTTTTATTCTTATTTCATCCCCCTCAAAAACACTTCTACCAAGTTCATTCCAGTCCCTACCTGTCATATTTCTAATTCGTTTATTCCAGATGATATTGTTCCGTCATTTATATATTATTTATACACACATATACAATAAATATAGGCCTAAAATACAAAACTACGAATTCTGTCGAAACATGAGATTTTCTCTCAGATTTTACAACTTCAGATATTATTTTTGGTTGCACTTCTTGAAATAACGAAATCTATATTATTTGAAAAGCTTCATTAGATGAGCGGAGTGATGACAGTTTTTTATGTTTTCTTTTGTGGCTTCATAGTGTTGTTGTGTTTTTTATATACATATTGTTATATCATTTATATTCTTATATTAATTATATAACATTGTAACATGTATTATGAAGTTACTGATAGCAGAAGACCGCTAATTAAATCGAATAAAATCGAAAACATCGTAATCGAAATCGAAAAAAATGCTAGGATAGATTGGGATTGTTTTTTAGCAATATCGGTTATTTTCGAAAGTACGGCAAATAATTAAAATTCATATACTAAAGAGAATAATGTCCCGGGAAATTTTGGGGAATTTTGCACCTTGAAAATAATTTCTTCAAATAATGTCTTTCATCATTTTCAAACTGAAAAAATATATTTTTTTGAATATTATTTGAAAACTGATAGTTACACGTTAAAACATCTGTAATAAATAAATTAAAAATAATTAATTAGACATCTATAGTGAGATGGGACCAAGTAAAAGCGTTATTGCTAACAAACTATTGTAATATACATTTGTAAATATATACACAGGTGAAAAAATAAACGAAAAATTAAATCACTGAGAGCATGGTGACTTCATCAGTTTTTTTAATTTAATTAACACAAGTTAATCAATTTCAATTCGTAAAGAAAATTCAATTTGTGTGTTTTTATTAAACGCTCCACTGATCCGACAAATTGACTACATGATTGGCATTAAAGTTGTTAATAGAACACACAAGATGTATTGAGCGCCTTTTCTCGCATTTCTCATTTATATTGGCTAATAAGTCTGCATCTGCAGCTGTAGAGGTGGCTCTGCCGTAACGTGTTCGCTCCTGAACGCGGCGGTCACCAGTTCGAACCCCGTCTACTAAGGACCTTTTTGTTTTCAAGAAATTATGTTTTTGATAATGCTCTACTATCCTTCTTTGTTTTTTGAAAACCTAAAATAATATAGGAAGTCATATAGTGCGTCGTTAAATCCAATACAAATGAATAAATATATAGGCCTATATAATTTTTTTTCGGGTAACTTCGTAAGTGTGGTTATTTCGTCACTTCCTTTACTCTCATCCTTAGCCTTAATAGGGGAACAATACTTTTGTATCAAGTTTCGATGTTATTAAAAAAAAAAAATATATATAATATATATATATATATATATATATATATATATATATATATATATATATATATATATATATAAATTAATTTAAATTATACGAGAAAATATTCCACATATATATGAATTAATTTAAATTATTCGAGAAAATATTCCACAGCTCTCTGTGAAAATCCATGAAATAACAAATTACATGTTTTCGTAACCTTTCATATTAGCACAGATTAAGGAATGCTTACAATACCTTACCTAACCCAATGCCTTTCTTAGGCCGAATCAGTACACCATGCATGACTACTGGTAACCTAGGCAACCAGTAAAAGTGATTGTACTAAACGTGGACATAATAAAACACTAAAAACCACTTAAAAATACATTTAACTACGTGTATAATGTGATACAATCATGCTAGTCGAGACAAGGGAAACGATGTGTTCATATATATATATATATATATATATATTTGACGGTTCAGTGTGCTAGACACTTGACCACCCGTCTCAGTATAATATGCATATATATATATATATATATATATATATATATATAAATATATATATATATATATATATATATATATATATATATATATATATATATATATATAGAGAGAGAGAGAGAGAGAGACAGAGAGAGAGAGAGAGAGAGATATATATATATATATAGAGAGAGAGAGATTATATACATATATTTAATTTATATTAAACAAAGATGTAGAACTACAAATTATTATCTAATATTCATTAATCGACGTTTATATTTCCATTATTTTTATTTATGTTTTTATTGACATTGATTAATCTTGGTATTTATATCACAGTTATCAATTGTGATGTAACATATATAGTAATAGATACTAGAAAAGTAAGTATAATGATTATAAATAATAAAAAGACTAGAGAAGAGAAAGTGACATATATATATAAAAAATTAAAAATAACGAAAGATAGGGAAACTTACACATATTTACATATTATTAATGTTTATATTTCCATATATTTTTTTTATGGTGTTATTAAATTGTACTGGTATTTATTACAGTTATAGTTGTGGATGTTTTAGCATAGTATGGAGCGGCAGTAGAAAGAATAGAACATAATATACTAGATTTAAATTATATAAAAAGTAGTAATTATGTTCTAACATTCTACGTTATTTTATTATCTTTCAATATTTTATCATGTTAATTTTTAATTTATTCATCATATGATTTTTATTCTGGTGTTTCAAGCATATTGTAGCTGTATATATCAGACTTTATTAGTTAATCATATTATACATATATATATATACAACTATCTTGATATATATATATATATATATATATATATATATATATATATATATATATATATATATATATATATATATATATATATTTATTGAATATATATATATATATATATATATATATATATATATATATATATATAATTTATATATACTCCCTCCATATACTCCGATCACAAATGTTAAAATTGGATTTTAAAAAAAAATGCATATCTATACAGTGATCTATTCTCACTTCCTATCTCTAAAAAAAAAATGACCAATACACGTAAGGGCGTGAAAGAAAGTGAATTTTTATAATTCAAATGCCGGACATTTTCTTTACCAACACCATATCTTGTACCAGACCAATTAATATCTCATACACACATAATATAATAATTACCCAACCTCCTCCAACTGGACCTTGTAACGACATTTGTAAACCCCTTTTACAAACCTCAACAATCTTTTAATTACTGCTTATATTTCACATTTCACAATAGTTACATTACTAATTGTTACAGACAGTTCCACGATCGACCGTCTCCGCTATATTATAACATTAACATTATGAAGTTTCGATTATTTTATATTAGTGATAGTTCCGATTGGGGGTCTTTTCTATTGGATAGTAATGGCGATCGGGTGGTTCGAACCGGCTGGGTTGGAAGTCGTGACTAGTCTGAAAGGTAGCGGGCGTTGAGAGAGTGACTATATGGTCTTGGGTGAAATAATTATTATATTGTTAGAGAAATGCGGTCTAGATCTTTCGACTACTACAACCTTGTGTTATCTAACTAACTATAACACTTGATTTGGAGCTGGTTTGATATATTCTTAATACTGTCGGTTCTGTCTAGACTTTTTTATAGTCTATCTGTCTAGTGATACACAATGACTACGTATATCACACAGTCGGGAAACGGTTTAGTCAAACCGGTTCAGGCTGAAACGGTTCAACGAATGAGTGTATATCACTATAATTCAGAAACACTTTGGCAAAATCGCGGTCAAAACGTTTCAGCGCCAGCCATTTTTAATATTTACGTAAGTCGATATATTGGTATATATATTGGTAGTATATTGGTACATATTGGATATTGGTGACGTAAGTTGGTATATAATCGATAACGAAGCTGGAATTCATCAAGGATCGATTTATCGCTCGCGTTCAAGGTTACCCTGAATCGGTTTGACGTGTATATCAATCGTATCGAGTTCTCCAATTCACTTGCCAAACTGGATTGGAACTAAAGTGTTTTACACCAAAACCGACAGGTACATCACCATCTGTAAACCGTTTCAGCCTGAACCGGTTTGACTAAACCGTTTCCCGACTGTGTGATATACGTAGTCATTCATTTTATCAGAAGGGCCAATTATGAATAGTTTTTATTTATATTGGGTTTAGGGTACCGGAACCCATCCACAGAAATGTTTTTTTTTTATTTATTGATGTATCAACAGTGAATTATAGTCTAGGCCTACTAGGAAAACGCGTTATGTGTTTCCGTGTTGATGGATGAGCTAATAAGAATGAAATTGAATTATTTCAAAAAAGTTATATCAAGTTGATGTTTTGACGGCATTCAAGTTGAAAATAATTTTTCCATTCCGGTTAGTTTATTTCGTAAACTATTCTAATGAATGTGATATTAAATGCAATTTAATATTTTAGATGTCTGTAGATGTAAATTGAGCTGACAGAATATTTTTCAATCCCACATTTCCACACTTCTACGTTAATCTCACAACGCACATTCTACGTTTTCCTAGTGTAAACTAGGAAAACGCCATCTATGCGTCGTTAGACGAGCGAATAGTAATAGTATGGGTAAAAATGGGTAAAAACTGCTTTGAGTGGTAACACTTCAGCACATTTTATGTTTTTTCTTCAAAATGGCTGACCCGATCAAGCTGAAAATTACCAGAAATGTGTATCAAAATGTAATTCAACTTCACGCGAAATTTCATTTTTTTAGAAAATGTGTTTTTTTTTCCGCCATGTTATTCTAATGGGTATTTTCGAAATTTCTAAAATTCATAAAAAAAGAGTTACCCCCCGATAATGCCACAAAACTATACAGATCTAAGTTAGATGAGGAACCATATTGAAAAAATGTTTGAAGTTGATAGCTGTAGCCGTTTAACCTGTGGAGAACCAACAAAAAAACATGAAAAAGAAAACATAAAAACGAACACCAATTTTTTTCAGTAGGTCAAATTGAATCCTCGCTAAAGCTCGTCTAATAAATAAGCTTGAGTAAAAAGTATGTGACCTATTCGCAAGCGGGTCAAAACCACTTCTTCTCTTCTCGAATTTCGAATAAAGGAATCCCATGGTTGAATAGAAGGTTTGATTTCGCGAACTTTATTATTCGTTACAGAATTCCATTCTGCCATTATTTTTTTTTCAACTTTTTTGGTTGTCATATTATATATTATTCACTCGCGTGAAAAGATTATTCGTACGTAGATTAAAACCAGATTTGAAATGCAAGTAAGTTTCCAATTGGCTGGCTTTGGTGCAGCGATTCTAAGGTCTTGATAAAATGGTAATTGTGTAGGAGAAATGTGGTCTAGATATTTAGACTCCTACAACCTTGTTAGACGAGCTTTAGCGAGGATTCAATTTGACTTACTGAAAAAAATTGGTGTTCGTTTTTATGTTTTTTTTTCGGTTCTCCACAGGTCAAACGGCTACAGCTATCAACTTCAAACTTTTTTTCAATATGGTTCCTCATCTAACTTAGATCCACTCTGATTCGTGATTAAAAACCTTTCCATATAATTTCGTACCCCCCAGGTGCTATTTTTGTATGATAACCACCGGTGCACGGTGCTTACATAAATCGAGAAATGTATCTTTACTATTTTTTTCTATTTTCAAAAACCAGTGTAATTGAATGAAAAGTTCACATCTCCAAGATAATTTTATACTCTATAATTGATTTGACATTTTATTTTTGTGAATTCAATCAGTTTTGAGATGATACGTCAATGAATTTCATCACATTCTTTTTATTCCCTGACGTATTATCTTGAAATTGATTGAATTCACTGAAATAGAATGTCACATTAATTAAAGAACATAAAATTATCTTGAGGATGTGAACTTTTCATTCAATTTACACTGGTTTTTGAAAATGAAAAAAATAGTAGAGATAAATTTCTCGATTTGTGTAAGCACCGTGCTTGTGCACGCACCCCCTTAAGGTATTGAGGCATCGGTGGATTCGTACAAACATAGCACCTGTTGGGGGGATCGAAATTATATGGAAAGATGTTGAACCTCGAAACTGGTGGGGGAGGGGGGAACCCCATAAATAGTTTCGTAGAGGGGGTTCTTAGCTTGAAAATGAAGTACTATTGGTGCGTGGCTCATCTCGGTATATTTTTAAAATCTGAACAAAAATTAAATTACGTTTCATTTATTGTGAAAAAAAAAATTGAATTCGTGATCAACATTTTGATTGTTACAATAATAAAAATTATTTTAAACATGAGGTACAGTTACACTGGTTTTTGAACATACAAAAAAATAGTGAAGGTGAATTTCTCTATTTTTATAAGCACCGTACATGAACCCCCCTTAAGTTAATACTTTAAGGGGGTCCGTGCACTACACTCACACAAATCGAGAAATGTATTTTTACTATTTTTTTTCCACTTTCAAAAACCAGTGTAGGCCTAATTGAATGAAAATTTCACATCTCCAAGATAGTTTTATGGTCTTTAATAAATATGACATTCTATTTCAGTGAATTCGATCAGTTTTTAGATAATACGTCAATGAATAAAAAGAATGTGATGACATTCATTGACGTATTATCTCAAAACTGATTGAATTCACTGAAATAAAATATCATATTAATTAAAGAGCATAAAATTATCTCGGATATGTTAACTTTTCATTCAATTACACTGGTTTTTGAACATACAAAAAAAATAGTGAAGGTGAATTTCTCTATTTTTATAACCACCATACATGAACCCCCTTAATACCTTAAGGTGTGGGTGTGGCTGTACCGGCACGTAGGACCAATGACCTTGCAGCTGTCACGAGCAACAAGTATCTGACACAAGTTCACGCAATTATACACGCAAACAATACACTGGCTGGCTTACGACAATCGCAGGAATTCTACCAACAAGAGATGAAGGAGCGAAACACCCGTGTGATAGTGGTGTTCGATAGGGGGGACGTTCGATCGGTACCTTCATCTCTTATGGATACAAATACTCGAGTTTTAGTTGAGAATTACGTGTTTGATTCATAATAGTGAGTTGCTATGGAAAATAGTATGTGTGACTATTGATTATTTATTTCATTTTTGATTGATTAGTGATAAGTAATTCATCGATTATTGAAGTTGGAGCCAGTTTTAAAATCTTAACCCGTTAACTATAGTCAAGGTACGAATATAACACATGCGATATGAATCAAATAGTTATTACATATACCATCTTGAAGGTAGTAAAAATTTGTTTTCTTCTTATTGGAATTTTGATCAAAAGCTATCAGCAAAAATTGACATTTCGCTAAATCGACTCCTACGGACTCTTAATAGGCATCCTAAAGAAAAACTAGTATTATTATTTATAAGCACTGAAACTAGAAGACAAGCCGCCCCGGTGGTTCAGTCAACTATCACACTGCGGTAGTAACTGAAGTCACCGTTGGGCGTGGGTTCGAGTCCCGCATAAGGCATGGGTTTTTGTAAACGTCCTTCCATTCCTATCACCACTTCATCGTTTCATTATCATCCGCTCATTCGTACCCCCGTCTAACCTAGCTGTTGGTGGGGTCGTTAAGCAATATTAAAAAAAAAAAAATAGAATACAGTTATAATATGTAGACTAGTGGTTAACGCGCTCGCTTCATGTGATTCGGGAGACGAGGGGTTTTCGAACCCGGTTCGATCCCCACCGCCGTTCATCTTTACAAGGGGTTTCGTTGTTTCCCTCTGTATAGTCTAGGCTAATACCAGGATGGTTCCTAACAATAAGTCCCACAATACTTCCCATGACCCAAGAAACCTTCATCTCATTAATCATCCATCCGAAATCCGAATCCAATAGATCTTCGCTATCATTACAGTGCGTCGTTAAAACCAACGCATAGTAGGCCTATGTAAAAAAAATCACTGGTCAAATATGCGTAGATTTTATTTAAATACAAATTTTCGGATTGAACCATAATATGTGACCACAAGTACAGTAGTATTTACCAATCCCCAAACTTGATTTAACCAAATATCAAACGGGCCCAAAATAACCCATGGTCGTTGACGCGCCGTAAAACGCCAATATCCATACATTCGATGATTTGTGCCTACATGGGTTTATCGACGCACTGTAATCATAACTAAGATCTATTGATTCATTCTTCAACGCGAAAACATATAGCGTTTTCCTAGTTTAATTGCAAAAATCAATCTCCTCCCACTATAACCTACGTATTGTATAATTATGAATACTCACCCTAACCTAGATTATATAACAGAGTAGATCGCTATAATACAGTCTACCTACAATCTCGACAACTAGGTCATAACGAGATGCAAATCTAGTTAAGAAATACCAATGAAATAGCAATAAAATGTGCATTCATATTGTCGGTGACCTTAGCAGAGGTTAACTATGTGACCTTACATATTTGACATACCTTAACGTCATCTATTGTTACATAAAGGTACGCCTTGAGCATAGGCTATCATGATACATAACCTATAAACGCCTACAACAATGGTTTTTACCTTTTCTTTTTTTGAAAAAAATAGAACTAGGTGGGCCTAAATGTCATATATTTTTGTGTTGTTGAATGCACGTTGGTAACATTGAATTTTAAAAGTTTTATCTCAAAATCGGATAAAAAATTTTGATCGATTTCCCACAGTGATAGATCTTTTTTCAATGGATGTAGAAATTATGAAGATAAATAAAGGAGATCGCGAATATTCTCTTTTCCCCAACACATTTGATTGATTACTATTACAATACTTTCAGTTTACTATTTACATTTTACAGCCTGTTAAAAGAGTTATGTTATAATTATTGTATACAGGGTAGTAAGATTGCCCTTGTGCTGCCCAGGCGCGTAAGAAGGACGGGCCGCTCTCGTTGGCTCAGTCAGCTGAGGCACGCTTCAGACACTGAAGTCACCGTTGGGCGTGGGATCGAATCCCGCATAAGGCATGAGTTTTTGTGTTCGTCCTTTCACTTATCACTCCATAGTTTCATAATCACCAGCTCATTCATACCCCCATATGACCTATCTGTTGGTGGGGTCGTTTAGAAGAAGGGGGATTACGACCCCCTCCCCCCGCTATATGCCTCAACAGTAAACCTCCAAAATCACTTACATTGTCAGAATACAGGTTAACTTGAGTAAAATATGCTTCTAGATAAAACGGTCTAGAACTGTATTGGCGCCAGTCATCGTATGTACGAAAGCCCCTGGATAATCAAGAGGTAATATATAATTGGATGAGCAAAGCACAGACTTAATTTCACCGTACTCCAAAAGAAGTATCACGACGAAAAACTACAAGTCCCTCAGGTCGAGACTCCCAATTCGAGGTTCTATCCACATTCTCGGTGGGAAGGCCATCATGGTTATGGGGTCGGGTGGGCCCGATATGAGGGTACTTTTTTTTGCGCTCCACAGGTCAAACTAAAATACAAATTCAGTTGAAACTTGGCATACACAAGTGTCATCATCTGAGTCTATGTATTTGTTGCTGAACCAAATATGCTTTTTTTCTTTTTTGCACTTGGATGTTTGCCTAATCCGCAATCATTACCATTCTAATGCTAGTTCATCCTCTTGGAAATCCACCAACCGCAACTGAATTTCACAAATGCTAATATAAACATTTTTTTTCTTTTTAATGTTGCCTAACGACCCCAGCAACAGCTAGGTTAAACGGGGGTACGAATGAGCGGGTGATAATGCAACGATGAAGTGATGATAGGGGAAAGGACGTTTACAAAAACCCACGCCTTATGCGGGACTCGAGCCCACGCCCAACGATGACTTCAGTTAATACCGCTAGCAATAATTGACTTAGCCACCGGGGCGGCTTATTTTGATGTTACAGTGATTGGAGTGAATCAATTGCACATATTCATATATAAAAAATATACATACTGTAATTACAGTAATGCTTCACTTCCTAATTGCAGAATTTGATCAATTTAATTGCAATACTCAATACCTGTACTACTTTTGAATGCTTGGAAGAAAAGCATCTAGCGTTAGAAACTAAGCAACCCATTGTAGTTCATTCAGCTAAAGCACCGCTTTAGAAAATTGAGTGATGTCGAGTGTGGGTTCGAGTCCCGCTTAAAAACCACGGACTTTTGTAAAATTATGTACACTTCATAGTTTCATCATTTCATTTGTGCTTCCACATAACCTAGCTATTGGTGGGGTCGTAAAGCATCATTAAATTGACTAGGAAAACGCCATATATGCGTTGTGAGACGAGCGAATGGTAATAGTATGGGTAAAAATGGGTAAAAACTGCATCGAGTGGTACAAATTTAGCACATTTTATGTTTTTTCTTCAAAATGGCTGACCCAATCAAGCTGAAAATTCCCAGAAATGTGTATCAAAATGTAATTCAATTTCACGACAAAATTTCATTTTTTTGGAAAATAAAAATATTTTCTTTTTTTTCCGCTGTGTTATTCTAATGGGTATTTTTGAAATTTCTAAAATTCATCAAAAAAAGTTATCACCCGATAATGCCACAAAAGTATACAGATCTAAGTTAGATGAGGAACCATATTGAAAAAAAGTTTGAAGTTGTCATTGCTGTAGACGTTTGATCTGTGGAGAACCGACAAAAAAACATAAAAAAAAAGAAAAACATGAAAACGAACACCAATTTTTTTCAGTATTTCGAATTGAATCCTCGCTAAAGCTCGTCTAATAAATAATTGAATTAGAAACATACACAAGAACAATATATTTCCAAACACTTTCCCAAAAAAGAGAAATAAAGAGAATTAGGACAAAGACAATGACCAGGACTAACAAAAACTGTTAAGAATTGACCTTTATAGTATACACATGTATGCCTACTGTTCATCTTTTTACAAAGTCATTCGAGAAGGCTACTTGCTAATATACTTGGGCCTATTTCAAATCTTATCCAATTACATCAATTATCATACCTTTGTTTTAAATATAGAAAAAGGCTGTAGGCTCAAATTGGAAAAGATTGTGAAAATAGTTCATTTTTCAGAAGACAGTGACCTCACAATGTAGTGATACCAACTTACTTCATCATAATATAAAGAAGGTGTGCCGACTCAGCCTTCCAATTGGAGGACGTCTGCCGTCATAGAGGGCACATTTGCCTGTATCGCATCTATCGCTTTTATATCAAACTATATATTGAACAACAATGCTCAACTATGCTATACACGGCTTAGTAGAATTATTACGTTATAGGTAGCATTTGTTTTTCACGAAAATGATAGATTTTATAAGTTCGATAATGTCACAGGTACCGTAGCCACTCAATCTCATCTAGTTCACAAGAGAGTCCGCTAGGGTAAATGGGGGATTTGGGCTCTGATCTGACGGCAAGCAAACAATAATGCCCGCCATGTTATTAGTATGGGAGTCGGCACACCTTCTTTATATTATGATGAAGTAAGTTGGTATCACTACATCGTGGTGACTTTAAACAGTCTGTCAATGAAGTTCCGAGAATCGTGAACACACAAAGAGACTGCCTGTCAAATACTGTAAATTAACCAACTTGACAGAATATTCATCTTAAACAACCTAAACTTAACAACAAACTAATTTAACCAACTGAAGTTGCCAATTAAAATCAAATAAAACCGGAGTTAAGGGTAATGAAATATCTACAATGTCAGTGTCACCCCCGAAAAAAAAAAAAAATTGAGTTAACCTAACCTCACATAGTCATTCTGTGCCGTAACAATTATCTCAAGTTCGTTCAGTATTAAAATAAAACAGACAACAGAATCTACAAATGTGTACCCGTATGAATTTTCAACGCCCCATTAGACGTGAAAGTTCTGTAACAGACGCGGCAATGGAACGGCCTGATTCCTGAGTGTCTTCGCAAATGAATCACGAGCGACGATTTCGACGAGATCGATCGGTTGCACTCGTTACAAATAAACAACTCCTTGATCTTCGAGTGTTTACGAATTCTGTGTTGCCGCAAATGTCTACTAGTGAAATACGTCAACCCGCATTTGCTACATTTGAATCCGGGTTCCCTGTGACGTTTCAAATGTTCACTCAAGTGATAGCACGTGAAAAACGCTTTATCGCATTCGGTACAACGGAAATTACGTTCGCCGTGTTTCGTACGTTTGTGGTAACGGAGATCGCTCGACTTCGACAAGACGACGGCGCAAATCTCGCACATGAAAGACAATTGAATCTGTATTTTCGTGTGCACGCCCTTCACGTGCCGTATCAGCGACCTCTTCGAAAGATACTGTTTTTCGCACTCGAGGCACTTGTGCGGCGCACCCGCTTCGCAATCTGTCTCCGCCAAGTCGTGTCCTTGCGTCTTCCGGTGATGATTGAGCGCAGACAATTGGGGGAAAGTTTTGTTACAAACCGGACACGGAAACGAAGAAATCGGTCCAGACGTGTACTCGTTACGATGGGTAGTTTCGTGACGCCTCAATGACAAGATAGAATTGTAAACTTTCGTACAATATTTGCATTTGAAAGGATTTTCCCCGGAATGCCAGCGCAGGTGAGCCGCGTATCGTTCTTTTTTACGGTAACCCTTTTCACACAGTTGACACTTGAATTTGTATTCCCGGTTAGTTTCGTGCGTTAAACTGTGCTCTTTCAATCTATACTGGCCGTAGAAACTTTTATCACAATTCTGACAGCTATATCGTTTCGCTTCGTTAGGATTGTGTGTCATTTCTACATGACGTGTCAATGAACCCTTCAACATATACGATTTACTACAATGTTCACACTTGTACGGGAGGCGCCCCTTTTTTCCTCGATTTACAGTACGTGTGCGCATGTGCACGTCGAGAGTGACATGTCGTCTGAAGAATGCCCCGCAAAACGAACACAAATGTTTGAAATCGTTGCTCGTAACAGAGTGGATTTTTTCGTGAGTACGTAGACTAGAAATCCGTTTGAAGCTCTTAGGACAATCTGTGCACTGGAATAGTCCATCATACTCGATATGTTCGCTACTGAAGTGGACGCTATAGCCACGTCTAGAAGTGAAATGTTCATGGCAGAGTTTGCACGAATATCCGTCGCCACAGATATGAACCGGATCCTCCGTCCCGTGTTCGTTGTCGTGAATGGGCATGTGGGCTTTTAGCCCGCCGCCTCTCGTGAAATGTTTACCGCAAACGGGACACGAACGATTAGAGCCGCCGCCGTGAAGTTTCCTGTGACGATCGAGAGTTTTGAGCCGAGAAAAACTTTTCTCACAGTCGGAGCATTGGAACGGTAGGTTGCGGTGGGCAAACTTGACATGAAATGTTAGTTTTCGCCTATCTATAAAATTTTTCGCGCAACGTTCACACGTAAATCCGTTGCCATCATTATGAATAGCTAACGTATGTTTATCGAGTAATTGAGCGTCCAAGTACGAACGGTCACAATGGATACATTCGTAATGAGAACGAAGATGACTGTAATAAGTGAACGAGGTTTGGAATTTCTTGATGGGTTCGCAAATATCGCAGCGAAACCGCTTGCGGCTTCCTGATATATATTTTAGTTTATCCCGTTTGCAGTCTTCTGATTCTTCTGTGACAATAGGCCAGTGCAATGCGATGTGACGAATAAGGGTCGATTTTGAGACGAATACCATAGAACAGCTGTCACACTCGAATGATTTTACTTCCGCATTAGAACTACCATGTTCTCTCAGCACGTGTTTATCGAGGCATTCAACACCAATAAAAGTTGCTCCGCAAAATCTACACGTGTTGTGAGAGCGAACGTGAGTTTTCAGCTCGACTGAGCTCGGAAATGTTAGGCTGCAAGTGCTACATAGATACGATTGGACTCGCGGAAAATGGACCGAGAGGTGACGAATAAGCCCGAGCTTCGATGCGCAAGGCCTTTGGCACTCATTGCACACATACTGTGGGCCCCTTTTTTCAATTTCCACTGCGACATTTTTAATTGGTATAATCTTCTTTTTTTTAAACCGTTTTACGTGTTTTAGTCTAGTTTTAGACGTCTGTGAATACGAACGAATAGGGTTGGACCAGCTACCAAGCGACTCACTCATCGAAACACGGCTCACCGAATCGATTGTTCTCGCCACGTTATCGATCACGCTCGAACAGCCAAGACTCGATTCAACACTCTCCGAGTCGACTTCATTTTTTATATTGGTCAAAAGCAATGGATCGGGTAATGAATCTTTGTTGAAAATCGACTTCGTAGTGCCACTGTTTACTTGAAGAGTTCCTGACTCCATTTCTGGTGGAGGTAAATATTTCAACGATTCGTTTTTCAATGTACGGTTAAAGCATGGAGTCGGTACGTCAGGGTCGGTACGTTCACGTTTGACGATTGTGCTCTCGCGAGGGACATATTCTCTCGACAAATTACCGGGAAATTCATTCTCGACAACTTCTATCTTGCAGTAGAAACCGTAAGAATCTGGTTCTAAAATTCTTTCCATTAGAACCTGGAAAAGTAGAGAACATAATAACACAATGTATAGACGTTTTGTTTTATGTTTGGATTTATGAGATATGGTCAGTCATCGAACTGGCCGACAACCAACCCTAGCAGACAATGAACTTGGGATTATCATACCGTAGGGCCTTTTTATATATATTTACTAAAGACTCTGCCATTCACAAACAATGGTGGTTGCCGTAAAGTGACACAGAATAATTGATTAATACAGTAGATAAAATAACTGCAAGAATGATACTAGATAATAAAATGTAATTAATTATAAAATAACAAACAAAACCCTATTGTTCTAACTTCTAAGGGAGTAAAATGAGAAATTTGTTATGAAAATGTTAAAGGCCTACAACACGTATACAAAGAGAAATTTGATGACAAGTCTTGATTCTTATCTCAAGAGATCTTACCCTTCGAACACATAGGCCTACATTTTCAAACAACAGGCGCTATCTAGTCTAAGGCGTAGGCATGTGTGTCAAAAGAACACCCGACTAGTACCACCCGAACTCAAGGTCATGCCAATAGAATGATGGTAGGAACAGAGAACGGAGAATGAAGCCAACCACAAAAAAAGCGCTAGCTCGATAGTCGAATATCAGGTCTCAAGTTGAGAAAAGAATATCACATAACACTATAAATCCGAAAGATAACAATAGAATTGATGAATTGTAAACAACTCAAGAAATCATGGACTTATGATACTGCGTGATAACCATAAAAAGTATGGCAATTATTATAAATGAAATTAGTAAATTATTGTAATACTATAATTATTGAAACGTATTATTTCTGACTTATCCCATTTATTACATAAATTTCATTTTATCATATATCCACCCCCAACTTTTTTTGTATGACGCTCGTTTGGGAAAAAAAGCAACCCCTATAGAATACGGTAATTTCGGGTGCTGGGTGCTGGAACATAGGACCCCTTGTATAGGGATTGTGGTAATTTGTGCTGCGAACGGACCATATGGGGTTGGTCCCTCATCATCTCTAGATCACATATCCACCCCTAACTTTTTTTGTATGACGCTCGTTTGGGAAAAAAAGCAACCCCTATGAGAAACGGTAATTTCGGGTGCTGGGTGCTGGAACTTGGGACCCCTTGTATGGGGGTTGTGGTAATTTGTGCCGAGAACAGACCATATGGAGGTGGTCCCTCATCAACTTCAGATCACATATCCACCCCTAACTTTTTTTGTATGACGCTCGTTTGGGAAAAAGAGCAACCCCTATAGAATACGGTAATTTCGGGTTCTGGGTGCTGGACTTAGGGACCCCTTGTATAGGGGTTGTGGTAATTTGTGCCGCGAACAGACCATATGGGGGTGGACCCTCATCATCTCTAGAACATATATCCACCCCTAACTTTTTTTGTATGACGCTCGTTTGGGAAAAAAAACAACCCCTATGACATACGGTAATTTTGTGTGCTGGGTGCTGGATCTTTAGACCCATTGTATAGGGGTTGTGGTAATTTGTGCCGCGAACAGACCAAATAAGGGTGGTCCCTCATCATCTCTAGATCAGATATCCACTCCTAACTTTTTTTGTATGACGCTCGTTTGGGAAAAAAAGCAACCCTTATGAGATACGGTAATTTCGGGTTCTGGGTGCTGAACCTAGGGACCCCTTGTATAGGGGTTGTGGTAATTTGTGCCGCGAACAGACCATATGGAGGTGGTCCCTCATCATCTCTAGATCACATATCCACCCCTAACTTTTTTTGTATGACGCTCGTTTGGGAAAAAAAGCAACCCCTATGAGAAACGGTAATTTCGGGTGCTGGGTGCTGGAATTTAGGACCCCTTGTATAGGGGTTGTGGTAATTTGTGCCGCGAACAGACCATATGGAGGTGGTCCCTCATCATCTCTAGATCACATATCCACCCCTAACTTTTTTTGTATGACGCTCGTTTGGGAAAAAAAGCAACCCCTATGAGAAACGGTTATTTTGGGTGCTGGGTGCTGGAACTTGGGACCCCTTGTATGGGGGTTGTGGTAATTTGTGCCGAGAACAGACCATATGGAGGTGGTCCCTTATCATCTCCAGATCACATATCCACCCCTAACTTTTTTTGTATGACGCTCGTTTGGGAAAAAAAGCAACCCCTATAGAATACGGTAATTTCGGGTTCTGGGTGCTGGACTTAGGGACCCCTTGTATAGGGGTTGTGGTAATTTGTGCCGCGAACAGACCATATGGGGGTGGACCCTCATCATCTCTAGAACATATATCCACCCCTAACATTTTTTGTATGACGCTCGTTTGTGAAAAAAAACAACCCCTATGACATACGGTAATTTCGTGTGCTGGGTGCTGGATCTTTGGACCCCTTGTATAGGGGTTGTGGTAATTTGTGCCGCGAAAAGACCGAATAAGGGTGGTCCCTCATCATCTCTAGATCACATATCCACTCCTAACTTTTTTTGTATGACGCTCGTTTGGGAAAAAAAGCAACCCTTATGAGAAACGGTAATTTCGGGTTCTGGGTGCTGAACCTAGGGACCCCAAGTATAGGGGTTGTGGTAATTTGTGCCGCGAACAGACCATATGGAGGTGGTCCCTAATCATCTCTAGAACATATATCCACCCCAAACTTTTTTTGTATGACGCTCGTTTGTGAAAAAAAGCAACCCCTATGAGATACGGTAATTTCGGGTGCTGGGTGCTGGAACTTAGGACCCCTTGTATGGGGGTTGTGGTAATTTGTGCTGCAAACGGACCATATAGGGGTGGTCCATCATCATCTTCAGAACATATATCCACCCCTAACTTTTTTTGTATGACGCTCGTTTGGGAAAAAAAGCAACCCCTATGAGAAACGGTAATTTCGGGTGCTGGGTGCTGGAACTTGGGACCCCTTGTATGGGGGTTGTGGTAATTTGTGCTGCGAACGGACCATATAGGGGTGGTCCCTCATCATCTTCAGAACATATATCCACCCCTAACTTTTTTTGTATGACGCTCGTTTGGGAAAAAAAGCAACCCCTATGAGATACGGTAATATCGGGTGCTGGGTGCTGGAACTTGGGAACCCTTGTATAGGGGTTGTAGTAATTTGTGCCGAGAACAGACCATATGGAGGTGGTCCCTTATCATCTCTAGATCACATATCCACCCCTAACTTTTTTGTATGACGCTCGTTTGGGAAAAAAAGCAACCCCTATGAGAAACGGTAATTTCGGGTGCTGGGTGCTGGAACTTAGGACCCCTTGTATAGGGGTTGTGGTAATTTGTGCCGCGAACAGACCATATGGAGGTGGTCCCTCATCATCTCTAGATCACATATCCACCCCTAACTTTTTTTGTATGACGCTCGTATGGGAAAAAGAGCAACCCCTATAGAATACGGTAATTTCGGGTTCTGGGTGCTGGACTTAGGGACCCCTTGTATAGGGGTTGTGGTAATTTGTGCCGCGAACAGACCATATGGGGGTGGACCCTCATCATCTCTAGATCACATATCCACCCCTAACTTTTTTTGTATGACGCTCGTTTGGGAAAAAAAGCAACCCCTATGAGAAACGGTAATTTCGGGTGCTGGGTGCTGGAACTTGGGACCCCTTGTATGGGGGTTGTGGTAATTTGTGCTGCGAACGGACCATATAGGGGTGGTCCCTCATCATCTTCAGAACATATATCCACCCCTAACTTTTTTTGTATGACGCTCGTTTGGGAAAAAAAGCAACCCCTATGAGATACGGTAATTTCGTGTGCTGGGTGCTGGAACTAGGGACCCCTTGTATAGGGGTTGTGGTAATTTGTGCCGCGAACAGACCATATGGGGGTGGTCCCTTATCATCTCTAGATCATATATCCACCCCTAACTTTTTTTGTATGACGCTCGTTTGGGAAAAAAAAGCAACCCCTATGAGAAACGGTAATTTCGGGTGCTGGGTGCTGGAACTTGGGACCCCTTGTATGGGGGTTGTGGTAATTTGTGCCGAGAACAGACCATATGGAGGTGGTCCCTCATCATCTCCAGATCACATATCCACCCCTAACTTTTTTTGTATGACGCTCGTTTGGGAAAAAAAAGCAACCCCTATAGAATACGGTAATTTCGGGTTCTGGGTGCTGGACTTAGGGACCCCTTGTATAGGGGTTGTGGTAATTTGTGCCGCGAACAGACCATATGGGGGTGGACCCTCATCATCTCTAGAACATATATCCACCCCTAACATTTTTTGCATGACGCTCGTTTGTGAAAAAAAAACAACCCCTATGACATACGGTAATTTCGTGTGCTGGGTGCTGGATCTTTGGACCCCTTGTATAGGGGTTGTGGTAATTTGTGCCGCGAAAAGACCGAATAAGGGTGGTCCCTCATCATCTCTAGATCACATATCCACTCCTAACTTTTCTTGTATGACGCTCAATTGGGAAAAAAAGCAACCCTTATGAGAAACGGTAATTTCGGGTTCTGGGTGCTGAACCTAGGGACCCCAAGTATAGGGGTTGTGGTAATTTGTGCCGCGAACAGACCATATGGAGGTGGTCCCTAATCATCTCTAGAACATATATCCACCCCAAACTTTTTTTGTATGACGCTCGTTTGTGAAAAAAAGCAACCCCTATGAGGTACGGTAATTTCGAGTGCTGGGTGCTGGAACTTAGGACCCCTTGTATGGGGGTTGTGGTAATTTGTGCTGCAAACGGACCATATAGGGGTGGTCCATCATCATCTTCAGAACATATATCCACCCCTAACTTTTTTTGTATGACGCTCGTTTGGGAAAAAAAGCAACCCCTATGAGAAACGGTAATTTCGGGTGCTGGGTGCTGGAACTTAGGACCCCTTGTATGGGGGTTGTGGTAATTTGTGCTGCGAACGGACCATATAGGGGTGGTCCCTCATCATCTTCAGAACATATATCCACCCCTAACTTTTTTTGTATGACGCTCGTTTGGGAAAAAAAGCAACCCCTATGAGATACGGTAATATCGGGTGCTGGGTGCTGGAACTTGGGAACCCTTGTATAGGGGTTGTAGTAATTTGTGCCGAGAACAGACCATATGGAGGTGGTCCCTTATCATCTCTAGATCACATATCCACCCCTAACTTTTTTTGTATGACGCTCGTTTGGGAAAAAAAAGCAACCCCTATGAGAAACGGTAATTTCGGGTGCTGTGTGCTGGAACTTAGGACCCCTTGTATAGGGGTTGTGGTAATTTGTGCCGCGAACAGACCATATGGAGGTGGTCCCTCATCATCTCTAGATCAAATATCCACCCCTAACTTTTTTTGTATGACGCTCGTATGGGAAAAAGAGCAACCCCTATAGAATACGGTAATTTCGGGTTCTGGGTGCTGGACTTAGGGACCCCTTGTATAGGGGTTGTGGTAATTTGTGCCGCGAACAGACCATATGGGGATGGACCCTCATCATCTCTAGATCACATATCCACCCCTAACTTTTTTTGTATGACGCTCGTTTGGGAAAAAAAAGCAACCCCTATGAGAAACGGTAATTTCGGGTGCTGGGTGCTGGAACTTGGGACCCCTTGTATGGGGGTTGTGGTAATTTGTGCTGCGAACGGACCATATAGGGGTGGTCCCTCATCATCTTCAGAACATATATCCACCCCTAACTTTTTTTGTATGACGCTCGTTTGGGAAAAAAAGCAACCCCTATGAGATACGGTAATTTCGTGTGCTGGGTGCTGGAACTAGGGACCCCTTGTATAGGGGTTGTGGTAATTTGTGCCGCGAACAGACCATATGGGGGTGGTCCCTTATCATCTCTAGATCATATATCCACCCCTAACTTTTTTTGTATGACGCTCGTTTGGGAAAAAAAAGCAACCCCTATGAGAAACGGTTATTTTGGGTGCTGGGTGCTGGAACTTGGGACCCCTTGTATGGGGGTTGTGGTAATTTGTGCCGAGAACAGACCATATGGAGGTGGTCCCTTATCATCTCCAGATCACATATCCACCCCTAACTTTTTTTGTATGACGCTCGTTTGGGAAAAAAAAGCAACCCCTATAGAATACGGTAATTTCGGGTTCTGGGTGCTGGACTTAGGGACCCCTTGTATAGGGGTTGTGGTAATTTGTGCCGCGAACAGACCATATGGGGGTGGACCCTCATCATCTCTAGAACATATATCCACCCCTAACATTTTTTGTATGACGCTCGTTTGTGAAAAAAAACAACCCCTATGACATACGGTAATTTCGTGTGCTGGGTGCTGGATCTTTGGACCCCTTGTATAGGGGTTGTGGTAATTTGTGCCGAGAACAGACCATATGGAGGTGGTCCCTCATCATCTCCAGATCACATATCCACCCCTAACTTTTTTTGTATGACGCTCGTTTGGGAAAAAAAGCAACCCCTATAGAATACGGTAATTTCGGGTTCTGGGTGCTGGACTTAGGGACCCCTTGTATAGGGGTTGTGGTAATTTGTGCCGCGAACAGACCATATGGGGGTGGACCCTCATCATCTCTAGAACATATATCCACCCCTAACTTTTTTTGTATGACGCTCGTTTGTGAAAAAAAACAACCCCTATGACATACGGTAATTTCGTGTGCTGGGTGCTGGATCTTTGGACCCCTTGTATAGGGGTTGTGGTAATTTGTGCCGCGAAAAGACCGAATAAGGGTGGTCCCTCATCATCTCTAGATCACATATCCACTCCTAACTTTTTTTGTATGACGCTCAATTGGGAAAAAAAGCAACCCTTATGAGAAACGGTAATTTCGGGTTCTGGGTGCTGAACCTAGGGACCCCAAGTATAGGGGTTGTGGTAATTTGTGCCGCGAACAGACCATATGGAGGTGGTCCCTAATCATCTCTAGAACATATATCCACCCCAAACTTTTTTGTATGACGCTCGTTTGTGAAAAAAAGCAACCCCTATGAGGTACGGTAATTTCGAGTGCTGGGTGCTGGAACTTAGGACCCCTTGTATGGGGGTTGTGGTAATTTGTGCTGCAAACGGACCATATAGGGGTGGTCCCTCATCATCTTCAGAACATATATCCACCCCTAACTTTTTTTGTATGACGCTCGTTTGGGAAAAAAAGCAACCCCTATGAGAAACGGTAATTTCGGGTGCTGGGTGCTGGAACTTAGGACCCCTTGTATGGGGGTTGTGGTAATTTGTGCTGCGAACGGACCATATAGGGGTGGTCCCTCATCATCTTCAGAACATATATCCACCCCTAACTTTTTTTGTATGACGCTCGTTTGGGAAAAAAAGCAACCCCTATGAGATACGGTAATTTCGTGTGCTGGGTGTTGGAACTAGGGACCCCTTGTATAGGGGTTGTGGTAATTTGTGCCGCGAACAGACCATATGGGGGTGGTCCCTTATCATCTCTAGATCATATATCCACCCCTAACTTTTTTTGTATGACGCTCGTTTGGGAAAAAAAGCAACCCCTATGAGAAACGGTTATTTTGGGTGCTGGGTGCTGGAACTTGGGACCCCTTGTATGGGGGTTGTGGTAATTTGTGCCGAGAACAGACCATATGGAGGTGGTCCCTTATCATCTCCAGATCACATATCCACCCCTAACTTTTTTTGTATGACGCTCGTTTGGGAAAAAAAGCAACCCCTATAGAATACGGTAATTTCGGGTTCTGGGTGCTGGACTTAGGGACCCCTTGTATAGGGGTTGTGGTAATTTGTGCCGCGAACAGACCATATGGGGGTGGACCCTCATCATCTCTAGAACATATATCCACCCCTAACTTTTTTTGTATGACGCTCGTTTGTGAAAAAAAACAACCCCTATGACATACGGTAATTTCGTGTGCTGGGTGCTGGATCTTTGGACCCCTTGTATAGGGGTTGTGGTAATTTGTGCCGCGAAAAGACCGAATAAGGGTGGTCCCTCATCATCTCTAGATCACATATCCACTCCTAACTTTTTTTGTATGACGCTCGTTTGGGAAAAAAAGCAACCCTTATGAGAAACGGTAATTTCGGGTTCTGGGTGCTGAACCTAGGGACCCCAAGTATAGGGGTTGTGGTAATTTGTGCCGCGAACAGACCATATGGAGGTGGTCCCTAATCATCTCTAGAACATATATCCACCCCAAACTTTTTTTGTATGACGCTCGTTTGTGAAAAAAAGCAACCCCTATGAGATACGGTAATTTCGGGTGCTGGGTGCTGGAACTTAGGACCCCTTGTATGGGGGTTGTGGTAATTTGTGCTGCAAACGGACCATATAGGGGTGGTCCATCATCATCTTCAGAACATATATCCACCCCTAACTTTTTTGTATGACGCTCGTTTGGGAAAAAAAGCAACCCCTATGAGAAACGGTAATTTCGGGTGCTGGGTGCTGGAACTTAGGACCCCTTGTATGGGGGTTGTGGTAATTTGTGCTGCGAACGGACCATATAGGGGTGGTCCCTCATCATCTTCAGAACATATATCCACCCCTAACTTTTTTTGTATGACGCTCGTTTGGGAAAAAAAGCAACCCCTATGAGATACGGTAATATCGGGTGCTGGGTGCTGGAACTTGGGAACCCTTGTATAGGGGTTGTAGTAATTTGTGCCGAGAACAGACCATATGGAGGTGGTCCCTTATCATCTCTAGATCACATATCCACCCCTAACTTTTTTTGTATGACGCTCGTTTGGGAAAAAAAGCAACCCCTATGAGAAACGGTAATTTCGGGTGCTGGGTGCTGGAACTTAGGACCCCTTGTATAGGGGTTGTGGTAATTTGTGCCGCGAACAGACCATATGGAGGTGGTCCCTCATCATCTCTAGATCAAATATCCACCCCTAACTTTTTTTGTATGACGCTCGTATGGGAAAAAGAGCAACCCCTATAGAATACGGTAATTTCGGGTTCTGGGTGCTGGACTTAGGGACCCCTTGTATAGGGGTTGTGGTAATTTGTGCCGCGAACAGACCATATGGGGGTGGTCCCTTATCATCTCTAGATCATATATCCACCCCTAACTTTTTTTGTATGACGCTCGTTTGGGAAAAAAAGCAACCCCTATGAGAAACGGTTATTTTGGGTGCTGGGTGCTGGAACTTGGGACCCCTTGTATGGGGGTTGTGGTAATTTGTGCCGAGAACAGACCATATGGAGGTGGTCCCTCATCATCTCCAGATCACATATCCACCCCTAACTTTTTTTGTATGACGCTCGTTTGGGAAAAAAAGCAACCCCTATAGAATACGGTAATTTCGGGTTCTGGGTGCTGGACTTAGGGACCCCTTGTATAGGGGTTGTGGTAATTTGTGCCGCGAACAGACCATATGGGGGTGGACCCTCATCATCTCTAGAACATATATCCACCCCTAACATTTTTTGTATGACGCTCGTTTGTGAAAAAAAACAACCCCTATGACATACGGTAATTTCGTGTGCTGGGTGCTGGATCTTTGGACCCCTTGTATAGGGGTTGTGGTAATTTGTGCCGCGAAAAGACCGAATAAGGGTGGTCCCTCATCATCTCTAGATCACATATCCACTCCTAACTTTTTTTGTATGACGCTCAATTGGGAAAAAAGCAACCCTTATGAGAAACGGTAATTTCGGGTTCTGGGTGCTGAACCTAGGGACCCCAAGTATAGGGGTTGTGGTAATTTGTGCCGCGAACAGACCATATGGAGGTGGTCCCTAATCATCTCTAGAACATATATCCACCCCAAACTTTTTTTGTATGACGCTCGTTTGTGAAAAAAAGCAACCCCTATGAGATACGGTAATTTCGGGTGCTGGGTGCTGGAACTTAGGACCCCTTGTATGGGGGTTGTGGTAATTTGTGCTGCAAACGGACCATATAGGGGTGGTCCATCATCATCTTCAGAACATATATCCACCCCTAACTTTTTTTGTATGACGCTCGTTTGGGAAAAAAAGCAACCCCTATGAGAAACGGTAATTTCGGGTGCTGGGTGCTGGAACTTAGGACCCCTTGTATGGGGGTTGTGGTAATTTGTGCTGCGAACGGACCATATAGGGGTGGTCCCTCATCATCTTCAGAACATATATCCACCCCTAACTTTTTTGTATGACGCTCGTTTGGGAAAAAAAGCAACCCCTATGAGATACGGTAATATCGGGTGCTGGGTGCTGGAACTTGGGAACCCTTGTATAGGGGTTGTAGTAATTTGTGCCGAGAACAGACCATATGGAGGTGGTCCCTTATCATCTCTAGATCACATATCCACCCCTAACTTTTTTTGTATGACGCTCGTTTGGGAAAAAAAGCAACCCCTATGAGAAACGGTAATTCGGGTGCTGGGTGCTGGAACTTAGGACCCCTTGTATAGGGGTTGTGGTAATTTGTGCCGCGAACAGACCATATGGAGGTGGTCCCTCATCATCTCTAGATCACATATCCACCCCTAACTTTTTTTGTATGACGCTCGTATGGGAAAAAGAGCAACCCCTATAGAATACGGTAATTTCGGGTTCTGGGTGCTGGACTTAGGGACCCCTTGTATAGGGGTTGTGGTAATTTGTGCCGCGAACAGACCATATGGGGATGGACCCTCATCATCTCTAGATCACATATCCACCCCTAACTTTTTTTGTATGACGCTCGTTTGGGAAAAAAAGCAACCCCTATGAGAAACGGTAATTTCGGGTGCTGGGTGCTGGAACTTGGGACCCCTTGTATGGGGGTTGTGGTAATTTGTGCTGCGAACGGACCATATAGGGGTGGTCCCTCATCATCTTCAGAACATATATCCACCCCTAACTTTTTTTGTATGACGCTCGTTTGGGAAAAAAAGCAACCCCTATGAGATACGGTAATATCGGGTGCTGGGTGCTGGAACTTGGGAACCCTTGTATAGGGGTTGTAGTAATTTGTGCCGAGAACAGACCATATGGAGGTGGTCCCTTATCATCTCTAGATCACATATCCACCCCTAACTTTTTTTGTATGACGCTCGTTTGGGAAAAAAAGCAACCCCTATGAGAAACGGTAATTTCGGGTGCTGGGTGCTGGAACTTAGGACCCCTTGTATAGGGGTTGTGGTAATTTGTGCCGCGAACAGACCATATGGAGGTGGTCCCTCATCATCTCTAGATCAAATATCCACCCCTAACTTTTTTTGTATGACGCTCGTATGGGAAAAAGAGCAACCCCTATAGAATACGGTAATTTCGGGTTCTGGGTGCTGGACTTAGGGACCCCTTGTATAGGGGTTGTGGTAATTTGTGCCGCGAACAGACCATATGGGGGTGGACCCTCATCATCTCTAGAACATATATCCACCCCTAACTTTTCTTGTATGACGCTCGTTTGGGAAAAAAAACAACCCCTATGACATACGGTAATTTTGTGTGCTGGGTGCTGGATCTTTAGACCCCTTGTATAGGGGTTGTGGTAATTTGTGCCGCGAACAGACCAAATAAGGGTGGTCCCTCATCATCTCTAGATCAGATATCCACTCCTAACTTTTTTTGTATGACGCTCGTTTGGGAAAAAAAGCAACCCCTATGAGATACGGTAATATCGGGTGCTGGGTGCTGGAACTTGGGAACCCTTGTATGGGCGTTGTAGTAATTTGTGCCGAGAACAGACCATATGGGGGTGGACCCTCATCATCTCTAGAACATATATCCACCCCCTACTTTTTTTGTATGACGCTCGTTTGGGAAAAAAAGCAACCCCTATAGAATACGGTAATTTCGGGTGCTGGGTGCTGGCACTTAGGACCCCTTGTATAGGGGTTGTGGTAATTTGTGCCGCGAACAGACCATATGGAGGTGGTCCCTCATCATCTCTAGATCACATATCCACCCCTAACTTTTTTTGTATGACGCTCGTTTGGGAAAAAAAAGCAACCCCTATGAGGAACGGTTATTTTGGGTGCTGGGTGCTGGAACTTGGGACCCCTTGTATGGGGGTTGTGGTAATTTGTGCCGAGAACAGACCATATGGAGGTGGTCCCTTATCATCTCCAGATCACATATCCACTTCTAACTTTTTTTGTATGACGCTCGTTTGGGAAAAAAAGCAACCCCTATGAGAAACGGTAATTTCGGGTGCTGGGTGCTGGAACTTAGGACCCCTTGTATAGGGGTTGTGGTAATTTGTGCCGCAAACAGACCATATGGAGGTGGTCCCTCATCATCTCTAGATCACATATCCACCCCTAACTTTTTTTGTATGACGCTCGTTTGGGAAAAAAAGCAACCCCTATGAGAAACGGTTATTTTGGGTGCTGGGTGCTGGAACTTAGGACCCCTTGTATGGGGGTTGTGGTAATTTGTGCCGAGAACAGACCATATGGAGGTGGTCCCTTATCATCTCCAGATCACATATCCACCCCTAACTTTTTTTGTATGACGCTCGTTTGGGAAAAAAAGCAACCCCTATAGAATACGGTAATTTCGGGTTCTGGGTGCTGGACTTAGGGACCCCTTGTATAGGGGTTGTGGTAATTTGTGCCGCGAACAGACCATATGGGGGTGGACCCTCATCATCTCTAGACCATATATCCACCCCTAACTTTTTTTGTATGACGCTCGTTTGTGAAAAAAAACAACCCTTATGACATACGGTAATTTCGTGTGCTGGGTGCTGGATCTTTGGACCCCTTGTATAGGGGTTGTGGTAATTTGTGCCGCGAACAGACCATATGGAGGTGGTCCCTCATTATCTCTGGATCACATATCCACTCCTAACTTTTTTTGTATGACGCTCGTTTGGGAAAAAAAGCAACCCTTATGAGAAACGGTAATTTCGGGTTCTGGGTGCTGAACCTAGGGACCCCTTGTATAGGGGTTGTGGTAATTTGTGCCGCGAACAGACCATATGGAGGTGGTCTCTCATCATCTCTAGAACATATATCCACCCCAAACTTTTTTTGTATGACGCTCGTTTGTGAAAAAAAGCAACCCCTATGAGATACGGTAATTTCTGGTGCTGGGTGCTGGAACTTAGGACCCCTTGTATAGGGGTTGTGGTAATTTGTGCCGCGAACAGACCATATGGAGGTGGTCCCTCATCATCTCTAGATCACATATCCACCCCTAACTTTTTTGTATGACGCTCGTTTGGGAAAAAAAGCAACCCCTATGAGAAACGGTAATTTCGGGTGCTGGGTGCTGGAACTTAGGACCCCTTGTATAGGGGTTGTGGTAATTTGTGCCGCGAACAGACCATATGGAGGTGGTCCCTCATCATCTCTAGATCACATATCCACCCCTAACTTTTTTTGTATGACGCTCGTTTGGGAAAAAAAAGCAACCCCTATGAGAAACGGTAATTTCGGGTGCTGGGTGCTGGAACTTAGGACCCCTTGTATGGGGGTTGTGGTAATTTGTGCTGCGAACGGACCATATAGGGGTGGTCCCTCATCAACTCTAGAACATATATCCACCCCTAACTTTTTTTGTATGACGCTCGTTTGGGAAAAAAAGCGACCCCTATGAGAAACGGTAAAGATTATTAAAGATTATGCTGAAATAAAATTCGCAATTGTGTATGGACTTATATTGATGAGATGGCGTTTCAGGTTTGATTTAAATTAATTTAATGATTCGATTTCTTTCATTTGAATAGGTAGACTATTGTATAGAAATGTGCCCATGTAGTCAGTAGGCCTACTATTCTTTAAAGCTACTTGATTATGATCCGGATGCTGAAAGTGGCATTTCTGTCTGGTGTTTATGTAGACCTCGTTAGTGAGTAGACTTGGTCTATTTATGTATATAAATATGACGGTATTATATATATATATATATATATATATATATATATATATATATATATATATATATATATATATATATATTATGTATGGCATTCACAGTCAGTAGGCAAAGTCGTCTAAATATTGGTTGGCATGAACCTACTTTCTCACCTACTTTACTTATAATACTCTGTACATGTTTTTAAAATCTAAGTTTTTGTCTATTATTATCCCTAAGTACTTAGTACTAAATTATTGTGCCGTGAACAGACTATATGAGGGTGGTCCATTATCATCCCTATATCATATATCCACCCCTATTTTTTTTTACGGTAATTTCGAGTTCTGGGTACTGGCATTGACTATATAAGGGGTGGTTCTCTGTAATGTCCCTATATCTAATAATCCAATTTTTGTCAATGGATTTCAATGGAGTTCACCGAGAGTAGCAACATACGATGTGATATAAAAAAGTGAATGACTCAGAAAATCTTGGTAATTGTGACGGAGGAAAACTCAGTCATTGTATTATTTAATTATATAATAACCTGTACTTCAATATAAAAAAAACAGTGCATTTAGACCACCTATTGTTAAATTAAATTATTTTTAACCAACCAGAACCCTTGATGACGACAGGGCACGCACCGGCACCGCCATTGCTAGTCTAGGCCTAGCATCAACAGTTATCTCGAAACTTGCGCGAAGTCTAAAGTTTCAATTTTGACAGTACGATTTTGTTCAGCAGAGGTGAGAAGGAAACAATGATTTTCAGGCTCAACTCCCAAGCCATTATGGGACCAATAAATTAAGTGAAGTGACCAGTGTAGATCTTTCTAGTGGGCCTACGTAAAGTAGGTAAAGACTCATTAGGCCTACAGTGGCCTAGTAGGCCAATAGTAATATTTATGGAGTAGGCGTACTCTATCGATCGACAACGTAATGATTAGGCATATACGGTAGGCATGCTATGGTCATTAATTTTGTATCCTACAAATTCAATGCTATAAAGGCCATTGAATTTTTAATTCAGGCCTTACTAGGCCTAGGCCCTGGGCCCTACAACTACAAATAGAACTCCTAGGTCTAGGCCCTAATTATTCATTAGATGTAATGGGCCTACATGTGTAGGCCTAGGCCTAGTCCGAAATAGGCCCACATTCGTACTAGTGATATCTCGCTCATCATACAACGCACATCCTGCGTTTGCCTAGTCATAACTACTTGGGCCTTACATTAATGCTAATTAGAACTACATTTGTTTTGCAGAAGCAGTTTGTTCGCGTTCATCTTCTGTAGCAGCCACGAATAGTGCCGTTGAACATGAGATGCAAGAATATTTCCAACCCTCATTCCAATGCTTGATGATGCTTGATGATAGAATAACTTGAGACTACAGATTCAAGTTCAAGTAGGATCCGCTGAACTATGGCGGTACGATTCTTTTTCTAAAAACAATCTCTAACATTTTGTTTACCAGTAGGCCCACTTCATTTGTTGTCATTGAAAGTGTAAAATAACAAAAGTGTATGTGCCGGTACCAAACGATTCCGCGCTCTGTATTCATATAAGAAAAGAATATAGCGTCCATGTTCAAAATGGCATCCCATCTCGCTTACCCAATGTTCCGGTAGTGACATGTTCGGAGCATCACTAGAAATTTTGCTGTTAGGCCTGTTACCGTATACCATATTTTAAAAATCGTATAAAAACACGTGGGCCAAATATCTATGAAGTAGCTGAATTCTTCTATGGTATAGGTCTATGCCAATATTTTAATTCAGTACGGTATCTATGTAGAAAAATACAACTTGAAATATGTATCAACTTTATTGCACTTGAGGGTCATTCTATTTCAAATCAAGTGACTCATTTTCATGTCAGGTTTGGATTTTCTTGAAATTTCCCACAGTTCATCACTGGGGACAGAATGTGTATTTATTTTCTTGTTTCTCTGTCTTGAATAGTAACATGCCGAGTTACAGGCAAACAAAGGACTGGAATTAAGTGACACCACTGAATTTATCTTTTGTACCGTTTTAGGCCCATAACCCGGACGATCTAGGCCATAGGCCTACAAACAGCTTCATTATTTTATACATGTAGGCCTACCTTCCCATGCATTACACCCAATATAATTATGACTATTGAATCCATAAATATGTAAACACAGTTTCATAAATTATACACAAATGATATTTTATTTAGTTTGGTAATCTAGTTGGGCCTATATTATAGGTGTCAACATATGGTATTTTCACTAGTACTACCAACAACTGTGTCTCAGCAAATGTGAGCTATGCTTATTAATAAAAGGAGCCACTGTCAATTAATGATCTTTCAAAGATAAAATGTCTCTATGTTAATATCATTGGTAACCTGTTGTAAGCATCCAACATTTTACAGGAGTTCCTTACTTCCCCATTCTGAAATTAGTAGTCCATAGTCCCCCTTAGCAGAGGAAATGAAAAATAGTATAAACAGGTAATCTACAGGTAGGTATGAGGTATTATGATCAATACAAAAGTACCAGTCATTTGGGTGAAAAAATCCTTGTTTAGCCATTCACATATATGTGAACTATCTCTTCATTTCCAGTTGAGTGTATTCATTAAGTGTAAGGACTGACCTGCATTGCCATATTCAAAAGTAAGCATAATAATCCTGAATAAAACCTCAAAATGATCACGTAAACTTCCATAGACTGCACTGTATTACATACATGCATTTATTTTTTATAGGAAAGCTGGTAGTGTATAGATATATAGGCCTAGATACATGTCGGTATAGTTTTAATAGTAGTTAGGGTTTATCCAAGATGCATTGAGGGTTGCGTAAGCCTGCCGGCCTCGACATGGTGCCTCATCATCCTATCCCTCCCATGTCAAACATAACTACTGACTTAACATCCAAATGGTTGGATCAACCGATTATATGTAGTGATAAAAGGATCAAAATTAGTTTACAAATACACGCAAAATGACGTTCACGTTTGCTCAGTAGTCCGAAACAGTATATTATCAAGTAAAACGGAGATGGTGAGGATAAAATGCGCTTTATTTAAATTGGGAAGTAATTCATAATAACGCAAACTATATTGCAAGTAACTTAGATCCGGACGATTTGTTAATGTGATCGAATTCGTGTGAGAAGCCCACATGCCACAAACAAATAAGTATTCACATTTCATCTAATTGCATCGCCAATTAATATCCTTTTTCATAAGCCTGGCACAGTTGTATCTTGAATGGCAATATGCACTGCATCTTTGATGCAAATATTATATGTATATAGGATGCATGACATCAAGTTCCTACAAAACAACACTAGGTCGAGGAGCAATAAGTTGTTCTACGGAAAGAGCGCGGGAAATGGAACGTAATTCCAAGTTGAGATGAGGCACCATGTCTAGGCCGGTAAACCTACGCAACCCTCAATGCATCATGGTATAATGGTTTCATCTTAGAGGAAGTATAATGGTAGACATTTTCTGCTAATTGCCAGTATCTACTTTTTCATGATATTATGAAATATGGGTTATAACTAGGATACAAGTCAGCAATATGAGTGTGAAGGTCATTACATGATGTCAATATCAATGAGATATAGGTAGTATAATATCAACCTTGACTAATAACAAACTTCAATACTTGAAATCATAAGTAGTTTTATTCTGATAGAAAGATTACATCAGAAAGATATATCAAGATTGGTGATAATCTTACAACAAAGTTTATTATAGAGATTATTAGTATTTTATTATATTATAAGAGATACAATATAAGATATACAATGTTAAAACATATTGAAAATGAAAATTTATTCAAAAAAAATTAGTAGATTATTATATTCTAACCAATTTACGTTGTGCCTCCAGTGGTCGCGTGGTTGAATTATCAATATGAAATAGCATCAGTTCAAAATGAAAAGAAAACATGTTTATTTGGACGATTAAATTTGGATATAATGTTGTTATAAATGTGGATATAATTTTGAAAGGCCTATAGTGAAGGAAATTCCGAAAGATACGCTTCCGACTGGAAGTAAGAGTCGGGTGCTGCACGGCCGCCGCGGGGTGCCGCACGGCCGCCGCGGGGTGCCGCACGGCCGCCGCGGGGTGATGCACGGCCGCCGCGGGGTGATGCACGGCTGCCGCGGGGTGTAGCACGGCCGCCGCGGCGTGCGGCAACCCGCGCCCGCCGTGCAGCACGGCCGCCGCGTGCGGAGAACTCTTGTCCTCCGCCGACGGAGGACTCTTGTCCTCCGGCGACGGCGGACTCTTGCCCTCCGGCGTCGGAGGACTCTTGTCCTCCGCCGACGGAGGACTCTTGTCCTCTGCCGACGGAGGACTCTTGTCCTCTGCCGACGGAGGACTCTTGTCCTCTGCCGACGGAGGACTCTTGTCCTCTGCCGACGGAGGACTCTTGTCCTCTGCCGACGGAGGACTCTTGTCCTCTGCCGACGGAGGACTCTTGTCCTCTGCCGACGGAGGACTCTTGTCCTCCGCCGACGGAGGACTCTTGTCCTCCGCCCACGGAGGACCCGCGGTCTCCGCTGATGGAGGACTCGCGGTCTCCCCCGACGGACGACTGTCTCCCGCGGCCGCGGAATGGCTCGTTCAGTCCGCCGCGGAATGGCTCGGTTTGTCCGCCGCGGAATGGCTCGGTTGGTCCGCCGGGGAATGGCTCAGTCGGTCCGCCGCGGAATGGCTCGGTTGATCCGCCGCGGAATGGCTCGGTTGATCCGCCGCGGAATGGCTCAGTTCGTCCGCCGCGGAATGGCTCAATTCGTCCGCCGCGGAATGGCTCAATTCGTCCGCCGCGGAATGGCTCGGTTCGTCCGCTGCGCCCGCGGTATGGCCCCCTGCTGCCGCCGCCGCGGGTTGGCCCCCTCCTGCCGCCGCCACGGTATGGCCTCCTGGGGCCACCGCCGCCACGGTAAGGCCCCCTTTGGCCGCGGGTTGGCCCCCTCCTGCCGCCGCCACGGTATGGCCGCCTCTGGCCACTGCCGCGGCTGGCTTCATAAGCTGTGAAGAAAAGTGGTAAAACCAATGATAGTACTACCTGATCTTATATCAACGTTCGAAAACTTTCAGGGACTAACTTTGTGACGTCTTCTCGATGATGGTCGAGGAGCCGCTGCTCTAGTGGAGATGGGTTGGGGTAAAGGGAAAGTATAGGGCGCCACGTTATTTGTAAGTTTATGAGAAAATAACGAAATCTCTTGAATAATAAGTGAGAATAATAATGGGGACAAGACGAGATTACGGAGACCAAATGAGGAGGCTATATTCTCGAGATAATACAAAATACAAAATACAGTGATCAAACAGGACACCTTACGATTGCGAATATAATAATCGTTCTCCCTAAGACTCGCCACTATATGCCTGCTTATACATAACACTTACTGAATTATATAAACCAAACGGGGCGTACTCATTCCTTAAGCTGATATAATGGTTGCGATACAATAAACAAAAGAATTGACGTAACTCGTCGGGCAAAAGTGCAAATTAAATTAGGCAGCCATAGCCGCGAGATTATGTACATAGCTAGCAGTATTTCAGATACCCATATTATTCATAACAATGATTATTATCTCCGTAAATATTAATAATATTAGTAAGGGGGTATGTTGGCGTAGATTTGGACCACACGCTATACGTAATATTTGTTGCTCTCTTGGAAGATAAACGATGTATAAAGATATAACTTGAATCAATTCATCCCCTATCATGAACGGGTTAATAAAGCCGGGTTCGGCCTCGGTGAACAACTGCACTTCACCACCAACCACTCGTTATGGTCATATTTCAGCCAAACTATCATCAAACACTTCTAGACGCAAATATGTTCAAGTTATTAGAATAGATCGTATAGAAGTAACAATACCTCTTATCCACAACTGGAAATGATCAAGAATCCCGTGCTAGTATAAGCATAGTACTCCGGCACGGCCGTTAATCTCCAAAACAACGATAATCAAACTGCCTTCTCGCTTGATCTCGTCATCACTCGTCCCCAAGTTACAATGACCTAACCGGGTCTCGAATACAAACTCTCGAAGGCCCTCACGGCCAACCCCTCAACTAGATGCACTACAGTGGCGTAGGGTCAGGGGTAGGGCAAACAGGTAGTGTGAGGTGTAATGTGGGTAAAAAGGGTAAATGACGGGTTACAAATCCCTTTCTCATGTAGGTACTTCTATCAAATCATTCTCCTAATTGGAATTTAAGAAATAAAGTGTAAAAACCCAAATCTGGAATGGCAATCATCTATTTTGTGTTTGATAGGTAATCAATTCTCAGTATATGAGTACTCTTCCAACTGGTATCCTTAAGACCATAACTTACATCTCACGTCTCCCAACTCCAGGAGGCGTTGCTCCAGCCGCTCTAGCTGCAGCTGCCGCTGGAGCTGCCGCTGCCGCTCGCGCTCACGCTCACGGCGGCCGGGGTTGAGTTGCCTGCCTCCTGCGGGTCTGGGTTGAGCTGCTGAATAATTTGATAGGTGTGAATTTAGTATACAATACAGGAACCAGTTGAAGCATGTAGTTTATTCTTGAAAATTGGCGTGGCCGTTGAAAAAAAATTGTAAAGCGTATCGAGACCAAAATATCGAATAGTGATTGAAAATCAGTGAATTCCATTCCAAACAATATTGAATCAAAACAATCAGTGTTTTTTTTTTTTTGGGGGGGGGGGGTAATTTTGTACGTGGCATACAGGTCAGGAAAATTGACCAATAGACTCCAAACTTTTTTTGAATATTGGTTATACACCAGAATAGGTTCGGATTGTTTTTCCGAAAAATTGGTTGAACGTTTTTCCCGAAACAAAAAATCATGTTTGGAAAATCCCAATAAGAATAACCCAGGGGGGAAATACTTGAAAAATATTTTTTTTTCAAAAGCTTTCAAATTGATACAGTATATGAAAATAACTATCATACACTCCTTCAATAATTTGTACAACAATCGGATGAGATATGACGAAAAAACGCAATAAAAGTATACATTTCACTGAATATCGGGATCAACAGGTGTTGTAAAGTGTATAAGCACCAGGTTGCACTATTAATACCAACAAGTTGCAGGTAAGGTTTTTGAACGTTTGATGTAATCCAAAGTCTGTATATGTAGAATGAGCTGACAGAACATTTTCTGATCTCGGATTTCCATACTTCGACCCTTCTATGTGAATTAATGATGCAAATAATTTCAAACCTTCAGTCAAATCGGGTTAGTCTTATTAGTGTAACAAAATATAAAATGAAATCTTAGTACATCCCTCAAAGCTATTTAAAAACCTTATAAATCCAAGCAACAAGTGTTACCCATTACTCGAGCACAATTGAAACAAGGCCTCCTTTCTTAATGAAGAAATTTATTAGAATGAGTAATTAACTAGGAAAACGCCTTATATGCGTTGTGAGATGAGCTTAGAAGTATGGAAATGTAGAATTAAGAACATTTGGTCAGCTCAATATACATCTACAGGCCATGGATCACTTCAAAACTTCAAATCTGTGGCTGTCTGTTGGTATATGGACCTTGGTTTCCCAACATATATAAATCTTTATTTTAGACTATGTCATGTTATACATGATTGCCGTCAGACACATAATAACAATCAAATTAAAAATTAATGAAGTAAAGAAAAACTGAAAAACACAAAATAATAATAAATCACACATGAATGATTGATAAAAAAAAATGATTGGTTGTAGAAAATAATGAGAGCATATTAAACAATAATGAAAAAGTATTAGTGTGAACAGTAATATGAAAATAATATAAAAATAATACAAAAATGACAAATAATTAAGCTATAAATGAGAGTATAAATGGTTTCTCAGAATGGCGAGATCCTTTTAAGGCTAAAATCCCTATCGAATTTATAAAATTACTGTTCAGATTGAACTTTCTACAAAATTCTACAAAAAAAATTGGGATAGTGCCCCTAGCGCCTATCAAAAGACCAATCACGGTGATATTCGAAATATTATAGGTGGTTCTCAAGTATAAAGATGTTGTTTCATAAATGTTTTTTTTTTCATCATCCACATTCCTTGCTTGATCTGAACCTAATTCAAAACGAATTGTTGGATCAAAGACCTTCTTTATATCCATCACAGATTTTAATCGTTTCAATTTATTGATGACACTTGTTGCTCACATTTAATAGTTCCTTAATTGCTTTCTTGATTGCTTTTATTGATGTGGAAAAAAGTACTTTGAAAATGCATTTTCTTCCTTATTACACATTCGATTGTTCTATAAATCTCTGAAAATGTGTACAATGGTTGTTACTACATTCAGTAGAAATTTTAGCGCTTTAGGAAATTTTTGGTTTTTCAAGTATTTCGTCTCCGGCTTATTCTTATGGAGACTTTCCATACTTTGCAAATTTTTTCCGGAAAAACCGTGAGACGGTGAGACCGATTTTTCTGAATAACAATCCCAACCCATTCTGGTAAAACACCAATTTGAAAAAAAAGTTTGAAGTCGATTGGTAAATTTCCCTGACCCGTATGCATACAAAATTACACAGAGAAACCAAAAAAAAATAAAAAAATGAAAACCAAGCCCAAAATTTTTCGGTATATGAAATGAAAATCTTCGCTACGCTCATCTAAATTATATATATATATATATATATATATATATATATATATATATATATATATATATATATATATATATATATATATATATATATATATATATATATATATATATATATATATACAAATATATATATATATATATATATATATATATATATATATATAAATATATAGCCCTATACCCTATATTAATTTTTCCTAAATAAGTTTGACCAGTAGCATATCTAGCTGCCACAGAATTAGCTTTACTATTTTATTGTGTCCATTCTCTTATTATTCTATTATTATAGTAATAGTTATATTATCATCATATTTTAATTTTAGTTTCAGATCTGACAAATTTGTATAACCTTTGTATGTCATAATGTAATCATACAAGTGAACAGGTGTACCATGAAATGCTAATGAATACATAATACAAATACTTCGATGGCAGAACAACGTTTGCCGGGGCAGCTAGTATTATATGTAAAGTTGGACTAAAACGTAATGACAGCTGTGTAGGCCTATATATAAATATATATATATATATATATATATATATAGTGTCGCAAAATAACAACGTCGTTGACGCGCCGTTAATATATATATATATATATATATATATATATATATATATATATATATATATATATATATATATATATATATATATATATATATTCATATTTATATATAGTGTGCATGGCCTCCGAACATAATGCGTAGTTTCATAATTATATGTGTCACAATTAAAATGATCATCAATATAAAAGCGTGTAAAATATGAAAATTACGTAAACTCAGCTGTGACAATAATAAGTAAAAAAATCATTCATACTATAAAAACAATTGTCGATTGAAAACATTTTCACCTTGGTTTTGAATACTTGTCGACTTGTTATATCTTTAAAATGTTTTGGCAAATAATTATAGATCTTCACGACAGCAATTAGTGGAGCATTATCAGAAAGTTTTAAATTGTGTTTGATCAACCGTGAATTATTTCTTGATCTTTCATGTATTAAAATTATAGATATCCCTTGTGGTGCCACGTTCAAACGATCTCATATTTCATCCATAGCCTTAATTGGGGAACAATGATTTTGTATCAAGTTTCGATGTTAAAAATAAAAAAAACAGTAAACCCTTGTCAATTCTAATTCCAAGGAACCCCAAAAATCAAATGCGAATTATAAAATAATGTTTTGTTGTTTGTATAGTACCTATATAGTGTGCAGTGTATGTATGTGTGTGCACGCGTGGTATGTTCCCTTTCCCCTCGCCAATACAAGCATCTTTTGACAGCCACGTGTTCAACTTCAAATGAAGTGTGAAGTGATTTACGCACAACAAAGCGTCAATGAATACTATTTCCTATCATATCACAGTTCACTGGCCTTCATCAATATACCCAGTATATGAATACTCTTCAGTGTTGAATTCAGAGATTTTGTTGCGGGGGAGCTGTTGTGTTTTCCGGGAGGGGGGGGGGGCAAGGGATACGTACACAAAATTAAGTATGATAACCTTAGGCCTATATATATATATATATATATATATATATATATATACAAATTAAAATACGCACTTTTTTAATTTTCAAGTCAGTTTATTATGAAACGATTATGCTACTAATTCATAATAATATGATGAGAGGTAATTACAATATAACGGGTACCGGTAGTGTACACTCGACTGATCCATATGAAATTGACTCCACTCCAGCCACTTCTGATATTTGAGGCGTCACTAACCAGGATTCACGGCCAGAATGGCAAATAAAAATACAAATGAATAACATCTAGATTTTTTTTTCCCTTAGTAATAAATAGTAAATTCCTGATATTTTTTAGTTTTCACAAATATTTAAAAAACCCAAAATACAAGTTTCTCAAAAAATACACTATAGTGCTTAATGCTCTTATCTCGGGGGGGGCAAACGACGAGCCGCGGGGGGGGGGGGGGGGGGGGGGCGAAACCCCTCCCCCCCCGCAGGTATGCCTGGATTCAACACTGATACTCTTCCAACCGGTATCTTTAAGACCATAACTTACATCTAACAGGCCTTCTCAACGTTATATCAAGTTTCCATTCTTTATGACCGTATTTTTTCAATGCAGTCTCTTTTTTATCCAGTTTATTTCGCCGGAATGGATTCCACGCGAATCATTTTCATGTAGTATCATTTGTTGATTTTTGTGACACTTGATAATTTTCTATCAGGTCTACGTGAAGATTATTAAATATTCTAAATGCTCTATTCTTGTGTCAACTTCGAAATATGTAGACGCCTACCCAGTCATAAAGGGTTGGATTCACATTTACTTGTTCAGTTTAAAAAGACTTCACTCGCAAACAAGTACGATAACATCTGGGATTACTGAGAATCTCCCCCATCCTCTTATTCACCTCTTTTTCGCCCTAAACTCTCCCTTAGTTCACACATTCCTCAACTGCTGCAAGCGAATAATAGCGCCCCAATACACTCCACTTTTGTGGAAGAAAAAACGTGCATTTATAGCGCTCAAATCAAAACGATCAACGGTTTTCATTTTTTCATAGAAAAACTATAGGTTGTAGATACTTGAAACTGGTTTAAACCCGTGGTATTAGAATTATACACGACTGGAAAAAATAGCAATGCTATGAAGTGAAGAGTTTGTGAAATAATACGTCAATCGCTAAATTTCATCACATTTTTGGTATTCATTGACGTATTATCTTAAAACTGACGGAGTTGAAAAAAATATAATGTTACATTAATTTTAGAGCATAAAATTATCTCGGTTCTAATATAAATTTCGTCCATGTCACTGGTTTGTAGCCATAGAAGAAAATTAGTGAAGATGATTTTCACTACTGTATAAAAACCGTGCATGCACCCCCTTAACACTAAAGTCAAATCATCAAATGCAAGTAAAATGCAATGTTGAGGGAAAATATATAAATATTGGGGCCTAGTATGAAAGAACGAATTATTTCTGCAGCACTAGCTGGATGATTTATTTACAGTGAATTACGGTATCAACTTCATACGCACAATCGGAATAATATTCCCTCTGTAAATCAATTAATTGTAATTGAAAAATAAAGATGCGTCTCAGATATATATTATACAAAGTAATTTTCTCTAACCGCTACACAAACGTAGCTAACTTTTCAACAGACAAGAGCATATCTTGAGTAATGTCCTGCGTGGATAAGAAGTCCTCCTTTGTCCCATCGTGTCAGTGATAAAACTCGCCCGTCCCCCCTTGCGCGCCCCTCTTGCTTATAGCACGCGCTGCGTGAAGTATGCTGTGACGTGCGAGTGCGTGTCAAGCCGCTCATGGTTAATGATACCATTAGATGATGATACGGAATACGGCTTACAAAGGATTTCACCAATTAAATATATATTGTGACAACTTGTATATACCTGAGTGATTTATCCTTAAATTCGAATTACACAAACACAAAACGATGACAAAATTTAAGTTCGGAATAATTATCAGTTCGAATTTCGAAATAATAGAATTTCGAATTATCGAAATGAATTAACATTGATATCTCTATACCAGCGGCCGGGGTCATTTCTCTAGTTCGAATTAGCTCGAACTATTAATTGTGAGCAACAACAAGTGTCACCGATAAATTAAAAGGATTAAAATTGTTAAAATGTACCATTGTTGGGAAACCAAGGTCCATATACCAACCGACAGCCGCGGTTTTTAAACTTTTGAAGTGATCCATGGCCTGTAGCTGTACATTGAGCTGACCAAATGTTCTTAATTCAACATTTCCATACTTCTAAGCTCATCTCACAACGCATAGTAGGCGTTTTCCTAGTTATTGTAACTGCAAGGTCGTTCTGGGTCATTTTAGCGCCCCGTGCAAGGACTCAATTGTGAGCCCCAAAAATGAATGCGCATAGTGAAAGTAAATGCAAGTGAGGGAGGAAACTAGCACCGCAGCAGAATTGTAGAAATTTTCACTTTTTAAATACGATTCTACGTGTTAGGGAAGTACACGAAATATCTGGAATTCATGAATTCGTTAGTGTGGTAACGAAGCTAGTTTTGCTGAACGGCTGTTCAAAGAAAATAAAACTCTAAATTAATCAATCATTCGATAACAATGCTGTTCAAATGATAATATTTACTCCATCCAATTAATGTATAAGTGAAAAATATTATGATTTACTATTTACGGAACATAGTACTATGAATAGAATGTCAAAAATGTGCGCCGATTGCGCCCCTTACATTTGGCGCCCCTGGCACTCACGCTCTTTACCAACCCCTAGAATTCTAGAAACGACCCTCTTGGAAGTTCCCATTCTCCATTTCACTTTATTGTACGCCACTGTTTTTGGTCCACTTTATCCTCACATTTGCATACAGTTTTGTGGTCCAGTCCACGGGATCACAAAAATATCACATAGGCAGTTCCCTAACTAGGCTAGGATAATTACCATCATTGCTACGCTCATCTATTTGGGCTTAATTAAGTGTTTTATAAATATTAAATGTTTTATAAAGTGTTTTATGATTAAAATTGAAAATAAATTTAATTAACAATAATATAAACAATTAAAATAAACTTCTTACCTTCTACCCCAGGTGGAGGTGTAGGTACCGGAGTGGCTAGTGTGATTCCCATGGCAGAAAGCAATTTTCTCAATCTAATTTCACGACCTAACGAACCAACGTCAAGTTACAGAGTGATACTCATCTACGCCCGCGTCCACGTGGTACCACTGCCACGTGATCGAATCCAAACCACATGCTCACGACGGAAGTAGGGGCCTACACAGTTCAACTCGATGATTCAAGTGAGGTCAAAGGTAATAGTTCGCCATGTTAATAAAAATTTCGCGAAGAGTCTTTACTTATGGAATCACCTTATGATATCAAGTATTGTATTTATAATATAGAAATAACATTGTCCAAATAAAGTTAAAAAAAATAATTGAACGTTTTGTAACCAGAAATTTGAACCTAATCAATAGCCCACGGTACCTAGCGGTATTTTTAGTAACTATAACAGATATTTCGAACAATCATCGCGATTGCATCACCTTTGCCGCCATCTTCAACAGACGCTATTTTACGTGTTACACGAGTAATTTTGTGCTGACGAGATAAACGTATATTGTGAATGTGTTTGGAGCGAAACATTCTATTATTATTATTTGTAATATTACTCTTAGTATAAGTATTTAGTTTTAGTAATTAGTATTAGTAGTGGATTACACTGTACAAGTGTATAGTGTATCTCGTTAATTCGCAGAGTTTGTAAGTATACTCTTGTTTATTAGTGTAGGCCTATATTGCACAATATTTTCAGCGTGCGATTTTTGTGGGACTACCCCATAAGCCGTGGGCCTACTACTTATCTAGTGCGACATAAAAAACTAACTTTTGAAAGTCCGTTACTTGCTTTCATCCGAGGAGAATCTAGAATATATGACAATGGATGCCAGGAATATTCAGCGTTTAGCCCAAAATCTCGCTAACCTTGTTACCTGTGTTGAGGAACTAGATCAAGGTACTCAGAAACAGGACGGCATCTTTGGTAAAGCGTCGACTTGCTACTTCAAGAAGAACACGCTCACTAACAGGGTAAGACTGTTTATGTGGTGGAAAAGAAACAAGTATAAACTTAAGGATTTAACTGTTTCAATTCTGGATAAAAAACAGAAGGAAGTTCAAAGTGGGTCTTCTTGTGTATTTGTAGGAAGTAGGACTAATTTAGGACGAAAATGTGTGTCTACAGTAACCGATGTTGATCTGGATTCTCCTACAAAAGTTGCTGCCGCTATTTGTAGCTACATGAATAATGAGACTAGAAGGGATAGTGGCCCTGCTAAAAGTCGAGACAATATGGATATCAATTTCAAATCGATTTTTCCTAGTAAAAGTGACAAAGTAGTGAAACGTTTGGCAATTAGGTGGAGGCGTAACCACAAAAATGTCAGGGGAATATTTAATAACATGATACAGACTGAAGCTAACCGTATGCCTTATCCAGTGGAGTTTGTTGGTGCATGTGTAGAACGAAATGTAGAAGGAACAAAACGCGTTCCAACGCCGCGCGTTGCCTGTAATGAAGGAGATGTGTGTAGCACCATCCCAGTGGATTACGGCTATCCCATTAATGAGTTCAAAGATGTCAGTTACATGAGTACTGTAACATTCGCTGCAAGTGATGACATTGCGGAACTAGGTAACAATTGTGGAACCTGCAGTCTAAATGTCGGTAAAAGTATTGATGTTGAACCTGTTGAGAGCGCTAACAAGTCGGCCAGAACTGTCAATGGAGATTTAGTCTGTAGAAATCCCTCCAATGAGGCTACTGTTAATCATTATGTTCCTGAAACGAAGGCGTATTCTGTCAACGAAGGTCATGCTAAGAACAGCAATAGTAGTAGTAATAGTAGTACCGAATCTGATAGTGATGACAGTAGTGCGCTAATGATAGATGATGGTCATAGTAATGTATATTCTACTTATGATAGACCCATTAAGAGAGAAGTTGACAGTGGCAATGTAGATGATGCTACTAGAGAGGATGCATCTGACAGAGCCAACTTGAATGGTCAAGTATCCATGCCAGAATCAAGCGCTGTTATACAAGAAAATAAATTGAAGTTATGTCGTGGAAAATCAAAAGAGCTTATAAGCTGGAGGGGGTGTGATAAATTTGCAGGTAAATTTACGTTGTCTTGGGATGAGTGGAAAACAATACATCAAGAAAACAAATTTCTACGTGATTATACTAAATTAATTGCTGACAAATTTGAGCCTATGGACACAAACAAATGCATAATTTACGTACACAAAAAATACACGAATCAAGTGCAAGCCTTCGCCAAAATTTTTGCTTATTGTGTACATCCCAAATGTCGAAAATACAAGTTTGTAATTTTGGATAAACCTTTGGATGGCAGGGAAGTCACTGTTGACGTTTATTCTACAAATCAACCTGTATGCCACAGTGAATACAGGACTAGAATATTATCGTGTTCTGATAGAAAACGAGTACAATTAGAGTTAAGGCACACCAACAATTATACATACAGATGTGATCGAGTGCTGGAGGCTGACAAAGAAATATTAAAGAAGTGTAATCTGCAGGGTATTAAATCAAAATATGTTATAAGGCAGGCTCGTTGTGAAGACAAGATGAAAGATGTTTTGGACAAGGATCCAATAATCGATGTTTATAAATTACAAAAAGAACAATTTTGCCGTGATACTGGCACATACGAATATATTCAACATGTTTCAAGTCCACTTACTGTTCATACCTATTCTAGGGAACAAGTGTTGTTGGCTAATGATTTTGGACCGCTTGTTTGTTATTTTGATGCAACAGGCGGTCTTGTTGGTAAAATGTCACATGACGGTAAACAAGTACTTTACTATGCAGGAGTAGTGAATATTGATGGTAAAATAATTCCTATCCTGGAAATGACAACATCGCAACACAACAATGCGTCAATAGGCAATCTCTTGAGTAATTTCAAGCATTTCACAAGGAAAAACTTGAATAATAAATGGCCCATCTTTTCTAGTATTGTGACTGATTTTTCTTTTGCCAACATCATTGCGATTACAAAACATTGGAATGTAATGACAATCCAGGCATATCTTGATTTATGTCATGAGACTGTGTTGTTGAAAGATAACAATGTAGTTAATGAAAAAATGAAAACAATAACTACTCTCTTTCTGTGCTGTTGCCACTTGATGAAATCAATGGGTGGAGATGTACAGGCAACGGTTGGAAAGGAATACAATCGTAAAACAGAGAGGAGAGTTATCAAAGAGATTTTGGCCAGTATCTACAATGTTACCAGTTACAGGATAATTAAACTTATTTTCAAGGGTCTGTTCGTCATCCTGAACTCTAAATACGAAACAGAATTACTTATCAAAACGAAAAAAACAGTTTTAGAATTGGTTACTAGCGTAAATAGGAATTGCGTACCTATGCTGTTGGACGAGGTGGAGGATGAAGGGAAGGAAGATGACCCTGGTGAAGTTGATTCATCGAGTGATAGAACTAAAATGAAAACGTCCGAAACCATTTATAAAAACAGCAAGTTTTATATTGATTTTGCAACCATTTTAAGCGACGCCATAAAGGAGACTGAATCCGACAAGGAAACTGCGGAAATGGCAGTAATTGATGAATGTGAACCAGCTTTGATAGTCAACACGTACTGTTATCCGACACTTGCAGCAGAGATACTTAAAAAGTACATCACTTATTTACCATTATGGTCGGGTTTGCTGTTGAAAAAAACTAACGATCCAAAGCAAACGCCTGTGAGGATGAGTAATGCTCCTGTTGAGAGTCATTTCTGTATAGCTAAGCACAAGTACAAGCCGCGTGCCCGTAATGAGAGAGTAGCACGATTTGTCGCGAAATCTCGTAGATACACCAAGAGTTTAGTAAAAGAGGTCAATTTGAGGATACCTGCTAAACGTTGTGCACGCGGGTCCAAATTTGTACGCTCACAAAAGAAAACGGTGATTGACTGTATCTCGGGTGAGGAGAACATTTTGTTGTGCAAGGATGAGTTCGAAGTTTGTACCATACCTATTAGAACTGCAGCAGAACTGAAAAAAAATGCTACAGCACAGGCTGATGAAAAAACAGACGATGCGAACGAGTACGTTGACAAGTTGCCTTGCGATTCCGATGTAGCTAAAGATTTGAAACAGACATCTAAGCGTAGAGCCGACAGCTCCATTCCCCAAAAATATATCAAAAAGGCCCATTATGATCCCGACCATCACAGTCATGAAGAGCGGTGGAGAAAAGGGAAAAAGAAGTCGATCACCTCTTTCAACCCCTCAGCTATTCGAAAACTAATGAAAGCTAAGCCGGAAATAGCTTCAGACGTTGAGTCCAAGCAAAAACAGAACAAAGTGGTCGTGACACAGGTATCACTCCCAAACAGTGATAGTCAATCCAAAACCAATGTTGGGCCCACTATTGTATGTACAGACGAGTCACAACTGATTCATGGTTGTCTTGTACAAATTGGATGTAGTGACCAATGTCTTCTTGCAAATAAGAAACCACAGTGGAATAACTTACTGGTTAAGGATCCAGGGTACTGGAGAAAGATACACCTGGATGATTACGTAGTCGGTATGTTCAAACTCCGTGCTAAACCAAATAGTAATGCTATGCTATATTTTACTGACTTTTCAAGATTGAATCAGAAAGCACCAGATCAGAAAGACCTATGTTCTCTGTGGTTGAGTGGTAAACTTATAGATATTGCAGCCGACTTGATATTGAGTATGGCACCTAGGAAAGACGATGGCTCGCCCAATGATAATCGATACAAATATATTGATGATGTGACAACATCGCAAATATTTGAGGGCCAGTCGTGTGTTACCAAATCATATGTACCAATTAATAGTGAGGATCGACTATTTATGTGTGCAAATGTCAAGAAATGTCACTGGATTCTGGTAATTATTGATTTACTCAATAACACTTTTTCCTTGTTAGATCCCAGTGCTGGTATGGAGGAGGAGGAAAATATTGGAATGTATGTAAAAAAGTTCAAATCATTCTTAGTGCGTAATAATGAGATGCTTAAGACTGCAAAAGAAGCGCAACGCCTTAAACCAAAGGCCAGGAATAATATTTTAAATGATTCCGTTGAAATTGACGTGACCAATAAATTCAATGTCATTTCCACTGGTCACAGCGTACAACAAGACACTTACAATTGTGGAGTGTTTGTATTGAGCTATATGTGGACCATGATTGGGAAGGATTTGGAAATAGATTTTGATCCCAATTGCTTTAGGTGGTTTTTAAAAAAGTTACTGCTTGAAAAATCAGTGGACGAAATTAAAAATATATGTATATGCGGTGTTGAAAAACGAACTTTTACAAAATGGGTGGATTGTGATACGTGCCAGCGATGGTTCCATGAACTCTGCCTTCCTCAAGAGGCTAGGCGTAGTATTACCGAACAGCGGACCAAGCAACTTGCTTTGGGAAAGTCAATTAATGAATGTGTAATCAAGCACACGTGTATACTTTGTACACTAGAGCAAAATGCCAATCGCATTCGTCCCGCTGAACAGTTTTATAGCATGTACCGTGTCACGGAGCACTTATGTAAAGGGTCAGGTGATGACCTTTTTGATAAATTACTTCCTAACGGTCTCGTAAATGATCCAAAGTATTACCAATATTTAGAGGGCGGATTAAACTACACTGTAGGATGCTATGATAGTACAGTATTCCAGTATCGCACAGTTTTGTATTACAATGATTTCAAATCAATTTCGCCTTGCGAAATTGATTTTACATTGCCAACTATGAATGGCTTGTGGGTAGAGGAAGCGGTAATCAACATTTATATCGAGATACTGATTAGTGAACGCAGATATAAATCGGAACGGGTGGTCCTAGTTCCGGCAGATGTGGCATACTATATATTTCACGATACTGCTGATGAGTACGGGTATGACGCATACGGCTCAGTTGTCGTTACAAAAAGAAGTGACAAAGTTTGTTATTTGTACGATACTTTGATACCATTGACGCACAATGACCTGATATTAATGCCATTCAATTCAAACCGAAATCACTGGGTTCTTGTAGTGGCTGACGTGAAAAATTGTTATTTCTTCGTAATGGACCCATTTGGTTATTCAGAACCTCAGTCAAAAAGATTGCTTGAATTATTTCGGGTGTTTTTAAGTAAGTATTATTCATCACATAATATCAGTTGCATACCACTGGTGAAATGGATTACGCGTTTACCAGTGTCATTAACATCGTATCCAAAACAAGATGATGATTACAACTGTGGAACATTGATACTAAAATACGTTGATATATTAATGAGTGAGCAATGGAGAAAGCCGTCAAGTCGAAAGCTAAGATTTCAATTGCGTACCGACTGTAACCTTCTGCGTAGAAATATACAAATGAAATTACTAACAAGTAGTTTAAACATGCTAAATACTTGTTACTTATGCAGTGAGCATATAGTGACGTGCTGGAAAACTTGCAGCATGTGTCGGAGACGTTTTCACATGGAATGCATTGCACAATACCAAGCTGGAGATATATTTGTTGCACAAGAACTATTCTCTTGCAAGTTATGCATGTCAAGTTGCAAAGGGGGTGTTGAATCTCATAATATCATTGAGGATATTCAGGAAATGTCACACTTAACAAGCGATGAGATTAAAACACAGTGGTACCAGAGTGAAAATATTAAACATATTAAAGATATCATTTCGGGTTCTGTTCAATGTGAGTATTATAATCAATTCCAAACCGTCGAGCAGCGATTGGATGGAATGCTAGGGGGTAAAGTAGAATTCACAAATTCTTTCGATGGTAAACAGTTGAGTGAAATGATTGATATTGCCTATGAATTATATAGTGATATATACGACAATAAGACACAATCTGCCAAATTCATACAGCATGTGATTCGCCCTGAAATGTGCAAACGGATTTACATGCGTGTAAATGGGTGCACAACAGAGTCTGAAGCAGAAAAGAGAGTGAGAGAACGCGATGAGTCGTTCATCGAGGTGAACATTGCTGCCCTAACATCCAAGCGTGGAACGTAGGCGTACCACAGTTATTTACCTACTTTGGAATACTTTGGAATACTTTGGACCTACTCTCTAACAGATTTTTGTGTAGTCTCGTAATGGGAACATGAGCTGTGACCATTCGAGCTTGATTGAGGTTCAGGTTGTTAACTGGACCTACTCTCTAACAGATTTTTGTGTAGTCTCGTAATGGGAACATGAGCTGTGACCATTCGAGCTTGATTGGGGTTCAGGTTGTTAACTGGACCTACTCTCTAACAGATTTTTGTGTAGTCTCGTAATGGGAACATGAGCTGTGACCATTCGAGCTTGATTGGGGTTCAGGTTGTTAACTGGACCTACTCTCTAACAGATTTTTGTGTAGTCTCGTAATGGGAACATGAGCTGTGACCATTCGAGCTTGATTGGGGTTCAGGTTGTTAACTGGACCTACTCTCTAACAGATTTTTGTGTAGTCTCGTAATGGGAACATGAGCTGTGACCATTCGAGCTTGATTGAGGTTCAGGTTGTTAACTGGACCTACTCTCTAACAGATTTTTGTGTAGTCTCGTAATGGGAACATGAGCTGTGACCATTCGAGCTTGATTGGGGTTCAGGTTGTTAACTGGACCTACTCTCTAACAGATTTTTGTGTAGTCTCGTAATGGGAACATGAGCTGTGACCATTCGTGATGAGTTAGGGTGGGACTTATCTTCCATGTAAACAGTTACTGCAATTTCTCTCATTGGGATATTACGTAATACTTTACATGGAAGACTGCAGCTACGTCCACGTCGTAAGTCCTGGTTACTGGAAACTATATAATATGTTATTTATTATTTAGTTTCTTGCTAAATGCTGCAATACAATAATAGATTCAACTAAAAAAGAAGGAGGATTAGTAAGGAACAATTTTTAACCTGCTCAGTTTCACGTAAAGTGATTGGTCGAGTCTCAAGTTTCGTTACCATGAACAAGAAGCGTTCGACACTAGCTTAACGGGTTACAACTATAAGTTGGTGAAACGCATAGTCAAAACATAGGCAAATCAACGTATATAAGATGAGCTATTCAGAAGTTCTAGTTAAGGACAAATGATTTAGATAACCTTGCTTGAAAGGAACTATTCTGTTGAAAACTTGAATAACCATTGGTTCTGGGTAATGCATGTGAGTTTATTGTTGGCGTTCATTTACTGCACAAATATAGTTACATATTAATTAACATGTAGTTTCTATTGTGTTATTTTCTATTAATTTCTATTAGTTTATATTTAGTATCTATTTCTATTATATATATATATATATATATATATATATATATATATATATATATATATATATATATATATATTGTATTATATATGTTAATAATAATATATATATATATTAGGGTTGCCCATCGATCAAGAAAACTCGAACAATACCGAAATGTGCTATATCGCAAATTGATCAAAATATTCGATATCGATTGGCAACCATAATATATATATATACATATTTATATATGTATGGTCCTTTGAGGTCCAACATCACCTCGACGATTCCGAGAGCGGTTCCAACTGCCGAGATTTGCCGCAGCATCGTGCACCCAGGCGAGCGCGAAACGGTCCTTCAAGGTCCGACAGCACCACCGAGAGTCCGAGCGCCGGGACGAGACCGCCAATCACCTGACCAACTGACAGGATGCGCCATCGAGGGATATGGATCTTTTTAGAACCACCAACTGTTTCACAGATGGGAAAACCACAAAATGAGACTCTTAACATCAACCATAGGCCCTGAAAACCTTCACAATCACACAAACTTGTATATATATATATATATATATATATATATTTCCAACCCTTATGTGGTACACATTCGGTTAAAAACGGAAAAATGATCGTTACCAACCATCAACGGTTGTAGGGTCTAGTGATCATGGATATATCATATTTGATGATATTTATTTTGATTTTTTGATTACATTTATTATGTGTTCACTTTATCCTGATACTGCTAATAGTTTCCAAGTTATGGGAATTACTGTTACGTAGCCTACTTATTACGCTCGGGTTACATGTAGTTTTTTATTAGTTATCCAATGACACCTCTCCCAACTCTGTATCTTGGTGAGGAGAGAATGAGACGTGTCAGACTGTGGCTATGCGAGTGTGACTGGAGGGTCGGGAGGTCAAATTTTGACATATCTCTGAAATCATTTATATATTGGGTATAATGACGCACTGTAATGATAGCGAAGATCTATTGGCATCGCTGATATTATCGATAGGTACATTTGACTAGACGTCCCGTCGTTGCTGCATGCAATGATGACACTAAATGTGCCAAATTTAATTCAAATTGGAGATGGGCACCAAACATCAATAGGGTCATTTGTTGTGGAATAAGAAGGACCCATCAGTATTATTCAGTGTTATGATATTTTGTTAACTATATATATGTCAAAAACAGCATTAGGTACTAAAATAAATATGTACTACCACTACAAACACTCGCACCATATTATGAACACTAAATGTAAAACAAATGCCCTGTATGGTTATCATTTATGCTTCACTATTAGGGTTCGAACAACTTGATTTTAACTTTGTGTTTGATACTAGGTCGCACTCAGTTTGAGTGTGGATGCTTGCACTGGAAACATACAACCTTGTGGTTTTCTGATGTTCCATCTCGTTCCGATTTCTTCAGACCTACAGCTGTCGGTTGGACCATGATGAGGGTATACTCGCTGGACGAAGTTGTTGACCGGAGTGAAAGGTACCAATCGATATCTGAAAATTTATAACCCATCTAGTATCTTGCTCATACAAGTGGGGTCAATATCCGGGTATGTATCACTCTGTAAACTGAATTTGGTTATGAACTTTAATGATAATACAGATAATGTATCAGTGATGAAATAATTTATATGCCAATGCCTCACAAACGATTCAAAGTAGCCGAAATAGATATTTTTCAGATCTCGCTCAGTTGAACAGATTTCTGAGAACTCGTATTCCATAGCAAGCAAGCCTCCAAAAGTTATCAGATCATCTATTTTGATTTTTCAATTCGAAACATTAGTTTTTAACCCTAAAAAGCTGGTTCTGTAGGCAAAAGAAATGTTTTGTTACCATTTACAATATCTTGCACATTCAAGTTATTGATAATTATTATTGTTTGCTTAACGACACCACCAAGAGCTAGGTTATATGGGGGTATGAATGAGCAGGTGATTATGATACTAGTAGGTGATGGTAAGTGAAAGGACGTAACAAAAACCCATGCCTTATGGGGGTTACAAACCCACGCCCAGCGGTGTCTTCAGTGTCCGAATCGTGCCTCAGCTGACTGGGTTAGCAAGGGCGGCATTCATGTTATTGATAATGTATATTTTTATACTCGCCAACAAATGTTTTTTTATTGTGCCGACTATTGGCAACAAACCAACTGTTGCACTCTACGATGCGTTTTCTATTATATCAGCCGGGATATTTTGTCAGGGAGGGCATTAATTTTAGGAGTGAACCATGATTACTACACATTATATAAAAATGTACCTAAATAATTATAATAGAAGTGCAATGTCTAGGGCAAGTAAGCCTGTGTAAGCCTTGTATGAAGATACAATAGGGGGTGTGGGGGGAGCCCACACCCATCCATTACCCGGCCATTACCCATCCGCCGAAATTTGTATTTACATTTCTTATCAACATTAGGTGGATTTAGTAATATAATTTCTGTGGTTCGCCATTTCAGATGGTTCCATCAGAAAAACAAATATGATCCTATAGTCTGATGGAAATTTCGAAATGTGTTTGCAGAATGATAGCGATATTTCCAAATAATTGAAACCAACTCTGGCAAGGATTCACCTTTCCCCTTCAGTTTACACAACGGTTGTGTTGCTTGTGTTTTAAATTAAGTCAAGTGTTGTGTTAACTTGGAAGTTTAGACATGCCTGCATTAGGGCGCTGTGATTATGGCTGAGGGAGCTGCGGTGCCGTGTATGATAGAGAAAACTCCCAATTACCCGCATTGTATTGGTCATCGCAAATATTGAGCTGCCTGAATAATATTTCAAATATCTTATACATAACATCCCTAATTTATTACATGCCATAATAAATTACAAAGTTTTTCTGTGAACAAAAATCCCTTCTCACAACTACTTACATACATGATATTACTTTGCAGCTGTATATTAATGTGGCGTTTGCTGTTCCAGGTCGTCAGCTCTACTCATCTATTGGGTAGGTGTTCAACCCATCGGAGTCTGAACGTTGCTTCCCATTGTTTATCATTCGGCTGTACGAGCACTGATTGAGGGCATCGAGGAGTAGAGATGAGACATACGGTATTGTGCTGATAGCTTCATTCGGCTTGTGTACAATCTTTGAAGATAAATTCCCTGAAATCAGACTATTTATTTTTTAATGACAACACATTGTTCAATTGTGCTTTTCAATCTAAAATATCTATGAACTATATGTCTTGGAAATATACTATATGACAAAGTGAGCCAATCATATAAAGGCATGTTAACCCTGCAATTTGCCTTTGTGGGTAAAAAGATTCTGTTTATTCAATTTTTTTGATGAAAACATCATATTTTATATATATTTTTGGAATTATTCACGAAAGTCGCATAAAGTCGATACATTCTTCGGTGATGACATCGGCCACTACCAGTCTCACTCATTGCTTGCTGCGGCGGACCGATGTTTCAATGCACTTGACGCAAGTGTCATAATAATCAAGCTCTACATGCCTCGGTAATACAAGAGCTCAAAATTTTACTGCATCTTCATTATCTGCAATTCTTCCTCTTTAAAACAAATAAGTCTTGCTTTATACAACTAACTTTGAATTTGCTATTGTGCACTAATTTTCATATTAATTGAAAACATGGACCACCATGTATGCATTTTTTTGGATTGGGGTTCAACTACGCACTGTATTGATAGTGAAGATCTATTGGCATCGGATGGATGATTGTTGGGATGAAGGTTCCTTGGGTAATGGGAAGGATGGTGGGAAGGAAGGGGTCGTGGCCTATATTGTGGGAACCATCGCGGCATTAGCCTAGACAACAGAGGGAAACCACGAAAAACCTCTGTAAAGATGAACGGCGGCGGGGATCGAACAGGGTCCGAAAACAACTCGTCTCGCAAGTACATTCTCACGTGAGCCGTACGGGGTAGATACTAGATGGATACTTAGAGAGAAAGGGTAGGTTATTCGGAAATACTATACACTCGACCTACCCCTCTCACCTTACTGTGTATGTTCACTCCATATGGCTTGAGCAGGAGTGAAGTTGCTCAACAGCATTGTGTTCCATGTATATCTTACTATAGCTTGCATGATCATATAAGTGATTAATTCAAAGTGTAATATTTGTATATTTTGTGATCATACTCACACTCTATTCTACTGGATGGGCTGAAATTAAATCGACCATCTTGCACCATATCATCACCGTGAACATCCCTTCTTCTAACTTCTTCTCGTTTTCATCTCTTATTAATTCTTTCTCGTATCTTTTCCCTGTTTGTTTATTTAGAATATATAGTCCACCATGAAACATTGAATGCAATTATTGTGCTTTGTATATAATATTTCATCGTTGTTATTTTGCGCTCATTTCGAAGATTGCCGAGTTACAGAATTAATTGGACATGTTGTAGGGGGCCCCCCTTATACAAGTTAATGAAATCGCTATGCAATGCATTTAGTATAATTGCCAGTTGCTCTTTCTACTTCTAATGCGTTGTACTGTTTCATTGTTGAAGTGACACGTGCAGATGCGTTTTTCTTCTGCATAGTATTTTATTATTTACCCTTACAAATTAATTATACTTACCAATTGCAATACCTTACACTGGCCACAACAGTTATAAAATTACCATTACCAATTAGAGATTACATTACATTAATGTCATCTCGTCATTGCAATCATTATGTCGTATTTTGGCCCACTCACCGATTAATGAAAACCGGCCATTGTAAAATAATATTTGATATTTTGAAGTGTAACGCGCCAGAATTTTTTTAATGAATTAGTCGCATCCTGAATGGTAAGCTTTTTTTTCTCTTGAACATGATTTAAAAATAGTAGGCCTACTGTTTGTTAGTTACATTTTCAGTTATTTTTTGTTACTACAGGTTACAATTTTGATAGCCAATAAGTTGGCTTTAGAATTCGTCGTCAGTTCTATCTCTCATCAGTTCAGACCGGCAGTATACTCTGAATCAATCAGCATTATTATTAGGGGTGGCTCGTGCTATAGGGCTGCAGCCCTACCTATTTTTGCACCTACTAACATTCCTATCTAACTGATAATCAGTTGATCACAAAAAAAATCTTCTGTACACTTTTCAAAATTAAATATATCCCACTGTGCTATAATAATTTCAAAGTGTACATTATTATTCGAATAATTTTGTGATTATTCAGCTATTTTTCACTTATTCTTCTCCGCTTTTCTCATGCAATTAATCCCACGCGTAAATCGCATAGGCCTAACTAGCTACTCTTGAACTCAAACACAGCGCAAAGTGCACGCTAGGGCTGTTGCGAACGCAGCCGAAGCTGTGTTGCACAAAGTTGAGCTTCCAGGCGCGTTACCATGGTGATAACGTACGCAATCAAGGAAACATTACTATAGAGCAATCCTAATGCTGGACTGCGATAATTGTCAGCTCTAGCACTGTGGTACCCTAGGTACCGAATCGACGCACGGTGGCTTCTTGGGCAGGCTAATGAGTAGTAACACGTGTTTGTTCAGGTTGGCGGCAAGCATTGTTTTCAAGCTCTATTTCTACAAATAATAATCAATTCGACTGTGAATTGTGATTAGTGTTTTTCCCATTATATAGTAAAGTTCAAGTGTGTGTAGTGTGTGGTCGTGTTTCGCTAATTGTTAGGAGTGACTGCTTCTTGACTGTGCCATAATGTACGTATTATTCAACTTTTTGATTTTATAAAAAGAATATATCATTATGAAGATATCATTATGACAGCAATGGCAGAAACAGATATAAACAGTGTTAACTATCTTCTTGCTCACAGTTTCAAGACCATGTGTTTAGAAGATAAACTATCTATGGAACGTTCGGGATGGTTGACGCCTTACCTAACGATTGTAGGAAAGGGTAATTTAAAAATAGGGAATAAATTACACCAGTAAATGTCAAGCAAAGTACTACACCGATTATGACTGGCTCTACGAACACAAGACAAGAGGGTGTCTTATGTCTAAAAACACTATATTAAAACAGTAAAACTACTAGTGATGCCTTCGGGTAACAAATTAGGAACCGGGTACCCGCCGAAATTACCCGGGTAATTTAAAAAACTAAAAACTATATATGCTTCTCAGTTCTCGGTAAAGAATAGTATTTGGCAAGGCAACTAAATAGCGGTTGACAGGAGAGGGATTCAGTACACTGCAACGTGTGACCACAGATAACGAACGGTAGGTGGTGCGACTAGATTTGACGAGCGCATTATGACAAGTTGAGGGAGGTCTGGGAAGGTGGGTGAAAAACTTATGTAGAATGCGAAGTTTAATTTTTCTTGGTAGCTTGAGTGATTTATAAAAGTTATTTTCTATATTATAGGTACTGGTTAGCACAATTACCCGGAACATAGACGGGTACCCGGGTAACAGAATATTACCCGGGTAATGCATTACCCGTACCCGACCCGGGTACCCGAAGGAATCACTAAAAACTACATTTATACGGTATTGTACGTAGTGGCAATTTTGTAAACACATATACGGTGTAGTCCTATATCTGGGTAGTCTACCCGCTTAGCATAGATGTTATGAGGCTAGCGGGGTTCCAGGGTTGACGGGAATAGGCACTATGGTGGCCTATGAAGGATACTGAGGTATAGGCTGGGGAGTTACGATATACATTGGATATTAGATGGATAGAGGGTATAAGGTCTAGGGGTAGGTGAGTGGCCTATGGTGGATACGTATCAACGTGACAATATTATTTTCTTCAACCGACAACTGACAGCCCTACCACGTTTCTATACCACGAGCCGCCACTGATTATTATCATAGGAAAACATATTTTCTTTGATCTTTCTTTGTTATTATTATTATTATTATTATTATTGGTGTTTAACGGCGCGTCAACATCTTTCTTTGTTGTTAATCTGATGTTTAAAAAGGAACAATAGGAATGGATATGATTTTGTGTATAGTTTTAACAATGGTGTCATAAAATATAGAGTTGAAGTACATTAGGTACTACATTAGATGTTCAGGTTTATTATATATTCAAGATTCTTTCAATGCTTTTTTTTTTTTTTTTTTTTCAATAACATCGATACTTGATACAAAATCTTTGTTCCCCTATTAAGGCTAAGGATGAAAGTAGGACAGGGCACCACAAGGGCGATCTTACTACCCCATTTTATTATCATTTCAAATTAAAAGCAATGAACTTTGACACCAGGTCTACGCTGTCTGTGACCACACTTCTTCGACGCGGATAAAAGTCTTCAGTTGCCGAAAGTCCACAACACATTGAAAGTATAAAACCGTTTTTGCGATATATCCGGACATTTTAGGAAATCCAAACACACGAATGTTGATATATTTCACTTTCAACTAAGTCTCTTAGGCAATGTTCACTTCTTCCAATAAGATCAGCAGATGCAAAGTACATCATTATACAAAGATAAAAAAAAAAGGAGTGATAGGCTCAAATAAAACTAGTCCTATCACTCTACTAATTAAAGGTCGTGGCCAATTAGTACCTCATCCAAGCATTTACTTCGGGGACTGTGGGAAACCACGATAAAACACGTCAGGACGGATTTAAAAAAAATGTGTTTGTTGGTCTTGAAATATGCATTTTTTCTTCCAACTTCTTCTCGTATGTTCTTCTCTTCTTGAGAATGTTAATACCGTATCTGTAAAACTTGATCACTTTTGAAATATACACTTTCACGATTCAGAATTTATTATCTTCTGTTCCTCAGATCTTGACAGTTGTGATAGGCCTAACCAAGGAAAACCAAGTGGCAGTGGAATGTCTCGTTCCTCCATAGCCCTCTCGACATTGATAATCTCCTGATGGTCGTGCACAAGGAAAATCTTCCAAGATTCCTCTATTCTTTTGAGTGATTTTCAGACTTTTGAGACCCAACCATCTTGAAAATCCTAGAAATAAGTAATGTGCTTACATAAATCTACTCTAAATATTGACACGTAAATATCGAAACCACATCTCAAAGTCATATAAACTCTGTGTGATCACTCTATATCTAATTAGCTGAATGTCAGCCTTGCTTCTGGCTAGCCTACATGTAAAAATCTTGTATCGTAAGTAATTATTATTTTCATTTTTATTTACCATTGATTTGAACAGAGTACAAATATAGGCTTAAAACTAAAAATACTTAATCTATGGGGAGGTGAGGTATTCATTTATATTATAGTAGGGGTTGACATTGAGGAATTTATTTAGTGATGATTTGAAAGAACTAATTGAGGGGGAGGACTTTATTGGAGCTGGTAGTTTATTGAAAAGAGTGGAGCATAGACGTTGGGGGCATTTAGATGATAGAGAGAAGTTGTGAGGAGTGATAAAAATGTTTGATTTTGTTCTGGTGGAGTGAGAGTGTATCGATGAGTTTGGGAGGAAAATTTCGGGGTGCAGCCAGACATATAATGCTGCTGCTTGAATTAGCGCCGAGGGAAGTGTGAGAATGCCGAGAGAAATGAAGTATGGTTTACATGATTGGCGACGTGATAATCCTGCCAGTATTCTAATAGCTCGTTTCTGGAGGATGAAGATGCGGTTAGATTGTGATGAGGATCCCCAGAAAATGATGCCATACGAGATGAGGGAGTGAATGTGGGCGTGGTAGACAGATAGGAGTGTAGGGGGATTGACAAGGAGCTTTAGTTTGCGAAGCATGAAGCAACCGCTGATAATTTTGGAGGAAATTTGATGTACATGAGGTGACCAGTCGAGGGTGTCTGTGATAGTAAGTCCTAGGAATTTAGTGGTGGGGGTGGAGGCTATGCTTTTATGATCTAGTCGGATGAGAGGACTGAAATTAGTGGGAGTGTATTTGGAGTGGACAGGAGTATTTCACAAAATAACTGAAACTATTACTTACCTTTACGTTCACTTGTAGTAATTCATGGTTCAAAAGCGCTTCGTTTTTTCTATAGATGAGAAAAATGCAGCATGTCGCATACTACCTAATTGCTTTTGATTGTAACTCCTTTTCACATAGCTATTATACCATTGATACAAGTTGGTAGTTGTAGCCTATAAGAAGGATGATTGGTCTTGAGTAAATTATGCGAATATTCTACTGTAATAAGAGGCATATAGTTACATATTTTATTGCGTAAAATATGAATATAAGAAAAAGAATCACCTGCGGCAGCTGGGGCTACGCCTGGGACCCTGTTGTGGCTCGGCTTCGCCCTCGCTCTACGAGGCCCTTTTGGACCCAGTACGACACTGATTGCAAATATTAAATATTTGTTTTAAAGAGGAAGAATTGCAGATAATGATGATGCTGTATAATTTTGAGCTCATGTATTACCGAGGCATGTAGAGCTTGATTATTATGACACTTGCGTCAAGTGCATTGAAACATCGGTCCGCCGCAGCAAGCAATGACTGAGACTGGTAGTGGCCGATGTCATCACCGAAGAATGCATCGACTTTTTGAGACTTTCGTGAATAATTCCAAAAATGTATACAAAATATGTCCAAATTCCGAATGAGATCAAATACTTTATGGTGTATCCTGAATGTATAATATTCCCTGTTCAGGATTTCACAATGTGATCTTTTGTCACCTTGCGATCCGCCAGCCTGAGAACTGTTTCTATATGTAATAATTGTATACATGTATCATTTCTTATCAATCACTATTAAATTTGAGAAATTTATTGTAGAGTGTGTGTGTACATAGGCCTATATTACTTTCTTATCCTTTTTCTCATATTATTTTTGAACAAGGTTATATTTTTATTTTTTTGGAACTTGAACTTTTAGAGCAAGGCCACGAAAACAAACTTTTCAATAGATCGATTTGACACAAACTGAACTTTTTTAAAGTTCCTTTTATAAATGAACTTCCCAGACACTGGTAGACACAACACGGTATTCCTTCTTGACCCTGCTAGTCGTTTGTCTAGTCGTTGTGCTAGTCGTGTAGTCGTTTGTCTAATTAACATTTACAAAAAATTAGTGTTGGCTCACCACTCAGTAGTGGTGCAATCTATTGCACCTCGGGGACAGTATCAAATTTGATGATGACACTTGTATAACCCTATGCCAAGTTTAAACTGAATTTGTACTTTCATTTGTCCTGTGGGGCGTAGACAAAAATGTTATTTTTTTCGAGTAAGGGGTGAGGGAGGCACAATGTATAGGGGAAATGACCTAATATATATTTAACTGCGCAAGACGCATCACATAACATGTGCTATAGTGAGGCCTTGATTGCTGCCTGAACGGCAGGGAATTAATGTGACACAGCGGGAGATGGGGACGCTACTGTATTACTCGGTAAGCTGCTGTTCTTCCTTTCCCTTGCACCCAATTCACATTTCATGCCTCATGGCCATTTTTTCCCCAGGTACTCGTAGTCATTTAATATCAATATTTGGTATTGAAAGTAACTTTATACATCAGTTTTTTAGTACCCTTATAATCATTTACTTCATTTAGGATAATGTCACGTTATTTTCCCATTATAATATATTATTCTAATCTGCATAGGCCTAATTACATTTTCTGAATGGAGTAATAAATAATAACCTAATAAATATATAGGCTACTTGTCTTGGTCGGACATAAAATGAGAAAATAGATGTTTGGGGATAAAAGTAACAATTAATGTCTGTAATGTTCATACAAACTGACAATTGCCTGTTCCCCCCCATACTACATTATACTTGCTTGGTTCTCATCCTGATAATAGGAATTACATAGGCCTAGCTCACAGATTTGAAGTAAATTATGATTATTGCTTGCTTAACAACCCCATCAAGAGCTAGGATATTTGGGGGTACAAATGAGCATGTGTTATTGAAACAGTGAAGTTTATAAGTTTATAGACATTTACAATAGGCCCACCTAGCTATGTCTTATGTGGGATTTGCACACCAAAGATATATTGAAGGAATGAAGTCCTATTTTCAGCTATGATTCATGTGTTCAAGGGGTATTGAGTTTTAGTATGATTACCGCTAATGATGAGTGTTTGCGTGAATGGTTGCAAGATCATGGAGTTTTACGTCGCGGTGTTAATTGCCCGTCCTGTAACATCCCGTGTAGAATAACTGGGGGATGGAAGTTTTATTGCGGTCAAGATTGTAAACAAGAAGCGAAAACGCTGTAATTTCACAGTTACTCTACGGAAGAATTCGTGGTTCGAAAGGTCGAAAATGTCCGTTTCGAAAATATGCGCGTTCACTTCATTATGGTTATGCTTGAGGCCGCCGCGTAACTCGTTCAAGAACTGGACAATGGACATGAACATTCGCACGGTAATTGACTGGTTCAGTATCTGTCGACAAGTGACTATTAAATGGTGCGAATCGAACCGCGTTTATGTGAATTTTTGTGGATAAGGACTATACCAGTGCACAAGGTGAGAATACATGCCTTCTTTCGTATGATTACCGAACTATATAATCCAGGGGGGGGCGTCTTGACTCGAGGGCGGGTCAAGTGACGATTAGTTGGCAACACCGCAATCCAACATGGCGGACTACATACACATTTTTCGCTGTTGTCACACTTAGAGTGAGTAAAAAAATGATACCACGTAAAAATGTCAAAATGTGCCCTCGTTTAAATGATTAATGCAACGAAATACACACTATTCAGGCATTTTCGTCAAAAAAAATCGAAAATAGGCGAGTTCTTTATAATACTTATTTATCCTAACAATATGTTCAACACCAACGACTTCGTGGAAACACTCTACAGATATAACTGATTGATAATAATATTTGAAAACAATTAATAACCCATTGGGCGCATGCGCGCCAACAGTGTGTGGAGGGAGGGGGAATGAAATGAATCATGCAATGAATGGTAATACTCAACCTCTACAAACAAATGATCTGCAAGTTGCATATGCATCTAGGTGTTTTTAATTTCCAGCTGGGAGAGAATCAAAACTATTTGTATGAACATACCCCTTGGATATAACTGGGCGTCTAGACGGAATATAAAAATTTCGAAATTGAATTCATCTCATCATATGTTGCTATTCAAGGTGAACTCCATTGAAATCCATTGACAAGAATTGGGATATTAGATATAGGGACAATACAGAGAACCATCCCTTATATAGTACATTCAAGCACACGAAACTCGAAATATTCTTGGCACAAATTACCACAACTCCTATAGAAGGGGTCCTATGTTCCAGCTCCCAGCACCCGATATTACCGTATTCTATAGGGGTTGCTTTTTATTCCAAACGAGCGTCATACAAAAAAAGCTAGGGGTGAATATGTGATCTAAAGATGATGAGGGACCACCCTCATGTGGTCTGTTCGCGGCACAAATTACCACAACCCCTAAACAAGGGGTCACTAGGTCCAGCACCCAGAACCCGAAATTACCGTATTCTATAGGGGTTGCTTTTTTTCCCAAACGAGCGTCATACAAAAAAAGTTAGGGGTGGATATATGTTCTGAAGATGATGAGGGACCACCCCTATATGGTCCGTTCGCAGCACAAATTACCACAACCCCCATACAAGAGGTCCCAAGTTCCAGCACCCAGCACCCGAAATTACCGTTTCTCATAGGGGTTGCTTTTTTTCCCAAACGAGCGTCATACAAAAAAAGTTAGGGGTGGATATGTGATCTAGAGATGATGAGGGTCCACCCCCATATGGTCTGTTCGCGGCACAAATTACCACAACCCCTATACAAGGGGTCCTAAGTTCCAGCACCCAGCACCCGAAATTACCGTTTCTCATAGGGGTTGCTTTTTTTCCCAAACGAGCGTCATACAAAAAAGTTAGGGGTGGATATGTGATCTAGAGATGATGAGGGACCACCTCCATATGGTCTGTTCGCGGCACAAATTACCACAACCCCTATACAAGGGGTCCTAAGTTCCAGCACCCAGCACCAGAAATTACCGTATCTCATAGGGGTTGCTTTTTTTCACAAACGAGCGTCATACAAAAAAAGTTTGGGGTGGATATATGTTCTAGAGATGATGAGAGACCACCTCCATATGGTCTGTTCGCGGCACAAATTACCACAACCCCTATACAAGGGGTCCCTAGGTTCAGCACCCAGAACCCGAAATTACCGTTTCTCATAAGGGTTGCTTTTTTTCCCAAACGAGCGTCATACAAAAAAAGTTAGGAGTGGATATGTGATCCAGAGATAATGAGGGACCACCTCCATATGGTCTGTTCGCGGCACAAATTACCACAACCCCTATACAAGGGGTCCAAAGATCCAGCACCCAGCACACGAAATTACCGTATCTCATAGGGGTTGCTTTTTTTCCCAAACGAGCGTCATACAAAAAAAGTTAGGGGTGGATATATGTTCTGAGGATGATGAGGGACCACCCCTATATGGTCCGTTCGCAGCACAAATTACCACAACCCCCATACAAGAGGTCCCAAGTTCCAGCACCCAGCACCCGAAATTACCGTTTCTCATAGGGGTTGCTTTTTTTCCCAAACGAGCGTCATACAAAAAAAGTTAGGGGTGGATATGTGATCTAGAGATGATGAGGGTCCACCCCCATATGGTCTGTTCGCGGCACAAATTACCACAACCCCTATACAAGGGGTCCCTAAGTCCAGCACCCAGAACCCGAAATTACCGTATTCTATAGGGGTTGCTCTTTTTCCCATACGAGCGTCATACGAAAAAAGTTAGGGGTGGATATGTGATCTAGGGATGATGAGGGACCACCTCCATATGGTCTGTTCGCGGCACAAATTACCACAACCCCTATACAAGGGGTCCTAAGTTCCAGCACCCAGCACCCGAAATTACCGTTTCTCATAGGGGTTGCTTTTTTTCCCAAACGAGCGTCATACAAAAAAAGTTAGGGGTGGATATGTGATCTAGAGATGATGAGGAACCACCCCCATATGGTCTGTTCGCGGCACAAATTACCACAACCCCTATACAAAGGATCCTAAGTTCCAGCACCCAGCACCCGAAATTACCGTATCTCATAGGGGTTGCTTTTTTTCCCAAACGAGCGTCATACAAAAAAAGTTAGGGGTGGATATATGATCTAGAGATGATAAGGGACCACCCCCATATGGTCTGTTCGCGGCACAAATTACCACAACCCCTATACAAGGGGTCCTAAGTTCCAGCACCCAGCACCCGAAATTACCGTTTCTCATAGGGGTTGCTTTTTTTCCCAAACGAGCGTCATACAAAAAAAGTTAGGAGTGGATATGTGATCTGGAGATGATAAGGGACCACCTCCATATGGTCTGTTCTCGGCACAAATTACCACAACCCCCATACAAGGGGTCCCAAGTTCCAGCACCCAGCACCCAAAATAACCGTTCCTCATAGGGGTTGCTTTTTTTCCCAAACGAGCGTCATACAAAAAAAGTTAGGGGTGGATATGTGATCTAGAGATGATGAGGGACCACCTCCATATGGTCTGTTCGCGGCACAAATTACCACAACCCCTATACAAGGGGTCCTAAGTGCCAGCACCCAGCACCCGAAATTACCGTATTCTATAGGGGTTGCTTTTTTTCCCAAACGAGCGTCATACAAAAAAAGTAGGGGGTGGATATATGTTCTAGAGATGATGAGGGTCCACCCCCATATGGTCTGTTCTCGGCACAAATTACTACAACGCCCATACAAGGGTTCCCAAGTTCCAGCACCCAGCACCCGATATTACCGTATCTCATAGGGGTTGCTTTTTTTCCCAAACGAGCGTCATACAAAAAAAGTTAGGAGTGGATATTTGATCTAGAGATGATGAGGGACCACCCTTATTTGGTCTGTTCGCGGCACAAATTACCACAACCCCTATACAAGGGGTCTAAAGATCCAGCACCCAGCACACAAAATTACCGTATGTCATAGGGGTTGTTTTTTTTCCCAAACGAGCGTCATACAAGAAAAGTTAGGGGTGGATATATGTTCTAGAGATGATGAGGGTCCACCCCCATATGGTCTGTTCGCGGCACAAATTACCACAACCCCTATACAAGGGGTCCTAAGTTCCAGCACCCAGCACCCGAAATTACCGTTTCTCATAGGGGTTGCTTTTTTTCCCAAACGAGCGTCATACAAAAAAAGTTAGGGGTGGATATGTGATCTAGAGATGATGAGGGACCACCTCCATATGGTCTGTTCGCGGCACAAATTACCACAACCCCTATACAAGGGTTCCCAAGTTCCAGCACCCAGCACCCGATATTACCGTATCTCATAGGGGTTGCTTTTTTTCCCAAACGAGCGTCATACAAAAAAAGTTAGGGGTGGATATATGTTCTGAAGATAATGAGGGACCACCCCTATATGGTCCGTTCGCAGCACAAATTACCACAACCCCCATACAAGGGGTCCCAAGTTCCAGCACCCAGCACCCGAAATTACCGTTTCTCATAGGGGTTGCTTTTTTTCCCAAACGAGTGTCATACAAAAAAAGTTAGGGGTGGATATGTGATCTAGAGATGATGAGGGACCACCTCCATATGGTCTGTTCGCGGCACAAATTACCACAACCCCTATACAAGGGGTCCTAAGTTCCAGCACCCAGCACCCGAAATTACCGTTTCTCATAGGGGTTGCTTTTTTTCCCAAACGAGCGTCATACAAAAAAAGTTAGAGGTGGATATGTGATCTAGAGATGATGAGGGACCACCTCCATATGGTCTGTTCGCGGCACAAATTACCACAACCCCTATACAAGGGGTCCTAAGTTCCAGCACCCAGCACCCGAAATTACCGTATCTCATAGGGGTTGCTTTTTTTCCCAAACGAGCGTCATACAAAAAAAGTTAGGGGTGGATATATGTTCTGAAGATGATGAGGGACCACCCCTATATGGTCCGTTCGCAGCACAAATTACCACAACCCCCATACAAGGGGTCCTAAGTTCCAGCACCCAGCACCCGAAATTACCGTTTCTCATAGGGGTTGCTTTTTTTCCCAAACGAGCGTCATACAAAAAAAGTTAGGGGTGGATATATGTTCTGAAGATGATGATGGACCACCCCTATATGGTCCGTTTGCAGCACAAATTACCACAACCCCCATACAAGGGGTCCTAAGTTCCAGCACCCAGCACTCGAAATTACCGTACCTCATAGGGGTTGCTTTTTTTCACAAACGAGCGTCATACAAAAAAAGTTTGGGGTGGATATATGTTCTAGAGATGATTAGGGACCACCTCCATATGGTCTGTTCGCGGCACAAATTACCACAACCCCTATACTTGGGGTCCCTAGGTTCAGCACCCAGAACCCGAAATTACCGTTTCTCATAAGGGTTGCTTTTTTTTCCCAATTGAGCGTCATACAAAAAAAGTTAGGAGTGGATATGTGATCTAGAGATGATGAGGGACCACCCTTATTCGGTCTTTTCGCGGCACAAATTACCACAACCCCTATACAAGGGGTCCAAAGATCCAGCACCCAGCACACGAAATTACCGTATGTCATAGGGGTTGTTTTTTTTCACAAACGAGCGTCATACAAAAAATGTTAGGGGTGGATATATGTTCTAGAGATGATGAGGGTCCACCCCCATATGGTCTGTTCGCGGCACAAATTACCACAACCCCTATACAAGGGGTCCCTAAGTCCAGCACCCAGAACCCGAAATTACCGTATTCTATAGGGGTTGCTTTTTTTCCCAAACGAGCGTCATACAAAAAAAGTTAGGGGTGGATATGTGATCTGGAGATGATGAGGGACCACCTCCATATGGTCTGTTCTCGGCACAAATTACCACAACCCCTATACAAGGGGTCCAAAGATCCAGCACCCAGCACACGAAATTACCGTATGTCATAGGGGTTGTTTTTTTTCACAAACGAGCGTCATACAAAAAATGTTAGGGGTGGATATATGTTCTAGAGATGATGAGGGTCCACCCCCATATGGTCTGTTCGCGGCACAAATTACCACAACCCCTATACAAGGGGTCCCTAAGTCCAGCACCCAGAACCCGAAATTACCGTATTCTATAGGGGTTGCTTTTTTTCCCAAACGAGCGTCATACAAAAAAAGTTAGGGGTGGATATGTGATCTGGAGATGATAAGGGACCACCTCCATATGGTCTGTTCTCGGCACAAATTACCACAACCCCCATACAAGGGGTCCCAAGTTCCAGCACCCAGCACCCAAAATAACCGTTTCTCATAGGGGTTGCTTTTTTTCCCAAACGAGCGTCATACAAAAAAAGTTAGGGGTGGATATATGATCTAGAGATGATAAGGGACCACCCCCATATGGTCTGTTCGCGGCACAAATTACCACAACCCCTATACAAGGGGTCCCTAGTTCCAGCACCCAGCACACGAAATTACCGTATCTCATAGGGGTTGCTTTTTTTCCCAAACGAGCGTCATACAAAAAAAGTTAGGGGTGGATATATGTTCTGAAGATGATGAGGGACCACCCCTATATGGTCCGTTCGCAGCACAAATTACCACAACCCCCATACAAGGGGTCCCAAGTTCCAGCACCCAGCACCCGAAATTACCGTTTCTCATAGGGGTTGCTTTTTTTCCCAAACGAGCGTCATACAAAAAAAGTTAGGGGTGGATATATGTTCTGAAGATGATGATGGACCACCCCTATATGGTCCGTTTGCAGCACAAATTACCACAACCCCCATACAAGGGGTCCTAAGTTCCAGCACCCAGCACCCGAAATTACCGTATCTCATAGGGGTTGCTTTTTTTCACAAACGAGCGTCATACAAAAAAAGTTTGGGGTGGATATATGTTCTAGAGATGATTAGGGACCACCTCCATATGGTCTGTTCGCGGCACAAATTACCACAACCCCTATACTTGGGGTCCCTAGGTTCAGCACCCAGAACCCGAAATTACCGTTTCTCATAAGGGTTGCTTTTTTTCCCAAACGAGCGTCATACAAAAAAAGTTAGGAGTGGATATGTGATCTAGAGATGATGAGGGACCACCCTTATTCGGTCTTTTCGCGGCACAAATTACCACAACCCCTATACAAGGGGTCCAAAGATCCAGCACCCAGCACACGAAATTACCGTATGTCATAGGGGTTGTTTTTTTTCACAAACGAGCGTCATACAAAAAATGTTAGGGGTGGATATATGTTCTAGAGATGATGAGGGTCCACCCCCATATGGTCTGTTCGCGGCACAAATTACCACAACCCCTATACAAGGGGTCCCTAAGTCCAGCACCCAGAACCCGAAATTACCGTATTCTATAGGGGTTGCTTTTTTTTCCCAAACGAGCGTCATACAAAAAAAGTTAGGGGTGGATATGTGATCTGGAGATGATAAGGGACCACCTCCATATGGTCTGTTCTCGGCACAAATTACCACAACCCCCATACAAGGGGTCCCAAGTTCCAGCACCCAGCACCCAAAATAACCGTTTCTCATAGGGGTTGCTTTTTTTCCCAAACGAGCGTCATACAAAAAAAGTTAGGGGTGGATATATGATCTAGAGATGATAAGGGACCACCCCCATATGGTCTGTTCGCGGCACAAATTACCACAACCCCTATACAAGGGGTCCCTAGTTCCAGCACTCAGAACCCGAAATTACCGTATTCTATAGGGATTGCTCTTTTTCCCAAACGAGCGTCATACAGAAAAAGTTAGGGGTGGATATGTGATCTAGAGATGATGAGGGACCACCTCCATATGGTCTGTTCGCAGCACAAAATACCACAACCCCTATAGGAGGGGTGCTAAGTTCCAGCACCCAGCACCCGATATTACCGTATCTCATTGGGGTTGCTTTTTTTCCCAAACGAGCGTCATACAAAAAAAGTTAGGGGTGGATATATGATCTGAAGATGATGAGGGACCACCCCTATATGGTCCGTTCGCAGCACAAATTTTCACAACCCCTATACAAGGGGTCCTAAGATCCAGCACCCAGCACCCGAAATTACCGTATCTCATAGGGGTTGCTTTTTTTCACAAACGAGCGTCATACAAAAAAAGTTAGGGGTGGATATATGATCTGGAGATGTTAGGGAACCTCCTTTGTATTGTCTTTCCTAGGCACAAATTTACACAACCCTCATACAAGGTGTCCTAATTTCCAGCACCCAGCACCCGAAAATTCCCTATCTAATAGGGGGTGGGGTCCCAATTACATCACCCAATACCGGAGGAGCGTCATACAAATAAAGTTAGGGGTGGGTATATTAGCCAGAGGTGTTCAAAACCCTCTTCTAAATATGTAGCTTTTTTTTTTTTCATGGTTGGCTCATCTGGAAAATCGCGCTTTGAAGCCTACTTCACATTGTTCGGGTGCTGGCGAATTTCGTTCGGGTGCTGGCCTGGGTGTTCGGGCTGGGTGGTAGCTTGATTTCCGTGGCGTAGGCCTAGTTTCAAAAATTACACAGGATAGACCAATTTAATCGAGACTTACGTAAATGAATGATTTGTTTAACATAAGTTACCCTTCGAACACATAGGCCTACATTTTCAAACAATGCGCGCTATCTAGTCTAAGGCGTAGGCCTAGTTTCAAAAATTACACCTATAGACCAAATCGAGACTCATGTAAATGAATGATTTGTTTAACATAAGTTAAAAGTGAAGAAAGATGATAAACAACAACAGAGTCTCGATACAAACTCAACGGACTAGACTATTATATCATCAGCTAAGCCCCAAGAGTAAAACCCCCGTATAACCTAGCTGTTGGTGGGGTCGTTAAGCAGCATTAACTAACCCAAGACATTGAGTTTCTACAAACTCAATGCCCAAGAGTAAATAAATAAATAGGCCTAGGGTTGTCACTCGTAAAACCCAGCATCAAGCTCGAGCTGCAAAGGGAAGATATCGAAATCCTTTCACAAATTACAAAACGTTACCAATGCTAATATAACATTACAACTGTGATAACACCAATAGTGTAGAATGTCTAGTTGATTTTAGCAAAATCAACTAGGCCCATTGTAGGCCTAACTATAGTCATTAAGTGGTCACTTGTTGCTCCTCTGTTTGGAGGTTATTGAAACCTAACCTAGCTTAATTTGGACAGTATTTCCTGTTATACTGCAATGTCACCTAGAATACGTACTTCCTTACCTTTCCGAACTATGTAATATAATGCTTAAAACTAAGTTTGCTACTCTTGAATCATTTGTTATCGTTAGAAATCAAGAGAACAGTCAAACTCATGGTAGGCCTACGACACCATACAATGACTAAACAGTAAACAAAGAACGCACAACTGTTGCAAAGAGCTTATCTGGCAAAGGGTTTGCAAACATTGAACACTAAACAATGACACCGCCAACACAAAAACAGGTAGCAAGTACCAGTAACAACTAACAACAAAGCTCAAAAATTATTTATTTTATATTCATTTCCATTGTTTAGAGCCGATTGTACCAACTGATGATTAAATATTAATTAGTAAATCATTACTTGAGGTACACAAATAGCATTATGTATCCAAGGGTAATAACAAGTTAATTTTGCTAATTTTTGTTTAATTCATTCATTACCACTTGGTACAACCAGCTCTTAGTTCAATCAATGGTTCAATTACCAAATATTTAATATTTGAAACGAAATTGCGACTCAAAAACTAGATTTTAATGAATACCGACGTCTTTCTCTAGAATTATAATTTTAGAGAAAACTAGAAATTGTCATCTCAATTTCAGTTTTGTTCTGTTTGAAATTCTGTTCTTACGTGGGCTTCACATTATTATTTTCTATTCCTCATGCCCTAATATTCCATCACATATGTCCAAGTTACATTTCCCTATTGTTTATTTCATTTAATTATCCTAATATCTAGTATGAATGTATATATATATATATATGCTGGCTCAAAAATTGTTACTTGCTCGATATCAACATCAGACAATAGTTCCGTATCTATTATAATCGGGACAATGGGGGCTTATTTTTTGTAGCTACCATGGCATTCATGTGATTAGTTTCCGTTGAATCCATAGCTACACTTTTAAAATCAGTTTTAAAATCTGCAAAATAAATATTTTATGACTTCACTTAGTTTTGGGACTTAGCTTAGAACGTATATGATAGTTATTTATTGTTATAATCAACTACTATAATCATGTTATAAGACAGTATATACATATACAACACTGCCCACATATATCTTCACATATATTCAAAAGTCACAATTTGAAATTAAAAGTGATTGGAAATGGAACATAAATATGTAGAGGTATCACGAACAATTTTTTTAAAGATGAAAAAATGAATACATGTTGACTTTTTTTTTCAGTATGCCACAAAACTATACAGATGTAAGATAGATGAGGAACCATATTGTAAAAAAGTTTGAAGTTGATAGCTGTAGCCGTTTGACCTGTGGAGAAACGACAAAAAAACAGAAAAAAAAACAGAAAAACGAACACCAATTTTTTTCAGTATGCCAAATTGAATCCTCGCTAAAGCTCGTCTAATAATAAATCATATTGTTGAAGTGTGTGCGCGCTCTATTTTGTGACTTCACAAGTTCCATTCTTCAACACTGACATCGTACCTGCTACTTTTACTGTCGAATATCAATACAGTACAGTGAAACCTCTATCCATCATTTTTCAAGGAACCAGGAAAATAAAACTTTTTTTCCTTTTTTTTCTTAATGCTGCTTAACGACCCCACCAACAGCTAGGTTATACGGGGGTACAGCGGGTGATAATGGAACGATGAAGTGATGATAGGTGAAAGGACGTTTACAAAAACCCATGCCTTATGCGGGACTCGAACCCACACCCAACGGTGACTTCAGTTTCTACCGCTAGCGATAATTTACTTGGCCACCGGGGCGGCAATAAAACCATCCATGCAGGAAAACGATCCATCCAGGAAAATTCTACATTGATTATATGGGAGTGGGGTGCAAAAAAATGGATGATATATGCAGGAAAACGATGGATCCGGGAACGATGTATAGAGGTTTCACTGTACAGTTGAACCATTTGTTTCTGCTATAAATGTGGTAAAAGGCCATATGAACACAAGTGTCTGTGCAGTGAACTATGAAAACCCAGCCTGGGACGTAAGGTAGTGATTTCATAAACCCCGCTGTCAAGTGACTAAACTCATTTTTAATAACATAAAGAAAATAAGATACACATTTGTTTATTTATAACGATTCATTAATGCTACAAAAAAAATTACGAGTAACAAAGATACTAAAACCTAGCGCATGATTTTCATAAACGCAGACTTATTGATAATAATGAAAACAATTGGCAAAATGGCATCATCAGTAGATAGTAAGTAGGGTTACCGTTCGATCAAGCATTCGATATAGAAGTCATTTCGAAAAATTCCGTCATTTTTCTAGGTCATGATACATGTCCTTTCAACCTTCCGTATTATTTTGTGACCTTCAGTGAGGATTTGCCGTTGGCTCGACAAACCCATTTCAAGCTTCAACAAGCGACTTTGGACCAGAACGCTCGATGCACAGTCACTACGATGATTTCTTAAGAGGAATCGACAGTCAGCTGTTTATTTATTCGATATCTACCGTATTGTCCCGAATATAAGCCGACCCCCAAACTTTTAGATCAACAATTGAAAAAAGGGTTTATCTTCTTTCCACGTAAATCATCACTCTTTCCGAGTTAGAATTTAGTCAATTTCGTATTGCGCGCGTGAGGAAGCTATGCCAACTGCGTGTGAGAAACTAAGGCCCGTTGACTGCTAGGGCCTAACGATCGTCATATGTCCCGCCCACTCATCAAGGTCTGACAAGACAATGCAGCTAACAGCTCAACGTGCCTTTGTTTATTACTGCGCGTCAAATACAATTGATGGATAGTGGGAAAATGATGCTTCTTCGTGACAAAACATTTATTAAACATGTTTATAGTGCAAAATTTTGCAGTTTCAAGTTGATTCCATTGTTAAGAGTGTGCATGTGTAGTACACCCAATCATATTTATTAAAAAACGTGTTTTTGACCGATTTTAGGCCGAGATCCGCATATAAGCCGAGGGTGACTTTTGGACTCGCAATTTCAAGAAAAACCCTCGGCTTATATTCGGGACAATACGGTAATTAAATTTCAATATTGAAATTGAAAGGATTCTTTCTGATATCGAATTGAAATGATCGAAAATATCGAAATCGAATGGCAACCCTAATAAAAATAAATCTAGTATCAATCGGCGATAAAACTTAGTTCAAGTTTCTAATTCTACGCCAACCTATACGGCCTAGTTCCTAGCCTACGGTATAACATATATGTACAAAACTAGATATACAATGATATGATTTGCTTTAAAAATAAAATATACAATATTTCGTAACTAATTAGGCCTAACTGAACGGCGAAACAAAATACCGTCAGTACAGCCGTTCGACTGACAAAAGAAAACAGTTCGCTTAGAATGCGACGGTAACGGCCGTCCATCTACCTAAGCTGTGAGCAAGAACGAGTAAAACTAAAAAGGCAGTTTCTACTATGACTTACGATCCGACTCGACAATATAGTTTGAGACGCGCGAGAAGGATGACTTTGAAACTCTGAGAATTAATTCAATGGCAAACTAATGAAAAAATTATTTATGGTCAGTTAACCTTTTAACTGCTACACACGCGTATACGCGTTTTAGCCCGCCGTGCTACGCACGCGTATCCGCGTTTTGAATACCGCGCTTTACTGTTTATTTTCTACTGGCCGACAAACTTCAGTTATCGACCTGATTTTTTTTATGTGTTTTGCGCGATCTATTGGCCAAACATATGTACTGCTTGAGAACAACGTCGACTTTCGATATATTTCATAAGTAGTAGCGTTCATTCAGACGAAAGTTTCGTCAACGACTCAAACGTCAAACTATGATTCCAAGTCGAGTGAAAATGGCTAATGTTGGCGGGCTGGCTTGGCGGAATAATGTGCTTTCTCCAACCGATATTGAGGCACTCATCATTTCTGTGATACCGTCAAAAAATTATGAGAAAATGATCATATATGTAGTAACTGGAACTATTTGTACAAACTATTGTATTTTCGGAAAAAAACTCAGCACAGGGGGTACAGCTGGTGTCAGAAAACTCAGCAGTTAAAAGGTTAACAGCACAAAAATTGAGAACTTTTATCAGAGTACCCAAGTCGATACTAGTCGGAAAAGATATTAGTAGCCTTTGAAGTTTGAAGGCAACTACTATCTGTTCGACTAGTATTGACTTGTGGACTCTGAAAAGATGTCATATTTGTTGTGCTGTTAAGTGTAGGCCTACACTGGGCCTACACTATTACGTATACAGTGAAACCTCTATGCATCGTTACCGGATCCATCGTTTTCCTGCTTGTATCATTCATTCTTCCAATACCACTCCCATATAATCAATATTAAATTTTCCTGGATGCATAGTTTTCTTGTATGCATGGCTTCATTTAAATGGTTCCTTGAAAATTGATGGATAGAGGTTTCACAGTACAATGAAACTAGATGGGCCTATTAGTTTTTGAATATATGGTTTTTAGATCTAAAATTAATTTGAACAAATTTACTAAATATGCGAAGTCGCTGTATACTATTGATTTTTCATTAGGACCTTGATCTATTTACTTAGTATTTAGAGGGATTTGAGAACGTTCAATATTTTATAACATCTTCTAAATTAGGGTAATATCTATTGCATCAAAGCTACTCCTACGGTAGTGTTATTGTACGATCGCTTTTACAACAAAGCAATTAAGTTTCATTTTTGAGTCGAAAACTAGGCCTAGTTTCGTGAGAATCAAAGTCATCCGCAGTCGCGCAATATCTTGTGCAAGACCCAGTCGCGCAGAACAGGTCAACTGCGCAACATATTGCGTAGTCGCGCACTGAAAAGATCAATCACCTAACATCATGTGTACGACTCTGCCGCGCGGAACAGATTGGTCGCGGAACAAACTGGTTACGGAACAGGTCGGTCGCAGGAACAGATAAGTCGCGGAAAAGACTGGTTACGGAACAGATTGGTTGCGACCGATCGGTCACGGTACAGATCGGTTACGAACGATCGGTTGCGGAACAGTCTTGTCGTAGAACAGACTGGTCACGGAATCAATCGGTCCCTGAACAGACTGGTCACGGAATAGACTGGTTACGAAACAGATCATTCCGCGGACCAGATGGGTCAAGCCTCAGTCGCGCACGCGCAGGCCCCATATGGAGGTGCGCCTGATGCCGACGGTGGGTCGCGCGACGCTCGAGTGCACGAACTTGTTGATGGTGACGGCCGGCAGGTGACCTTGAAGCGCCGCGATCGACACGTCAGCCATCGCGCTGAACACGTCCAGGAACGAGAGAGAGTCGAGATCGGCCAGACGCCTGAGAACGAGAACACGTTTATTGGCAGAGGCAAGGATTTGGGATTTCAACGATGAATGCAATTCACCACTGAAAACGAGTTTTATAAAAATAGTAAACACCAATTCATAGCTTTAAGCTATTTACGAACCAAATTGGGGTTTTAGTTCACCCCAAATGCTTGCATCTGGTTATTGGCAATGTTGGAATATGGCACAATTTTTTAAATTTTTATATTTTGTTCAACGACGCACTGTTATGATAGCGCATATCTAATGGCGTCGGATGGATGATTGATGAGATGAAGGTTCTTGGATAATGGGATGGATAGTAGTTAGAAAGCGGTCATGGCCGACTTATTGTAGGAACCATCCTGGCATTAGCGTAGACTACAGAGGGAAACCATGAAAAACCCCTGTAAAGATGGTCGGCGGCATTTTTGACCCCAAGAACTGTACAGTTCCAAGTTGGATAAGTTTGCATTTACAGAAAAAGTATCATGTTGATCGGTCAAACCCTGCGACCTGTGCACAAATTAGAAAAAAAAAAAAAAAAAAACACGGACAAAGCTCCATAAAAGTATGGCATAAACGCTCATTTAAATCGTATTGAAATGAGCGAGTGGACTGACCGGTATGCCGCGGGCGGTATGCCGTAGCACCTGGACAAGGCCAGATGTTCGAGCCGGCCGAGCGTCAGTACGGAGGTCACGGAGTCCTCGGTCAGGTTCGTGCAGTCGCTCATGTCCAGCTCGACCAGGTTCGAACACGTCTCGGCAAGCACCTCCACATCTGCCAACAAAACAACACGTCTCACGTCAAACAAATAACAAACGAATGGCAGTTCAAACAGTAGCTGAGCACAAATGTGTCAAAACACAAAATTACATACTTCAATATGTCAGTACTGTCAATCATCTTCAAATAATTCCAACTGTAGGGCCTACAACATTACAAAATGAATGGCGGATTCATTTTTTTGCAATTATTGTTTAAAAAAAAAAAAGATTTCTTTATATTTTTTCAAGCTGTAAGCAGAGATGGGCAAAGATACTTACAAAATGTATCTTAGATACAAAATAAAAGATACTCTCCTGAAACCCTAGAAGATACGAGGTACATATCCAAAAATTTAGAAGATACTTTCAACTAGGCCTAAGTATCTCAAGATACAGGACACTTTTTCCATAACATTTATGCAACTGTTGTTTTTTTCACACATATAATAGCATATCTGTTAGCGAGGGTTGCCATTCAACTTCCATATTGATAATAATCCATAATATTGACAAAAGCCTTCTACATATAAGTTGTGAAAAGGTAAAAAATTAATAAAATAATTACCGAAAATATCTTCAGTTTCTAGCCAAAAATGTATCACTATTTTAACTGATGAAAAAGACACACATAGGCCTATATTAAAAATTAAAATTACTGGAAAGATACCAGATACATTCTTTAAATTATATCTGTGATACAAGACAGTATCAGGTTAAAGCGTCCCCAGCCACCAAAGGGAAAAAGTTTCCACCAGGGTGATTATTTTTGATAATATCGTGAATGTTTATTATGGGTCGAACGCATTCTAGAAGGTACTTCTCTGAATGGTGTGCAGCAGTTTCACAACAATACATTCATCCGGAAAGCCACTATGATAATTTGTGCTTTAGGTGACACTGAAAATGGTCACACAACACATACACCTCGCGTTACATACACAATTTGATTACTTTGTGAGGTATTTTATCGTGTGTGATATCGATATGTTCCTAAAAGAACTGGCTTTGGGCTAAGCTAAAAATAAACTGCTCAACTGAATGCAATCAACACACAAGATCAGGGCAATTCATTTTGTGAGGCCCCTCTCAACGGTTTCTAGCTTCCCCATGCGCGCAATACGAAATTGAATAAATTCTAACTCGAAAGAGTGATGAATTACGTGGAAAAGGAGAGAAACCCTTTTTTCAATTGTTGATCTAAAAGTTTGGGGGTCGGCTTATATTCGGGACAATACGGTACTTCAAAAGATACAAGTACCAGTATCTAAGATACTGCCCATCTTCCGTTGTGGGCTTAGATCGTTACAGTAAACCCTCGTTAATCCAAACTCGGTTAATCCGAAATTTGAAGTATTTCGAACTAGAAATCGGTCCCCAGCTGAAGGTATAGGCATTTCAATGTTAATTAATATGGTTAATCCGAATTTCGATTAAACCGTAATTCGAACTAATATTTTGTTCCTTCAATTGCTTCAACACTGATTTCGGATTGGATAATTCGAAATAATCCGAGTGAATTCCGTGAAGTTATCACTATTTTCCCAATTTCCATCCTTTTTATTTGACGCGTAAGAATGAGTGGAAGCATGCTCAGCTGTTACATGCTTTGTGTACCGAATGCAGTCGACCTTGACGAAGTCTGAGCTCGGAACACTCGTTCGTCCGACTCGGGACGGCCGAGCGCCAATAGAAACGGGCCATATGAGGATCACGCGTCACGGAGATAGCCGAGTACACACGATCAGCGAGGCCCTTAGCAACGGATCTATCACGTAGTCTCAGCCGGTGACATAACTTCCTCTAGCGCGCAATACGAAATTGACTATATTCTGAGCGGGAAAAATGAATTTTTATAAACCGAAATCATTTTTTTAGGTCCCTTCGATTTCGGATTAACGAGGGCTTAGATTGTTATCGTTTTCACGTAGCTTTCTCAGACCGCTACGAGGCTAAGTCGGCGACTTACGAACGTCGTCCAGCGTCTTCCTGCAGCCGGAGATGTTGAGTCGCTCGAGAGTCACCGACACGTCCTCCACCAGCGTGTTGAGCGCCTCGCGACTCAGGTCCGTCCACGCCAGGTTCACGTTCGTCAGACTGAGACAGAGAGAGTGTTGTTATACGTGAGGTCAGGGCTTACGGTCAGAGAGAGAGAGAGAGAGAGAGAGAAATAATGTAGATTACGAGACAGAGATAATATAGACCAAGAGACAGAGAGAGACAATGTCAATATATATGTGAGGTTGGGGCAGGTCACAGAAAGAGAGAGAGAGAAAATGTCAATATATATGTGAGGTTAGGGCTTAGAGAGAATGTAGACTAAGAGACAGAGACAGAAAATGTAGATAGAGATAGAGATTTTTTATTGATCTAATAGCGTCGGATGGATGATTAATGAGATGATGGGATGATGAGATGAAGGTTCTTGGGTAATGGGAAGGATAGTGGGAAGGAAACGGTCATGGCCGATTTATTGTAGGAACCATCCCGGCATTAGCCTGGACTACAAAGGGAAACCATGAAAAACCTCTGTAAAGACAGTCGGCGGCGGGGATCGAACTGGGTTCGGAATTCCCCTCGCCTCCCGGATCACATGAAGCGAGCGCGTTAACCACTACGCTACATGTGCGGGTAAGAGAAAATGTCAATAAGTATGTGTAGGTCAGGGCTAACATCAAACTACTAGAAAGAGAGAGAAAGAGAGACAATGTAGACCAAGAGGCAGAGAGAGGAGTCAAACCCCACAGTTTCACTCTGTACCAGGTTGCTCTTCAAGAAATAGAAGTTTAGGTCAGTTGGCTTTTAGTACAGTAAGTTTTTTTTTTCAAGTCAGTTGGTCTTTTTTTGTGTAAGTTGGTTATTAGTACAGCTGGTCTTTTTTTGTGTAAGTTGGTTATTAGTACAGCTGGTCTTTTTTGTGTAAGTTGGTTTCAAGTATGTATACAGTTGACCAATCTCCGGTAATAACGCGCACACGAACTGGCTACGTTCAGCCGCCCCGGTGGCTCAGTCAACTATCGCTAGCGGTAGTAACTGAAGTCACGTTGGGCGTGGGTTCGAGTCCCGCACAAGGCATGGGTTTTTGTAAACGTCCTTTCACCTATCATCACTTCATCGATACATTATCACCCGCTCATTCGTACCCCCGTATAACCTAGCTGTGGGTGGGGTCGTTAAGCAGCATTAAAAAAAAATGGTTACGTACATTCTACAGCCGCTGACGATGCTCTCCAAGCCTTCGTCGGTGATGCCGTAGCACGAGGACATGTTCAGGACCTCGAGGCGGGAGTTCCGACCAATCGCGTCGCAGATGTCGTCGTTCACCTGGCAGTGTTCCAGGCTCAGCTTCTTCAGGTGTTTACACGTGCGTAGTAAGGAACAGAGACCTGGAATTACCGGTAATCACAATTATATCGGCTCATTTTTGGACTTCAGTTCATTGGTACTGGTAATATATAGTTAGACGAGCTTTAGCGAGGATTCAATTTGACATATGGTACTGAAAAAAATTGGTGTTCGTTTTTATGTTTTTTGTTTGTTTGTTTTTATGGTTTTCTGTTGGTTCTCCACAGATCAAACGGCTACAACTATCAACTTCAAACTTTTCTTCAATATGGTTCCTCATGAATCTAACCTAGATCTGTCTAGTTTTGTGGCATTATTATTACACCCCTCCTTCGGATCCATTCAGATTGTAACATCCAAATTTCGGTTGTAACAATATAAGCTACCAAAATTGAAAAATGAATGCTATTGCTACAACTCTAGTTATAGGTGGTATAGGCCTGTGTTTCTTCTTGACATCCACATACACACAGTATAGGCCTAGGCATATAGAGAGGACAAATTGACTCACCATCTTTGGATATCACCGCCATGCTTAGGTCAAGAAACTGAAGTTTGAAGGTCACATCCATGGAGTCATCCAGAAAAACCGGATCAGTGAACTGAAAATAAAAGATTTCTTTGTAAGGTGGTCAATCGAAACACAAGTTGAAACGACTATTCTATATATTATCCTTTTTTTGTATATTGGGTTTAACGACACACTGTAACTTAATTTGTTTTATTTTTTCGATCTCTGTGATGACTTTTCAATCGATCTGAAAAAACTATATATACCAGTACCGGTATTGAAACCTTTATCCATCATTTTTCAAGGGATCAAGAAAATAAAACCATCCATGCAGGAAGATTCAACATTGATTATATGGAAGTGAGGGTGAGAAAATGATACGTAAGCAGGAAAACATTGGATACGAGATTGATGCATAGGGGATTCTCTGTATTAAAATCATTTTCTACTAGACCAATTTATGTGAAACTCTGAGATAATGTGAACGTCCATCATTCTCATATTTGAAGCCAGTGAACATTTGAATTTATTCAAAGCAGATATATTTTCCACATTTTCTCTTCTGGGTTGTTCTTACGATTATTTAAGCGAGGGCTATTCAAAATATCCAAAATGAAAATTCAAATCAATTTGAATAAGAAAATATAGAGAGCTAAATTAGATAGACATTTTGAATCATTTTGAACTGGGCATTTTGAACTATTGTCTCTGCTTCCTCATTTAGGGTTAAATATAATATATGGTCATTATCATGTTTTGACTAATACGCCAAGGTTGAATGTTTGCCAGTAGAACTACGCTTGCCAGTAGGCCTATAGATCTACTACTTCAAACAATTATGAATGATCTAAATGAGAAGCTTATATGGGCTCACTAATCAATATTATCTCTTGGTATTGGTAGTAGACCTACATCTTATGTATTATGTATGGTCTAATGTAGGTCCTTTAAAATGACCAGAACATTGTTATTACAATATAGAATAGATAAAAATGAGAAATATAATTGGCTTCGAACATTTTGGTCACTTGACCATTAGACAAGATCTTACCTCAGATTGTGCAAGTCTAAGAATTGTGGTGCCGCGAGAAAGAATATATCCAAGAGCACCCGAACTGACAGCTCGATTGGCGAGATCCAAACGCACCCAAAACGTTTCGTCGTACGATATACGTTGCCAACGTTTACAAACGAGAGCGTTTCTTATCAGCATCTTCTTCGGCAGCCAACGAAATATCATCAGTATAATCTCGTCTGACAATTTAGAAAAGACGTCTTCCTTAGGTAGGTTACTATATTTATTCCGTCGATATAAGAAGAAATCCTCGCCGATTGTTTCAAGTTTAGCTTTCGAAGCGTCGGCTTTTTTCTTCACTTCCTTTTTCTGGCATTTCTCTTGGCTATTGTCAGGGGTGAGTTGGACCGCATTGTTAGTGTTGATCTCGATGAGCTTCTCAGAGATTCGTTGGAAAGACGTGTCGTCCTTGGTGATCGAATCGTTTTTCTCGACCGGGCCGGTTACTGTCGGCATCGAGCAGGTCGATTCGCTCGAGGTTTCGCTGTACCAAACACACTCTTCTACGAGTTTACCAACGCCCATTTCTTTGAGCATTTCTGGTTCTACTTCGGCGTCAGCAACCGACCAACGTTTATTTTCCTTTTCTACTGGTTTAGTAACATCCTCTGTTTTCCTTCGCTTTACCTCTCTGAAAGAATGAAAGGTAACTTTGATCAAATAGTTCTGAATTAAAATACAATTTGAACACAATTAGAAATACAATTAGAATTTTCAACAATTTGAGTTGACTTCATGAAGTCAAGAAGATAAGTTTCTGCATCCGAGGTCATAACAATCGTCAGGCTTATAAATATTATTTAGGCCTACCAAGGTCACAATAAAAATACATACATTGAATAAGCAGGCCTATATATACACTACCTAGGCCTTTCACTTGGGCATTTTGTACATATGGGAGTAGGAAATTAGTACGTAGGCTCACACACTATAAGTGCATCCTAGGCCTATACATACCAACTTACTAAACAGACTGTAAGTTGATACGAGACTTGAATTGTGAATTGAAGACAAGGAAACTCACATGGTTAGGCATATTCATATAATTTATCTAGGCTCATAGGGAACTGTGTTAGCTAGTCAAAATGGGACTGCCTACATTGTCAGGCCGACCGAAGTTCTTTCAGCTCAGGCCCATGTTCTTCTGATTTACTCATCTCGGCATACCTTACAAAATTTAAATAGAAACTGCCTATGCCTAGTCTCTTCTTATACTGACGGCAAGTCCGCAAGAAAAAACCCTAGAGCACTCAATCATGATTCAATGCCTAAAGCAAAGGTTTTTCTGAATAGGCTAGGCTGGGCTAGGCTGGCCTCAGGCAATGCCCCTGAGGCCATAAACCCATTTGAGATGGGCCTAGCCCTAGGAATTGGTAAAAATGTATCGAATGAAATAGAAGGATAGGTGGTCAGAATAGGCCTACAAAATAACAAATAAACAAAATTTATACGACATATAGTATAAAAATCAAGAAATATCCACGTACGCTTTACTCATGCTTTGGCGCCCAAAGGTCGCCCGGCTTATTCAGAGAAGGGCTATTTTGCAGGTGGATATCGTATAACTATATTACAAAATCAATTGAATGAAAAAATCGATTAAATAATGCATTAATTTACCTTTCACTGGTGCTAATTTTGTCACCATTCCGAACATTATTCACTTTAGTTTTCGATAATCGTTTTGTATCACACTGCATCTTTTTCGGCTCGCTCATTCCCGGGCTAATGCGTATGGCGGGTCACTTGCAATGAGAATTTGAAAGTCAACAAATGTCAGCGCTACTAGTATCTAAAATATGCACTAATACACCATTTAGCCAACGTGACTTATATTTATTCATAGAATATTTCCTTCAAAGACTGACAATATTACACATGATAATCAGTATAGTTATAAAGCCCATAATAAAATAACATTTTATGGTAATAATAAATTATTTTAACCAATGAATCTACTTGACAAATACTTGAAAATATCGATGACGTATCAAGTTTACAGCACTGCCAATTCATTCGTCTCCTACACTCTTCAATCAGCTGTAATTTTAAAGATGGCTGTCAAAAGTATCAACAAGTGTGACAAGTTCGTCAAAATAGAGAAAATTAATATATAATCCTCAATTTAAAAGTGCTACAATGCCATCAGTGTTTACCTCAATAGTTTTAGATATGTTGCAATTTACAATTGAGGAGTAGTGCGTCTACTTTGTCATATAGGCTCCTATTCTCGGAACCTAGCCTGTCACTCATCTGTCATGACTGGGTGAAAATCAAACCAAATTAATTGAACAACAAAAGATTTCTTTCTAATTAAATGCAAAATAAAACGATCATCATTGTTCATCGCAGTATAATAACATTTAAATTAAATCACATCAACTTCAAGTTGGAAGAGAATCATTTTTCTCTGCTGGGTTTGACCTTGCAACTGGATTGCTGTAAAAAAACTTGTTTCAACAACGTTTGATTGCAAATGATTGCTATCAACTGTAATATATAATAACAATGGCATGTAATCAAAATTCTCCCAAGTCTGCCTGAGGTAGGCTTGAACCAAATCTTTTTCAAGGTCATGTGAGGTGACCGTGGTTGGTGGCGTACAATAAAGAAGGTATAATACACCTGGTTTATTCTACGACGAGTGTTGGAATTATGAATGGTTTGAACAATAAAATTGGTCTCATCCATTCGACACAAACCTAACCCCCATCTAACCCCAACCATCACTATAAAAACCTAAAAAGGATTACCGTGAAAAATATTGGTTGAGCGTACAACATATTTACATACGGTAGGCCTACCTAAATTATTTACCTTAACTTCCTACTCATTCTAGCAGTATTGCATTTACTTTTACAGACTTGCATTTACTTTTTCTTGTGAATATTTCATCTAGGGGCCCAGGCAAAGTGTCCATTTTAATTTTTGATTTTACTATAAACCTTGAAAACAAAATTTAAGATGGCTTATTATATGAATTGAGTAGAAGGGAAAGAAAGAACAGCAGCTTACCAAGGTTCATAAGTACCTAGATAGGCCTATTCATGGTGGAGAGCCGTTGGAAGAACACAGATATGATGATTCAAACACACGGGGTTTCGGCTATTGCCTTGCTACTTATAACTAGCTTGCTAACTTCGGTAAGCTGTTCTTTGTTCTATGTATCCCTTTTACCCAATTTATAAAATTTAAGATAAAATTGTCATAGGCCTACAGCTTTGTCCTACATTGCCCCTATTTTTCTTTTTTTCTCTGAAAATGTCATCTTGGTTAGATCTATTGATTGAAAGCAAATTAAAAATCATTATTGTTCAATTGTTTCAAACTTACTTATAGGTATATGATGCAACTATGCAAAAAGGTATCCAAAAAGACACACCATTTTTATATGAAAAATAGATCATACACTCGTGTTGGTAACTTTAATTGAGTTATACTATATTTTTATATGTATAATTTTATCTGAAGCGTAGTTGAAACAAAATGATACACAAAAGCTACGTGAATATCAATGCTTGCACATAGCTTGATGGGACAGGTACATATAACAGAGTGAAGGTTTAATTGTAAATAATTTATATTTTATTTCTCTACTTATCCTTCACACGAACTACATAATTAACGAATCGCTTCATCAACATATATCAGAAAATCGTTTACAATCATTAAAAATTACTATACATCAATTTTTTTAATATAATTATCAATTACACATCCATACTTTTATCTTGGGAGGCATTTTATACTCAGGGCCAAGTTCAATATTATTAATAAAAATAAGTAAAAATACATTATTTATTCATTATACATTGCCTACTATATAACCCTACTGGCCTCACCAGAACAATTATTTTCATCTAATTTTCCGGTAGCAGGATTGGAATAGCTGTTGATTTGTTCTAAAATATTTATGGCAGGTTATTATAGACGAGTATATAGTAAGGGAAGATAACTGATACACCTCTACGCTCGCTGTACTATATTACGAAGCAATCGCGACAGGATCGGTATCTGAGAAGCCTCTGTTCCGTGTTATTCCCGTCTACCTTGTTTATGTCACCTGCTGTCATAGCAGGACGTACCATTAAGCGAACGGATACGCACAGTGGTGTATTCGGGCCGGGGCGGCGCCCTGGTACCTTTTTTCTTGAAAACCATATTTGAGGACATATAAAGCTAACTTGTAAACACACAATGTTGAAAATGATGTATCCTGATAGATGGAACCTGCCAATATTTATTTGCAACATCAGACTTTATAATAATGACAGAATCTTGTAATGTAGTGTAGAGTCAGTTTGTAACATTTTTTGTACTACCTTAGAAACGAATGTATTTACTATTTTAGATGCAAATGTAAACCACATCATTTTTATTTTATATTTGAATTAAAATCTCCTGAAACTGACATTGTAGCATGTTACGTCTTGGATTTGGGATGAATGGGTTTTTTCAGTTATCACCGCCCTGGTACTTTTATTTTTATGAATACACCACTGGATACGCAGCCCTAAAACGGGTGCCTCAATGTGCAGGGACCTAGGGTTTGAATCCACTGTTACGGAATTTTGGTAGTACACTGCGGCTTGTAGGAGCTGATACTGTCGCGATTGCCTCGTTCTAGACTGTTATTAGTCATCAATATATTCTATTTATATCTGTATTTATGCTGTTATTGAAATGGAAGTTCTAACGGTCTAAAGTGCATTTAAAAACATTAAAAACCATCAAATTGTTTTTCTTTTCATTGAAGTTTTGCATATAAATATAGCATATGTACACTGTAACGCACAATAATATGAATCATTCATGCTAAATAGCATTGGCAGCGTAGGACTTTCAAACGCGCGTACTCATATATTTGCTCTACTTCAAACGTCGGCGCTAGATGGTTCTTTCTTTTCGAAAAGGGTCTATTTTGTTAACACTATATTATCAGCATTGTTTGTCAAGTGTAAATAGATTTTTCTTGTAATATTTTCATCTCCCTTCTTTTAAACAATCCATCCTGAATGGCAAGAGTTCTCTCCCGTTCACACATGACCCACAGGTCACGACGAGAATGAGATTGGGCTTTTCGTTTATACTAAAAACAAAAATCCCAATATTTTCAGGGGGTGGAATGTGTTCCACCCCCTGACCCATCAACTTGAAATCTGGGATAGATGATTATTATCATTTTCAATACCCGAAAGCATCACTAATTATTGCACAGTTCATTTTTTGCAACTTCGAATTCCAACTTGACATACGTAGAACCTAGGACAATAGCTATCTACGTTGGATACGTAACTGAGAGCGACGTTGTTCTGGATCTATGAAACCGATCTAAGCCACTGAGATCGACTACTCAGGCCATCAGAGCCCTGTAGAGCCTGTAGCTAGGTTATATAAGCGATCTAGGTGGCGATGTTTCAATGTTACATGGACTACTCAGGCCATCAGAGCCCTGTAGAGCCTGTAGCTAGCTTATATAGGCAATCTAGGTGGAGTCGAAGGTTTCTTAGCACTGGAGATGATCGTCAGCTGGGAGAACATGGGAGAAGTCCAAGTTGCGTATCCATCGTAGATAGTTATTGTCCTAAGTAGAACGTACTTCAAGTGTATCGTCACGTTCCGTCTAACTTGACGTATCGACGAGCTACGATATTCTGACGAGACGTCAATCAATAAAATGACCCACACACGTACGTAGTACGCTTGAAGCGATATGTAGGCCTACAAGTAAAAATAATCTTTATGAAATATTGACTAATAGTGTTACTCTTGAAATTCAAAAACAAGTTTATGGGCCTATATACATTATGACCTTAGAGATCTTTCTAATAGGATTTAAAACCTCAATTACATTGTGGTAATATTTTATATACTAAACATACGTTCTTTAATATATTAACTAACAATATTCACACGTCAGACAGTACATGTGGATAGGAATATTATGTATAATATATATCTTATATATATATATATATATATATTATGTATATATTTATATTTACTATTTAATAATATGTATATTAGGCTATATTGCCAAGTTGTTGGTTTCCGTTCGAGCATATTTATGTACTATGCTTCAATCCAATATGGTGAATAGCAACCTTAAGAGTCCATGGGAGTCGATTTAGCGGAATATAAGTTTTTTGGTGATAACTTTTGAATGATTAGAGATATTGAAATTCTGAAAACGAGGAAACAGATATTTTTAATACCTTCAAAATGATGTAAGTAAGAACTATTTATCTCATTTTGCATAATTGTCAGGCGTTTACGCTTAAAAAATGTGTATTTTCAAGTGTTTACGCCTGACAATCGGGCAATTAGAGGATAAATAGGCTAGCCATTACTGACACCATCTTGAAGGTATTAAAAATATCTGTGTTTCCTTGTTTTTAGAATTTCGATATCTGATACCGTTCACAAGTTATCACCAAAAAACTGATATTCCGCTAAATCGACTCCCATGGACTCTTAAAGGACATCACAACCCTGAAACTAGATTTTAATGGATAATGACGATATTTAATTCCCTAATTTTAGAGAAAACTAGAAATCATCATCTCATTTTCAGAAATTATAATCATTTTTTTGCTCTCCAGAAACCGTCCATGAGTCATGACGTAGACAATACCGATTCTGTGTAGAAACAAACAGAATCGAGTAATGTCTACGTCACTACTCAGAAAAAGGGCCGGGTCTTGGAGGACAAATAAATAAATTCCCATTTCTGAAATTGAGATGATGTAAACTATAGTTTACTCTAAAATTGGGAAAATGAATATTGTCAGTTTCCTTAAAACCTAGTTTCAGGGTTGTGATGTCCTTCAAGTTTTCTAAACCTGCCATTCCTGATAATGATTTTTAAAAATGGTAGTCCTATACAACTACTTTATTAAAATATCTATATTTTATAATAACATAAAATAATAGTAAACTGGCATGTATTTCGACTAGGGTTGGCGTTTCATATAACAATTGCAAAAAAAAATGAAATTTTTTATTTCGAATATTGATCGAAATGCATTGGAATTTTCAAGTACGGTAACAATCAATTGTCCAATTTGAAATGGCTCGTCAAAACATTCACTACTCGGTGTCTTTCATCGGACTGAATTACTGGGGCTCGAGTTTTTCGCATGCAGTACGAAATTCCTGGCAGTACCATATTATTTTACTTATTTACTATTTTTAGCTCGATATCGAGCTGTGAAATATTCCAATTTGATATCGCAGCAAAGTCCTAGGATATTGAATAGATCGGAAAAATCAAGATCGAACTGCAACCCTAATTTTGATGAACAAGTTTGCCAAATACAGTAAAACCTCTATCTGTCATTTTTCAAGGGACCAGGAAAATAAAACCATCCATCCAGAAAAATTCAACATTGATTACATGGGAGTAGGGTAAGAAAAACTGAATGATACAAGCAGGAAAACGATAGATCCCGGAACGATGCATAGAGATTTCGCTGTATTTAATTTTATATTTGACACGTAAGATTTTGATACGGTCAACCGAGTCCACAGATTAACATAGAAGCTGATTGATTTGTCGTAGAGCTAACAGAAACGGACACTTTGTAACCAGAACAATGGTCACTGGACAAAATTTTGATTGATTTATTGCTTTGTGTTTTAATAAACTTAGCCCTTTGCCTGCCTTAGACAGATATGATAATAGCCTAATAATAATAATAATAATTAATTATATAGTAAAATCTATCTTTAGTTATTTTAAATAATAGAAAAATGGCAAGATTTGGTACAGTTACTATAATCAGTTTGTTGATTATATTGTTGATTGTAGCTATAGCAACGATGTATATGCAACAGCGTTCAAGGTTTTTCAAAAGAGCATTTCAATTGTATACATTGAAAGTCAAGTCAAAGATCGCAATAATACAAATCACAATACAATATGAACTTTAACCATCATGCAAAACTGAATGATCCAATAATTTACCATTACATACATCTGAAGAGAGTCGTCACTACAAATGGCGTGGGTGACGTAACAGTTGCGTATCCATCGTTATGATAGCTCTAACAATCCTCAGTATGTATATATATATATATATATATATATATATATATATATATATATACGTTGTCCAGCCTTTGATGTGGGTCTACTGTCTACATAACCTCAAACACGTTGAAATAAGTGCTCACTTTCGTGTTCTATCAAGTTGGTATGTAGGCCTATAACCGCTGAGAGACAATAACGAATTACGAGAAGTGATAAGACTCGAGAAATGAACTGGATTGCGGACGAGTGAAGATTGATACTGGATCTCGACTCGATTTTTTTTCGCGGTAGATAATATGAGCCTCGAAATTATTACGGGTTTCAAACCAATGCACGGGACCCATAAAGTTCTAGAATTTTTGTAAGGTTAGGTTGATGTTATAAATAAATTATCAACAGTTTTGCTTCTCATACAATAAGCTCTTTGGTTGTGTTCAATTTCTTCTTGTCGAAAGTATTGTTAGTTTGCTCGATCTTGAACCTGCTCGATCTCGTCAGGATGAAAAACCTACTTTGAAACTCGCTCAGAATAAACTATTCAAGCTCAAATTAAGAACTCTGTTTGCACAACCCTAATTATTAATTATATATGTTTTTTGGCAGCTATTATCGTCCACTCCAGGCATATCACCTGACTCGTGATGGGGTCATTATACAAGAATAAATATATAATCAGAATGTCTAGAGTCACTCACAAATGTCTACGATCACAGCTGGCCATCAGTGGGCAGCAGTTCGCGCTCCTCAAGTTGCGTACAGCGGACATCTAGAGTCACTCACGAGTCTGAACGAGGCTACCCGCTTCGCATTGGTATAACTCTGCTTGCGGCACTATCAGGCTCAGTACGGTCACTTCTGGCTGTCGGTGTACAACAGTTTATGTCTTCGAGGCTTGTAGATCAAAAGTCTAGAGTCACTCACAAGTGTCTATAGTCACTACTGGCCGTTGACGTCCTCGAGGCTGGCTCGTAGATCAAACGCCTAGAGTCACTCACGAGTGTCTACGGTCACTACTGGCCGTCGGTGTGCAGCAGTTCGTGCTCCTCAAGGCTCGTAGAGCAAACGTCTAGAGTCACTCACAAGTGTCTATAGTCACTACTGGCCGTTGACGTGCTCGAGGCTGGCTCGTAGATCAAACGCCTAGTCACTCACGAGTGTCTACTGGCCATCGGTGTGCAGCAGTTCGTGCTCCTCACGGCTCGTAGAGCAAACGTCTAGAGTCACTCACAAGTGTCTACGGTCACTACTGGCCGTTGACGTCCTCGAGGCTGGCTCGTAGATCAAACGTCTAGAGTCACTCACGAGTGTCTACGGTCACTACTGGCCGTCGGTGTGCAGCAGTTCGTGCTCCTCAAGGCTCGTAGAGCAAATGTCTAGAGTCACTCACAAGTGTCTATAGTCACTACTGGCCGTTGACGTGCTCGAGGCTGGCTCGTAGATCAAACGCCTAGAGTCACTCACGAGTGTCTACAGTCACTACTGGCCGTCGGTGTGCAGCAGTTCGTGCTCCTCAAGGCTCGTACAGCAAACGTCTAGAGTCACTCACAAGTGTCTATAGTCACTACTGGCCGTTGGCGTGCTCGAGGCTGGCTCGTAGATCAAACGCCTAGAGTAACTCACGAGTGTCTACAGTCACTACTGGCCATCGGTGTGTAACAGTTCGTGCTCTTCGAGACCGGCTCGTAGAGCAAACGAATCGTCGCAGAAGATGCAACGGTACGGTTTGTTGCGACGGCAGACGCGCATGTGCTTCTTCAATGAGTGTTTCAGTATGAAACACTTGGCGCACCTGTCGCACTTGAAAGGTCGTTCACCCTGGAAACATAAACAACAACAAATGAGTATGATTTGAATTGTGTGAAAGGGAAAGAGAGAACAGCAGCTTACCGAGGTTCACAAATAGGTAGGCCTACTTATGGTGGTGGACAGCCGTTGATAGAGCACAGAGATGAAAAACACAAGATTTTAAACGTTCCGGCTGTTGCTTTGGTCACAGTAGAGTAGGTACTCCACCACCATAAGTAGTCCTATCTACTTGTGAACCTCAGTAAGCTGCTGTTCTCTCTCTCTCCTTTTTACCCAATTCATATATTAAGCCTCAGGCTATTTTCCTATACACTCTGAGTCCATGATTTGGTGTGTATAGGAAAATAGCCTGACGCTTGATATATGAATTGGGTAAAAGGGAAAGAAAGTTTCAGTTTTTTTATAAACCTTGGGTCAGTAATTCTAATGAAGTTTTTGTATACCAAGTTTCAACTGAATTTGTATTTTCGTTCAACCTGTGAACATGTACTTTTTTATCGAGTACGGCAAAATTGAATCTTCGCTTCGCCTATCCAATAAATTACAAGAATAATATTTACCGTGTGAACCATCAGATGATTACGCAGATTCCTCCTATTCATAAAACACTTCGAACATGCCGTACACTTAAACGGCCAGACATCAACGTGCACCGCGATATGTTTCTTATACTCCGCCCCCTCCGCAAACGCCTCCTTACAAATGATACACAGATACGGTGTATCGCCCGTAGGTCCATGTATTGCCATGTGCGTACTCAGATTGTTCTTGTACGCAAACGTCCGCGAACATATCGCGCAACGATACGGTTTAACGCCCGAGTGCGTCAACTGGTGATTCTTGAGCCGTTGAAGCTCGACGAAACGTTTACCGCAGTAATCGCAAACGTGCGGCCGTTCTTTGTGATGCCAGATCACGTGTTTGCGGAGATAACTAGCGAGCGGGAACGAAAGGGAACAGTGCGTACATTGGAACGGGGTTAGACCGGAATGTAACCGCATGTGATGCGTCAGAGCTGTTTTTTGCGAGAAACATTTCGAACAGTCGTTGCATTTATACGGTTTGACGGTTAGGTGAACGACCATGTGTTGTTTGAGTAATTGTTTCGTTTTGAAGCACTTGACGCAGATAGGACATTTTTCGAGTTTTTCCGTGGTGACTGGGTTGTGGGATTTGACGTGGCGGCTGAACGAGCCCGGCCAGAAGAAGGTTTTCGGGCACATCGGGCACGAGTACGGGTTGTCGAGGGGAGTGTCGGTGGCGTTAGAGTCGATGATGGAGTGGAGTTTCATGTGGTTGTGAAGGTGACCGGACTGCTTGAAGGTTTTCTCGCATTGTTGACACTCGAAACTGAAACCAACGACGGAATGATATTGTTTAGTCGTAGCGGTTTGGATGTAGTGCAACATTGATGCATCATTCCTGTGTCCATTGTTTTCCTGCTTCTATTGTGATCTTATCTTTTTTTAAATTGTCTTTTGTGTGTTTTGTTTGTAACCTTGTATTTGACTGTGTCTCTCTTCTTGTTCTCAGTCACCCCCCCCCCTCTCCGCTCCCCTTATGTGCCTGAACACTGAGGGATAACTCGGAGCAGAGGTATGTGAGAGCAGCAAGAAAAACAGTACCAGTAGTCGAGTTTTGGAGACAATGAAAAAAAGGATTTAGAAGGGTAGCCTCTATTCACCAAACTATCGGTCCGAAAGTTGTTGTTGTAGCTCGCAACTCAAATTAAACTTAACCAACCCAATCCAACCAACTTGACCAACCAAACCATAACATAACATAATCTAGGCTAACCCAACAGAAGAAATAACCTAAAGTAATTCAATCTGAATTAAAACCAATCTAAAATCTACTTCCGGTACGGTGAATAGCCACTTCAATTTAGAAGAGGGATTAAGGAATGATATTACGGTTATAAATACGGTGATTTTACTGTGACACTGAGCATCGCCAATTGGTGTTTGATTTTTTGGTGTTTTCTGACATATCTTGTTTATATCTTTCAGAAAAAGTTGAGAATTGTTGGTTTTATAGTTTTTAAATTCACTTGAATTTGATGGTTTTTGCATGTTGTTTGGGAGGGAGGGGGTGCTGGAGGGGTTGATTTTTGTTGGTTAGGTTAGAGGGGTAGGTTGATGCCGTTGAGGAGAGGGGGGGGGCGGCTGAAGGGTGTAATATGTCGATTAGGTTAGTGGAGGAGGTTGGGAAAAAAAACACAAATAGGCGTGCTCAGTGTCTCAGTAATTTTACCTTAAATAGAAACATGTAAACATAGCATCTACATTCTTTCGTTATATTTAGTGGCCACATCTCTCCGTGACATGAACTTTCCTACTCACGGTCTGGTCTCGCTGTGAGTGATCGAATGTCGTTTCAAAGCGCTCGAATTGCAGAAGTACTTGTTACACCTGTCGCACGACACCGGCCCCTTGCCCGTATGAATGATCACGTGGTTCTTGAGGCTGCTGGACGCGAGGAACGACTTCGGACAGTCGGGGCACTGGAACGGTCGAACGCCCGTATGAATCATCGCGTGGACCTTGAGGTAGTACGGGCGGGTGAACGTCTTGTCGCAGTCGGGGTGTTCGCAGCGGTAGGGCCGTTCGCCCGTGTGCGTGCGTAGGTGGTTGGTTAGACTGCACGCCACGCTGGAATAATACGAGACACGTTGAAATTACGTTTAGAAATCACTTACCATGAGATGATGGTGATTTTTTTCTGAAATGGTTGAACCAATTGTGTAGCATTTCAACAACTTCAGGCAGCTTAATGCAGTGGAACCTCTTCAGTACATTTTCAGGGGACCAGACAAAAAACTTACCAAAGTGAAAAACTTACTAAAGAAACTGATTAACATGTGGGAGCATATGGATGGGATCAGAAAATGAAAGTTAACAAGGTGAAAAATATACTAGAGAGAAACTTATTAAAGAGGTTTTACTGTAGAACCTATAGGCCTACCTGTACCGAACATTTAGACCTATTCAACTGTCGAAATCGGGTAGTAAAGCTCTACTTCAAATGTTGCTGCTAGATGACATTTTCATTTTAAAAAGGTTTATACCGCACATAAAATAATGAAAACACAAGCATGTCATCTATTATCTATCAGATCAAAGTACAGGCACATGCAGCGCAGTGGTTAACGCGCTCGCTTCATGTGATCCGGGAGGCGAGGGGTTTTCGGACCCGGTCCGATCCCCGCCGCCGTCCATCTGTACAGGGGATTTCGTGGTTTCCCTCTGTAGTCTAGGCTAATGCCGGGATGGTTCCTACAATAAGTCGGCCATGACCGCTTCCTTCCCACTATCCTTCCCATTATCCAAGAAACCTTCATCTCACTAATCATCCATCAAACACCATTATATCCGCACTATCATACAGTGCGTCGTTAAACCCAATGTGAAAAAAAATGGATCAAGGTAAGCTGTTGGTTTTTCTCACGTGAAAGTCTTGCCGCAGATGTTGCATATGAACTTGCGCTCGCCGGTGTGCGTGACCATATGATCCTTGAGGCTGCTAGACGACGTGAACTTCTTCGTGCAGCCGGTCTCGGGACACGGGAACCCGCGCACGCCCAGATGGATCTTTACGTGGGTTTTAAGAACGCTCGACTTGGCGTAACTCTTGTTGCAGTACGTGCATTGGAAGGTGCGTTCTTGTACCGTGTGCGTGACCATGTGGTCAGTGAGGCTGCTCGACGTGGTGAAACGCTTGCCGCACACCTGTGACAGATTATTGCAGTTGGTGACATTTCGGTTATACTTATTGTACAGTTTTGAGAACCTACCAACTGTATTTATTTATTTGTCCTTTATACCCCATTCACACTATGATCACTAACTGCTGTTAAGCTAACTGCAGTTACCTGGGCGCGAAGCATCATGGGTGACACCGTGCTAACTGCTGGTAAGGTGTTCACACTGATAGCAATGAAAGGGTTGTTAGTGACGTCATGCACTGCCATCTTCCTGTTTGATTTACTCTCAATTTTCATATTGCATATTATAGATTTACAGATTTTCTGTCAATATCCCAAACTGTCTTTAAACAAGGCCATCTATATAATGTACATGATGTAAATATATAGATGGCCTTGCTTTGAACCAACAATGTGACAATGCGAATGATGTTCCTCTTTGCAAAGGCGGTGGATTCTGATCTCAGTTAAGCTCTAACTGCGTTCATAGAACGAAGTTATGGCTTGATGTCAGTTAGTGCTAACTGCGTTCCGTTCACATTACGTTGTTAACTGCAGTTAGTGATCATAGTGTGAACGGGGTATTACAATATACATTGTTTGAATGTCACTCACAGTTTTAGTTATAGTAATAACAATAGTCTTAATTATTTCTTACCTAATTTAATATCATTTTGGTTACTTAGGGCTATAGATAGTATTTTAAGTACCGGTACATGAACAAGATTTAAAAAAGTATACGAATTAACATTTAGGCCTACATACCCAGTACTTATATATTTTAACAGTCCTAAAAATCAACTGTACTAAAACCTAACGCGGAAATTCATTTATATTCGTTTTACAATATTGTTACACTCGATCCCGCTACTGTCCATCTTTGAAGGGTTTTTGTGGTTTCCTTCTCTAATCTAGGCTAGGTTGCCGAGATGGTTCCTACTTCCTACAATATATAGATGCTACGATCGCTTCCTTACCACTAGTCTTGACCTAAGAAACCTCCATCTCATCATCCAATCATCTCATTAATCATTAATCCGATGCCAATAGACCTGAGTCACTCATCATAGTGCGTTGTTGAACAGAATACAAGTATGAATAAATAAAAATATTGCTACACACAATTAGTTTTATCTACAAAACTAGTTTACATGAATTTAATTATGACAGTCATATTATATATGTGATCTACATAGATATTAACTAATTAATGAAGTAGGCCTAATAAAATGAAATTGAATGTGATAAATTATTATTTAATTATTATCTAAATAAAAGTCTAGGCGCGTCTGTCTGTAAGAATGGTGGCGATCGCGGGGCAGGGAAGTGGGGGGGAGGTGAGGGAGGCGTGGATGACGGGCGGAGAAGGGAGGGAGAGGAGGGAGGCGCACCGCCCTGATCATTGACACTTTGTTGTGCGTAAATCACTTCACACTCCGCCATTCTAGAGGAGAATGGAAGGTGCGAAGGAATTTACGCGTAATTGGGTTAGTGTGTAGTGATGCTGTGCGTTCAAGGTATATGCAGTGCGACAGTTATAACAATAGTAGTGGGAAGTATAGTTACAACAGAGAGAGAGACCCCGCGTTTTAAACGCGGGGCTAAGGCTAGTAAGACTAGTAGTAATAATAAAAAGTAAGTAGTAATAAAAACAATAAGGCAAACGTACTTTTTGTCACGTGTAAAGAAATACATACCGCGCACTTGAATTTTCTTTCACCCGTGTGAACCACAGAATGTCTCTTCAGACTAGAGAGATCGGGAAACGGCCGGTTACATTCCATGCAGCGTGGTTTATCCAGATGAGAACTCGCAGCGTGCGCTTTAAGCTCCTCCGAATTCACAAAATTCTTCCTCGGTTTACACAAATAGCAGATATACTCTTTCACGCCCGACGTCGTTCTGATTATACGCTTTCTACGTTTCTTTGGGGCTGCGATTACTACTTCCTGCACCGTATCGTCGACGACCGGGACGCGAGGTTTTCTTTTTCTCAAGACTTTGCCTCCGACGCTAACCGACGCTTCTTTTTGATCACCTCGAGATCTTGATTGATTAGAATCAGCATTAGTTTGGTCACAATCACTGTACGAAGAACTGTTATTTAATGACGGATTGTTCATCTGAGAATCACTTTGGTCGTCTAATATTGAGATCTCCGGTTCGATTTTAATAAAAGCGTACTCGGTCAGATGGTTTCCTTCGTCATTGTCGTCATCGTCTTCGTCGCATTCTGACGAATCGTGGTTTGAACCTTCTTGCACGTCGTCATCACCACTAACATCTTCATTGGAAGAGTACTGAAGGTTTTCTTCAGATGAAGACATTGTTGTAAATTTCAAAATTATCTGAAATATTAGAAATATTTTAAATTAATGTAGCCCTACGCACTTTTCACTCAACTGACACTGTGAGTAGGAAAGATATAGAATTGAGAATGTAATTTACATACGGTAATAAAAACTACAACAATAAGATAAACAGAGCTAAAGTATGATGATACTTTGTATAGACAGTGTCGACAAACATTTGAAACTTTTTCAAGTAGGCCTATGAGGCCATGAGCTAGACTCAATCAAACTGAGTAGAAGTAGCCTACAGTCTTAAATAAAATGACTTTTGAAGTGAGCAGCGTTGAAGAGAAATCGCACTGCTGAGCACAATGGCCGAAGGCATCATTTCTGCACATCGGTGCACAGGAGAGGTGCAGAAATAACACGTTCATTACTTAATATTGATTTCGAGGTAATGGGACAGTTTTTCTAACCTCAAGTAATAGACAGTTTTTTGCCGGTTAAATGTCCCACATAGGCCTACACACGTTTTTTTTTTTTTAATTTTGCTTAACGACCCCACCAACAGTTAGGTTATACGGGGGTACGAATGAGTGGATGATAATGAAACGATGAAGAGATGATAGATGAAGAGATGATAGATGAAAGGACGTATTACAAAAACCCATGCCTTATGCGGGACTTGAACCCACGCCCAACGGTGACTTCAGTTACTACCGCTAGCGGTAATTGACTAAGCCACCGGGGCGGCTGTCTACACACGTTGCTTGCACTCAAAGTGTCTGCCAAACACCCTTCATATGAATAATTTCAAGAAGTGTGTATTACATAATTATATGTCGCATCTATACCCTTTCTGCACATCGGTGCCATGACGGTGCTAATTTCTCTAGCTTATTGTATATTAAAAGGTTGGCCATCGAGGAAAAAATAATTCTGAGTTTTAGTTTATTGAAATACGAATAGATAATACTTTGCGGAAGTAGACTTCATTGTTTTACATGTTGAGTTCTGCCCACAATATACTAGAAAATAGAAATATCTATTTATTACGTTTGGAAACGAACAATTACTGTCAGCTGTCAGTTTTCGAACTGCAGTTACATGTCGACTCACTACGGCAGTAAAGAGTAGCAAATCTCCAAAATTCAAGATTTTACAATTGTATGATATCATATCGGATACAGTTATAATAAAAGAATGGTTATTGTATTAAGATCAAAGTTTAGATAAAGTAATACAAAAATAGGATTTTCAGGTTATGTTAACATTTTACCAGTCAAGTCACCGAACTATTCCTATATCCTGAAAGCATACCAGGTATTATCATTGAATGATTAATCAGTTGGTGATTTGCAGTTGGTTTTGAACCATGTAATTCTCTTATAAGTATATAGATAAATAATTACTATTTACCTAAATTATATCCGATCAGCAAAGACAAGTAGATTTCGTCCTTGAACTAGCTGGACCACCATTGGAGGACGAGCATATCCAATGAGCACTTACTTCACAGCTGTCACAAACTGACACACTCAAAATCATTTTTATTTTATTTTTGGAGGAATATTAATTTTGTAGTTTCCTACAGGTTAGGTTAGGGTACGTCCCTCAAAATAATATGAAAGACAACTGCTATCTTTAAAATAATATCACAATCAAATTATTTTTCTCCCGCTAAGTGATTGTCAAAACTAAAGTACGCATATAGAACATTATTTTGTAGGTGCAAAAACCAAGAAACAAACCATTTCAAGCAGAATGAAATGATAATTTTATATTCTAAACAAAAATGAATATCAGCAAAAAAGTTATCAGTCACATAAATTTACTTTTCAAATTGAAGAAAGTTAATCTTGGGCTTATCCTTGATCCAAAATTGTATTAATAGATCTATAGTTCATCAATTTCCATTTTCATGGATTTAGTAAATAATATGCGTTTGAAAATATATTTTTGTTAAGCCGAATAGGTAAGCACTCTTAGATGATGTATGTTTCATTTATTACTGTTTGTTATTAAATTAGATGGTAATGTTTCCTATCTTGGTTAAAATGAAGAAGTACATTTTGAATAATATTACATTTTTTTTTTTTTTAATGAGTTTAACGATGCACTGTTGTGATAACGCATATTGGCATCGGATGGATGATTAATGAGATGATGGGATGATGAGATGAAGGTTCTTGAGTATGGGAAGGATAGTGGGAAGGAAGCGGTCATGGCTGGCTTATTGTAGGAACCATCCCATCAGTCTGGACACTACAGAGGGAACCATGAAAAACCCCTGTAAAGATGGTCAGCGGCGGGGATCGAACTGGGTTCGGAATTCCCCTCGTCTCCCGAATCACATGAAGCGAGCGTGTTAACCACTGCGCTGCATGTGCCGGTAATATTACATTTGTTCTTACCCCTAAACTAATTATTTTCACCTAAAAGAGTTCAAAACATCATTTTTCTTGTAGAATAACCATTTTATCCCTGCAAACAACGTGCAAAACATCAAAAATAATTGTTCTTTCCATTAAGTTTCCCCAAGTTGAGCATTTAATTGAGGTACTTCTGATGCATTCAAGAGCCACATTCAGTAAGAGAAAACCTAAAAATGCGATTGTCAAAAAAAAAAGTGTCGCTTTCAAAATTAATTCTATGCTTGTATTCCATTTCAAAATGTTGGGAACAAACCGGAACATTGAACATTGGCACTAAAAACAAATCGTACAAATGATATATATTTTGAACATCGTTTACTTTCTTAAAAATGATTACAAAGTACAAATATAATTACTTTATACGATCTCAAAACAATTGATAATGATTTAAGCTTTCAACTAAACATGTGTATTTATTTTCCTTCCATTTTCACTTTAGCAACAATCCAAACAGAAAAGAAAATGGATGACAGCAGACAGTATTATATGGTTAGGTAGCGGTCAACTGACCGAACCTCACCCTTTTGAATTGTATCACTATTACATGTAAAATAAAGTTAATTCATTAATTCATTCATTCACATAATTACTAGATGTAGTATCAGAGTCCATAAAGTAGCATGGCTACAGAAGTAGAACTATTTATCGACTCTGGTTATTTCAAATTCTGTATTATATACCGGTAGATCTAATATTAAAATCTACTGCTCTGTGATGAACTGTTAATTAAATTGAATCGAAATAACTAGGCCTATGTACCGGTAATAGAATAGAATTTACCAATTTCAATTTCTCCACCTTCAACATTGTTAGTCACATATTCCCCTATATAATCTAGCTGTTGGTGGAGTCATTAAGCACTATAAAAAAGTACTTAACCGGTATTATAAAAGTAAGCTGCCTCATAAAATGATCAAAAAAGCCTTAAAAAATGGCATAAAACGATCCAAATGGGAACATTTCTTCGGGTGGATTGCAAGAACGAAGTTTAACCCCGGTCTACTTTAGACGGCGTCTAAAGTAGACCGGGGTTTAAACTTCGTTCTTGCAATCCACCCTTTGAGGAGTTGAGGGAGGTCATCCTGCCATGCCCCCCCCCTCTGAATATTTCCCCGCTGACATCCCTGAACATGTATATTAGTTCAACGACAGTCACGCTCAAGCCAGAGGTTCTAACCTTCAAACCGTCGCAATACAAAATAATACGATATAGGCCTAATACAAAATATTATAAATTAATTACTTCTCACAATATATACAGTACCGTACTAAATAAATATTTACATTTAAAACAATAAATAATTTATAACGAATAAAATTTGCTCCATTCCGTCACAAAATAGTGAAATAAAAATAATACAATAATATTGTAATTTTTCTGACACAATAACTAGCTCTCGTAGTGTACGAGAAAAACAATGTGTACCAGAAGTCTTGATCAAGTGGTTTCGTTGATCGTTTCAGCAATCGTACTTCAGTCGATGGTAATCTGGATGTTTGCCAATTCTTCAACTTGACTGCTAGCAGCGCTCTAAGAATCAGAGCGACGACCGCAGTAACTTTAGGTGATAATGAAAGATTTTTCATTCTTGTCAATAGAATTGAATGGTATGTCTCTTGAGTATATCTTTAGTCAATGCTAGAAGGCACTATTTGGATAATCTTTCAGAATGTTTTTTGGAATGTTTTTTGGAATTTTTTTCAGAATGTTCAGAATGAATTTGTCAGGGCATGTTGTAGGCCTACAGAGAGCATTATTTCACTACATTCACTTGCTTCAATTACTTCCATCGAGTTAATAATTTTGACACGCAGTAGACTATTTTAATAAAAACAACTCACAAACGATTACACTGGCAAACCTTTTTTTAAAATCAACATCTAATCATGATACAAAATCATTGTTCCCCTATTAAGGCTACTTGGATGACAGTAGAATCGTTTGGACGGGGCACCACAAGGGCGATCTTACAACTATATCATAATAATGGGATATCAAAAATATAATAATAAATTGCTAAAAACATTGACATTTCAGAGGTAAGTCAGTCCACACGCCAGCCTGAGCATGGCGATTGATCACCTCCGAAATATAACGTTTTTTCTTTATTTATTGATATATTTCTGACGTTAGCCAGCATAATAGTAATAGAAAAGCTGTTTTAATTAAATATTTTATTCCTGGCACATTATCTTCTTATAGAACCCCCTCATAACCTAGCTGTAGGTGTGTCGTTAAGCAGTATTTTTGCCGCCCCGGTGGCTCAGTCAATTATCGCTAGCGGTAGAAACTGAAGTCACCGTTGGGCGTGGGTTCGAGTCCCGCATAAGGCATGGGTTTTTGTAAACGTCCTTTCACCTATCATAACTTCATCGTTCCATTATCACCTGCTCATTCGTACCCCCGTATAACCTAGCTGTTGGTAAGGTCGTTAAACAGCACTAAAAAAAAAAAAGTGCAGCATTAAAAAACCCTATATAGAGATTATCACTTTGTTGGAGCATACTTCATCAGGTTGGTACCGTACTAGCCTACTGCAGAAGTCAGTCTCAAATGAACTATACGTCTGCACCGCATTCCCTACACCGTACAAGTTTTCGAATGCGACTTCAGATGACTCGACGTTGTGTAAGTCTTCGTACAATTCGGCCGAGGACACGAGAAAGGCCTTTCGCCAGTGTGCTGTCTCAAATGCGTAATCAACTTGTCTTTACGGATGAAAGTCCTATCGCAGTGTACGCATTTATACGGGTACTCTCTCGCGTGTACCATAAGATGCGCACGCAGATTACTGACGACGCTGAAACGTTTCGGACAAACGGCACACTGAAACTCTCTCTCGTCGACGAAATGTCTTTTAACGTGGATTCTCATAGTGTCGGCTCTCGAGAAGTACCTTCCGCACACGTCACATTTGAACGAGTAGTTAACTTTGGCGGAGGGCTTGGGTCCGTGGGTACGTTTATGACGCTTAAGGTTGTCGTTCGTTAGGAATCTCCTTTGACAAGTGTCGCACGAGAATCGTCTCTCACCCGTATGAATACGTATGTGGTTTTTCAAGTGATCCGCTCGAAGGAACGACTTGTCACAATCTTCGTAGGTACAAACATACGGTCGTTCTTGAGTATGCGAACGGATATGAAGTTTTAAATGTTCTGCTCGTTTGAAAACTTTATCACATTTATCACAATGATGTTGACGTTTTCCCGCATCGTGTGTTTTTAAGTGTCTTTGCAAAAGCTTAGCTTTGGGAAACGTTTCCTTGCATTCGGTACAACTATGAGATTTCGGAGGTTTAATTCGGACGACTGCAGGCGGGGTTGTATCGTTCGACTCGTTGTTATGTTCGACTGTCTTTGACGGGTCTTCGCACTGACTCGAGTCGGCTGAGCTGTGACGTCCATCGGTGCTGTTGTCTTTAGTATCAAGATTGCAACTCTCCAACGCTTCGTCAAATACCTACAAGTGACAACAGTTGTGAAGTGAGTTTGAAGGGTAATAAAAAAGTAGTAAAACAAACATCTAGTACCGGTACCATTGAGTTTGTAATGTTAGTTACAAACTCAATGCCGGTACATTTACATTTTTCAGTGTCTAGTAGCATTTAGAACCAATTGAAAAATCATTTTTCAAGCTTGTGAACCATAGGACACGACATACAAATTATGTATTCAATTTACTCTCATCCTTATGATGAGAGATACATCACTAATAGATAAGACTTGAGGAACGTTACTCTCGTGCTTTGAGCAACTTGCAAGGACCAATCAGGCAATCAGAGAGCGAGTTTCTCTGGGTTTTAGGAACACTTGCTGGGTGCGCCTCTTTTTTTCTACCTGGAATGTGCGCTATCGCCCATATTGCAACGGGAAGTTTTGTTTACTTGTCCGAGCTGTCAGACACAACTTGTCGACTGCTATTCATGAACTGCCTGCATGAGAAGCTCATAGTTTCATTGAATTCATTTGGTGGAAATTGAAAGAATTGTTCGTGGTGGCATGAACAACAATTTGAAGTCTAATTTTGGAGTTGTCAGAGCGCTCAACAGTAAACGGATTCGTGCGCTCAGTGCATGTTGCCTGTTGCTTATAAAAAAGCATGTTGTACGTAGCAGTAGACTAGAAGAGTAAACGCCATCTCAAGTCTACTTCAAGGATACTTAACGGTTCAAGGACTTGAGTGGCAACAGAAACAACTGTCAACAGAAAAATACAACTGTCTCCGTACAAAGACTTAGGCCATAAATATTAGTATAGGGCCTATACTAGCGTATCTAGGCCTAGTATGTACACTACTATATAAAGCCAGAAGAGAGTTGGCAAGGTCTATATGCACCGTGGCAGGTGTTGTTGTTGCGAGTAATCTAAATTGACAGAAGATTACCTGATCCAATGCCTGATCTAACCTAATCAAACGCAACCTAACCTAATTTATTATAACCTAGAATCAACATAAGTTGATCCAAATTGACAGTTATATTATAGAACAGTTACCAACAGAGCTGTTTGTAAATAGCCACTTCGAAGAGAGTTGCGTCTCACGTCTTGGGCTTTAGCATTGAGTTTGTAGTTATACAAACTCAATGGCTTTAGGTCCTGTCCTCCGAGTTCCAATGAGAACTACTGCATGCCCTCTTGTAAAATTAGGGATTAGGCCAACTTGCAATATAACTTACGTTTATTGTCCACATTAGGGAACACGGTCGGGTGGGGTCTGCCATTTGTGAGGTTAGTATTTCATACTGTACTTTACTCCCCCTATCATGAATTGCCGGCGTAGGTGAGTATCATTGCCGTTTAAATACTAATTTCCTCACTTCGTAACACTTTCTCGAACCGAAGACTCTTGCTTACATTTCCTAGCAGCCATTTTCATCTGACAATCTTATTCTTAACTGTCCACCGCCTTCTTTATTCAGGTCTTTCAGCCCTGAAAATGTACTTTCACTGGAGGTATGCTTCCCATGCCAAGGCCATCTATCTTTATTATATTGTTTTTATTATTATTATATTTATCATATTAATTATTATCTATCTATAATAGATGGCCAGCGATTGGTATTTTTTTTCTTTACCTTGGGTTCAGTGACGCATTGTACGAGCCTACGATCTATTGGCGCTGATGAATGATATGAGAGGTTAATTTTCTATAGTGGGAAGGAGTCAGTGGTGGCCCATTATTAAGGAACCATCCCTGTATTAACCTGAAGCACAGAGGAAAACCACAAAAAACTTGTCAGGATGGTCGACCATAGTAGGAATCGAACCCCGATCTCCTAAATGACAGTTTAGTGTGCTAACCACTCGACTACCCATCTCAGTCAAATTTCATAGTAATATTAAATAAATATGTATTCAAAGTCATTATTATCAAGAAATATTTAAAATCTATACATTATACATTCTCGTCTCAGTAAACCCAATATAAATACATTAAAATATATTTATATATTTTTTTCAACATCAAAAACTTGACACAAAACAATTGTTTCCCTATAAAGGCAAAGGATGAGAATTTAGGATCGTTCAAACGGGGCACCACAAGGGCAATCTTAGAATCCCAAAGAAATAGTTAGATATAATATTACGTACAAATATAAAAATATAAGCTAGGACAGTGGACAAAAATGAAAGAAAAACATTGAACACAAAAATCGATCAATTCTTAAATATATTTTAATTATTAAATTTCACACTCATTTATTCCCTAATACTAATATCCGCCCCGCAACATTCAAGGCGGTAGATTTATCAGCGGATTAGTAGTCGTCTGCGACTCGACGCGTGACGTGTCCGCCTGTGACGTGGACGGTACCGCGTCGTCCGACATGGACAGCATGTGGTCGTGGTGCTCGCAGTGTATCTGGCACTGGTGGTAGCTGACGGCAGACGCGTGACCTGATCGACCGCTCGTCAACGGCACGCCTTCTTCCCACGCGTCTTTGCTCGGGTCGTACACTTCGACGATGTCGAGGAAGTTGGTTCCGTCGTAGCCGCCTGTAATGAATTTAGTTATTCATCTGATTTGGTAATTTTTCAATCTGTCTCCTAGATGTCGGTACTAGTTCCTACGTCAATATGACGTAATGCTGTCGAGATATTAAATGCAACGTATTGGAAAGTGTGAGAACGCCATTTGCGTTCACATTTGCGTTCAGCATGAACATGAAATAATGTGGTTTGAAGAATATCGATTTACTCATTGTTCAATTCTTCTTTGATAACGTTCATTATTCAACAATATTCGTTATTTTACAACTGCTCAAATTGAAATTAAGAGCTGTATTTTTTAAGTTTAGAACTGCGCATATTAGGGTCAACTGCGGACTAATATAATCCCTGATCTACACATATCTCGTTCCTGCATTGATGTTCGGCTATTTTTTCCTATTATTGAACGGTTAATCATGTTGAAGTCACCAATTTTTGTCTCGAGGTTAGTAATATTCCGTGCAATTATTCAATAGGCCTATTTAAATTAAAGTTACAAAACCGCTATTCGCACACCCATCGATTCGATATACAAAACAAGAGTGTAAATCGAACGGTGGGCAGTCTGTGACGATACACAAATTGAATATTATCGTGTACTTCGATTACAATCCGATCCTACATCTCGACTACGAACGTTGGCGGTAAATGATACGAAAGTATGTCGTACCCATGGCGTAAAGTTTGTTGTCGAGGACGGTCACGCTGAGTGCGCTCCTAGCGATGCGTATGTCCGACACGTTGGACCACGCGTCGTTCTCCGTGTCGTACCGTTCGACCGACGACAGCTGCGTCGCTCCGTCGTAGCCACCGACGACGTAGATGAACTGGTTTAGTGCCGCCACACCTGAAACAGATGAGCGTGTTGTGACCTATGAATTTCATTCTTTAGTTTAGCAACAATTAAATATTAGTACTAGGAAAACGCCATATATGCGTTGTTAGACGAGCGGATAGTAGGCCTAATAGTATGGGTAAAAATGGGTGAAAACTGCTTCGAGTGGTACCAATTTGGCACATTTTATGTTTTTTCTTCAAAATGGCTCACCCGATCAAGCTGAAAATTTTAAGAAATGTGTATCAAAATGTAATTCAACTTCACGCAAAATTTCATTTTTTTGGAAAATGAAAATATTTTCTTTTTTTTCCGCCATGTTATTCTAATGGGTATTTTTGAAATTTCTAAAATTCATAAAAAAAAAGTTACCCCCCGTTAATGCCACAAAACTATACAGATCTAAGTTAGATGAGGAACCATATTGAAAAAAAGTTTGAAGGTGATAGCTGTAGCCGTTTAACTGTGGAAAACCGAAAAAAAAAAAAAAAAAAAAATTGTTTAGTATGTCAAATTGAATCCTCGCTAAAGCTCGTCTAATAATAGTAAAAAAGATGCATCTTTTTTGAAAAGCCTATAGTATTATAATCATGTAACTTACAACACTTCAAAGTTCAAGTAACGTATCTTGGTAATATACATCTATGGTTATTCACTATTTTAATGCAGCATCTAAAGCGACAATTAATTAAATACCAGATTCATCCTATAACGTACATAAGAACAAATGGTTCATCTAAAACGTTATCTCGTCGACCGAAAACCAAATGTTTAAATGAAAATAAGTAAATAAAATAGAAATCTAGAACGTTATCTCAACGTTCAGACACTCACCGGCTCCGCTCCTTTTGACCGTCATGTCCGCGATCATTGTCCACGCGTTGTTCTCGGGGTGGTAACACTCGCCGGTGTTCAGCCTGTTGACCCCGTCGTAACCGCCTATCGCGTACATCAGGCGGTTGACAACGGCGACGCCCACGCCCAGTCGCTTGAAGTGCATCGTCTGCACGCTCGTCCAACGGTCCTCGTCCGGGTCAAACCTGACGGAGGCACGGGCGGTTAGTTTTTTATTTGGGTTTAATGACGTAATGTTATGAGAGCGGAGATCTATTGACGTCGGATGGATGGTTAATGAGATGGTGGGATGATGAGATGAAGGTTTCTTGGGTAGGAAGGAAGCGGTCATGGCTGACTTATTGTAGGAACCATCCCGGCATTAGCCTAGACTACAGAGGGAAACCATGAGAAACCTCTGTAAAGATGGTCGGCGGCGGGGATCGAACTGGGTTAGAAATTCCCCTCGCCTCCCGGATCACATGAAGCGAGTGCGTTAACCACTGCGCTACATGTGCCGGTTTTAGAGTTGTTCAAAGATATGTTTACGCTTCTGCTTTATGCTACGCGTGGTGGTGGGACGATGAACATTTTCAATGGAAATTTATTCAAATTCTCAATGTAAATTTATTGTAATTTTCAACAAAAGTTCATTGTAATTTTCAAGGAAAATGTATTGGAATTTCAATTGAAAATTTATTGAAATTTTCAATGAAAATTCATTGAAATTTTCAATGAAATTTTTGAAATTTTCAATGAAAATTTTCAATAAAAATTCTCAAGATATTTCTCATTCACTTTTATAATGGGACTAAAAGCATTAATTAAGAATCACAACATTTGTGTAGATATTTTTGTTTCTGTGGTCAAATTGAGAAAAATAAAATAAATCATAACCCTGCGCTGGAGACAACATTAAATAGTCATTTATTGTTCAAGAAAAAAAATGTTCTGCGACAGAAATCGAACCATGTAACCTGAGCACGTGAGTCAGCTATATTAACAATAGCGCCACATACTACTTACACTTCTGCTTCATTATATCATAGCACAGGTCAGTAACTAAGTCATGACATCACAAATTTGGCTTTTCCATCGATCACTTCTAGTCCCATTTAAAAACCGACTTGCAAAAAAATTCTCGCGGCCAGATATATAGGACAGTGATTTCCTAACCCGTCAACCAAAGTGATCACGCTTAAACCACTCCCGACATTTCTCCTACCTCTCCACGCTGTTGTGATACTGGCAGCCGACGGACCCGCCCACGGCATACAGCAGCCCGTCCATGACGGCGACGCCCACGCGGTTACGCGGCACCGACATCGGGCTGCAAGGGCGCCAGCGGTCCGTCGCCGGGTTGTACCGGTCGACCCAGTCCGAGTCGTAGCTCGTGCCCGGCGAGTTGTTGCGACCGCCCACCGCGTAGAACATGCCCTGGAAACAAGCGGCACGGGATTTATTATAACTACGGTAAAGGTTATCACAAATTAAGGTTTACTAGGAGAACGCCATATATGCGTTGTTAGACGAGCGAATAGTAATAGTATGGGTAAAAATGGGTAAAAACTGCTTCGAGTGGTACCAATTTAGCACATTTTATGTTTTTTCTTCAAAATGGCTGACCCGATCAAGCTGAAATTGTTTAGAAATGTGTATCAAAATGTAATTCAACTTCACGAAAAATTTCATTTTTTTGGAAAATAAAAATATTTTCTTCTTTTTTCCGATATGTTATTCTAATGGGTATTTTTGAAATTTCTAAAATTCATTTTAAAAAAAGTTACCATCCGATAATGCCACAAAACTATACAGATCTAAGTTAGATGAGGAACCATATTGAAAAAAAGTTTGAAGTTGATAGCTGTAGCCGTTTGACCTGTGGAGAACCGACAAAAAAACATAACGAACACCAATTTTTTTCAGTATGTAAAAAAAAAACATAAAAACAAACACCAATTTTTTTCAGCATGTCAAATTGAATCCTCGCTAAGCTCATCTAATAATTTATATACTTGTGTTCCGTACTTTTGGAAACTAAAGACAAAGCTCTTTAAGAGTGGAATGGATATCTTCGCTAACGCTCACCTAGAACTTCAATATATCTTCATTGTGTATCGTCATAATTGGATGAGCGTCAGCGAAGATTTCCATTCAACTCTTACAGAGCTTTGTCTCTCTGTTTTTTTTTTTGTTTGTTTTTTGGTTGGCACTGCACAGGTCGCAGGGTTAAATCGGTTGGACCATTTTTGAGAAACATCATCAAGAAGTTTCTAAAAACCCCATAAGGTTAGGCTGGACATGGAAAATTGAAATATAAAATCTCTCGATTTTTTTTTTTTTTTTTTTTTAATAACATCGAAACTTGATACAAAATCATTGTTCCCCAATTAAGGCTATGGATGGAAGATTAGATCGTTTGAACGAGGCACCACGAGGGCGATCTTACCACCCCAAAGAATAATTAAAATTCTTTGGGATATAATTCAAAGTGTCCCCAAATGTAAACACGGAAATTATACACATAATTAAGAATTTGTATATAATCTGGACCAGCCGTTTTGAAAAAAATAATGTAATAAATATTTTCTCATCGAATAGTTAAAACAATAGCAGAAAAATGTTGCAGTGATAGATTCACGGCTCCCTAGATTCATAGTAACCGAATGAAATATATTTCATTTGATCAGGTGTGTCGAGTTTTCGATTAAACTTTGTATAGATAGATCGCTCATCTTACAACACATTCTGCGTTTTTCTAGTACTTACAGGAGCTAACGGCCACATCAGTAAAGTATTATCAACAGCAAGCATACCTTGAGAAAAGCCCCTCCCAGCCCCGATCTCGGTACTTTCAGCCTGGCCAGCTGTATCCACGTCTTGTCGTCCGCGTTGTACCCCTCCAGCACGTCGAGCGAGTGTCGCAGGTAGCCGCCCGCGATGTAGATGATGCGGGGCGTGTTCGGCGTCCGTTCCTTCACGCACGGCTTTTTGTGCAGCGTCAGATCCTAGGGGCAGGGTAATACGACAGTTAGAGAGAGAGAGAGAGAGAGAGAGAGTGAAGAGAATTTTTCCAAAGATTTTTAAAAAAAATTATATTGGTTTAAATGACGCACTGTACTGATGACCAAGATCTATTGGTACTGATGAATGATATATGAGACGACAGGTTGAATAGGTCCTAGGAGCAGAGTAATACGACTGTTGGTAGACTGCCAGAGCATTGAATTGAATTGAATGTTGAAGTTCAAAAGCGAGACAGCAGCTAGGTCATTTTGCGCCTATTTAGTATTGAATTGATGCACTATTTTTAGGTCAAAATAATACAGATAATGAAGTATGATCCAGAGGATTATTAGGTGTTTTTGGATAGTGGGATGGAGTTGGTCGTGGCCTGTTCTCAAATTAACATCCCAGTTTTGATCTGAACGACAGAGGAAAACCACAAAAAACCTCTGCCATAATGGTCGACCATAACAGATGTCGAATCCCGTGCGCCTGAATGACGGCTCATTGTGCTAGCCATCAACCACTTGTCTCAGTATATTTTCTTCCCCTAATCCCCCCCCCCAGTCTCATAATATCATGCTTTTTCAAAACTATTTCATTTTCAAAGCCAATTTAGGGTGAAGATCACCTTGACCCAGCAGCTTACCTCGAATAAAGATCATCTTGACCCAGCAGCTTACCTCGAATAAACATCACCCCAACTCAGCAGCTTACCTCGAATAACGACCACGTCAACCCAGCAGCTTACCTCGAATAACGACCACGTCAACCCAGCAGCTTACCTCGAATAACGACCACCTCGACCCAGCAGCTTACCTTGAATAACGAACACCTCAACTCAGCAGCTTACCTTGAATAACGACCACGTCAACCCAGCAGCTTACCTTGAATAAACATCACCCCAACTCAGCAGCTTACCTCGAATAACGACCACGTCAACCCAGCAGCTTACCTCGAATAACGACCACCTCGACCCAGCAGCTTACCTCGAATAACGACCACCTCGACCCAGCAGCTTACCTCGAATAAAGATCACCTCGACCCAGCAGCTTACCTTGAATAAAGATCATCTTGACCCAGCAGCTTACCTTGAATAAAGATCACCTTGACCCAGCAGCTTACCTTGAATAAAGATCACCTTGACCCAGCAGCTTACCTCGAATAAAGATCACCTTGACCCAGCAGCTTACCTCGAATAAAGATCATCTTGACCCAGCAGCTTACCTCGAATAACGACCACCTCGACCCAGCAGCTTACCTCGAATAAAAATCACCTCAACCCAGCAGCTTACCTTGAATATCTGCGCCAGATACTCCCTGCACGCTGGTAGTTTCCTCAGCACGTCGCAGTTCTTCATCTGGTCGCGCAGGAACCTGGGCGTGAGGTATTGGCAGCGCACCGCGTGCAGTATGTGCTCCATCTTCGGGTAGCGGTTGTCCTCGTCGTAGCGCACCCACTTGAGTACCGCGTTGTACACCTCGCGTTCGTCCTGAACGTTCAGCTCGTCTTTCTTGATCAGCGCCACCAGCTGGATAGCGGCCAGCTGCAGGAACTCTTCTTCGTGGCAGATCTGACAACAAACGATGGTTATGTTTTTACTTTCTTTTAGATGTCGAAACAGTCAGAGATTGCAAAATCGTGTTTTTTGTCATCTTAGGGCCTATTCATTCATTCATTCATTAATTTATTCAGAAACTATCTATTTATTAATTCTAATATCTATGTGTCATCCTTCCATTTACAGTGAAACCTCTATGCATCGTTCCTGGATCCATCGTTTTCCTGCTTGTATCATTCATTTTTTCTAACCCCACTCCTATATAATCAATGTTAAATTTTCCTGGATGGATCGTTTTCCTGCATAGATGGTTTTATTTTCCTGGTCCCTTGAAGAACGATAGATAGAGGTTTCACTGTATTCATTTCAATATTTAGGCTCATTTATTTACTCATTTAGGTTACTGAGGGTCTATTCATTTATTCATTTGTTTTTGTATTTCTTTTAATTATGGCATATTTATCAATTGATTCGTTCATTTATTTTGAAGTTACTTCATTAATCAATTAATCAACTTATTTATAAAATTTATTCATTCATTTATAATATGAAAAACTATCACTTAGTTATTACTCATGAATGATTAATTAATTAATCAATTCATTCATGCATACAATCATTTATTTATTCATTTATGAATAATGGTGATTCAATGACTAAGATCAATTGATGTCGGTGAACGAGGAATGAGTTGACGATAAGATGAGATGGGTGGTCATTTTATTAGGTTTTATACCAGGTAGTTATTAGATATTTAGTTGGTAACTAAAGCAGCCCAAACATGTTTCCTCATCACACGATGTTACCAACCTGCGTGAAATGTTGCTCGATGAACTTGTTGGCCTTGACGTACAGATCTCGGCAGCCGTTGTGCTCGGCAAAGTTGGCGATGCCGATCGCGTTGGTGGGGTCGAGTTGGCGCTCCAGGAACACGCAGCACGCGTCAATCACGTTGATCACCTAGTGGCAGCGGACGGGACTAATTAGACGTGCGTAATACGAGACTAATCTCGACTCTCATGCCACTTGCATCATTGTTAGGGAAATGTGAATATATACTGGTAGCTGATATTTTTTCTTTTATAGCATTTTGAATTTGAAAAATAGCACTTTGGTGCATCTATTATTTTTAAACGTCATTTTTTGTAGCGCAACAACGTTCTGTAGAGTACCAACAGTAATAGATTCATAAAATCATTATGTAACGTACGTTTGCATACAAGAGAAACACATCAATTGATATTTTCAGAAAAATGGTGTGCACCACCGGGTTATATCTACGCCTCATCTGGCGCCTGCATTTCCAGCTGCTTTTTGGTTTTCAAAATTCCTAACCAAATTCACTCTTTCACATCTCAATTGATATAATTTTGCAGAAAAAAGCATCTATAACGCTTTTATGATGCTACTTTCTATGATGCTACTTTCTATGATGCTACTTACAAGTTGGTAATTCCGGCACTCAGTTGATCAAGTTAGACTAGGCAAACGCGGAATGTGCGTTGTAAGATGAGCGAAACTCTACACACCAACTACACACCAAAACTATACAGCTCTAAGTTGGATAAGTTTGCGTGTAAAAAAAAAGTTTCATGTCAATCGGTCAAACCCTGCAACCTGTGCAGTGCGCACAAACAAACGAAAAAAAAAAAAAAAAGAAAAAAAAAACACAGACAAAGCTCCGTGAGAGTGGGATGGAAACTCTTCGCTAACGCTCATCGAATTAATTTATAGACGTAACCATAAAAGTGCCCAAATGGCTTATTAGTTACAACATACGCAGCTCATAACAGTCATTGCTTTAGATTCTAGAAGAATGTGCTTACTTGGAACATGGTAGCGGCCGGTAGCAGCGTGCAGACGGTGTTCTCCGTCACTCGGATGTTACCCGAGTACATGAAGTACATGATCTTTGCCATGGCCGTCGGACAAACTCCCTGCAGCTTCACCCTCTTCATCTCGCACTCTTTCAGACCTCCGGTGAACATCGCCTGCAACAAGGAACCAACGACGAGCGTTAAACAAGCTACAAGGGGTGCTATCAACTACTAAAAAAAAAAATACAAAATACAAAAAAGTTGAAAAAAATCAAGTGCTGGAAAAATATGAGTTCCAGAAAAAAATTGTTCAAAATAAAAATGTTTGAAAAATCAACTATTAAAAATAAAATGTACAATGTGTCCAAGTTGGACCAATTACAATGGCTGCGTTCCGAAACCCACTGCGCCAGTAAATTCTGCGTACTGGAAACACTGGAATTATTTGTACCAGTAAACCCAGTAAAGTAGCCTTCCAGTGAATGATGCTAGATTACACTAGTAATTAGTTAGTTCACTGACAAATTTAAGTGTAAATATTGTTGTAAAAAAGGCTGAGAAACTTCATCTGGATGGATGCTAGTTGATTCGAAATGTATTTAAGGTTGATTTGCATATGATTTGTTTACACGTTGTTTCATAACCTAACATTTTATTGGAAAACAATAATGCCATAGATATCTTTTACATTCGAATTGTACTGGGTGCGTTCCGTTATTGAGGCCTACTGGAATCAGGTAATTATACAGGCAAGTACTGTACTAGACCAGTAGGTTTCGGAATGCACCCAACGTAGTATTCTGATACTTTGGTTAACATTGACAGCGTCAATTTATTTAACCGGCAGTTGGACTTGTAAGTTGAATTATCCTTGAATAATAACCTAACCTATACACATCAAGCTAATCAAAATGTCCAGATATAGCATCACTATGTGAACAGTCAAGTTTTCGAATACGATAGTTAATTTTCCAAAAGTTTTATTTCGTAACATTTTTTTCCGAACTTTTTACAAGGTCTGCAATTAGTCGGTTGCCAAATCTATCGAAACCACAGAAGCCGTGGGCTATGGTCTGGCTGATCTAACATGCTAGAAGCGCTATCTGGGTAGGTACTACGGCGTGAGGGGCTAGACTAGAAGAGAGCGGTGATCATGTAGAGATAAAAGTGGGGTTAAGTTTGATTTCATCATTGAGTGACCTGGTGGCCATTGGGCAAACAATAATTATCCACATCATTCTATTACATGTACCGTTGAGCAACTCCAGTTGTGATACATGTTTTCGATGTTGTCTTTATTAATCACATTTCAAAAATCACATCACAACCCTGAAAGTAGATTTTAATAAATAATGACAAAATTTACTTCCCTTATTCTGCAGAAAACTAGAAATCATCATCTCAATTTCAGAAAATATAATTACCGAAATTTGTTTGTCCTCCAGAGGCTATGAATCATGACATGGGCATTACCGATTCTGTTTACAAACATAAACAGAATCGAGTTGATGTCTAAGTCACTACTAGAGGACCGAGAGAGGTCAAGTCCCAGAGGACAAATAAATAAATAATTATTACTAAAATTCAGATGACGATATCTGATTTTATAAAAATCAGGAACATAAATATTGTAATTATTCTTCAAAATATATTTTCAGAGTTGCAATATCTTTTGAGGAAATAATATTAAAATATGAATGTTGTCGTACGGTTCAATTATTTCTGTTCTAACTTTGACATTCCCCTACCTCGTTAACAATCTATAACCTTTTACTCATTTAATAACAAGGGCCTACTTTCCGTTCCACCAATGAATATTTCAACCCTACTCTTCTAACCTTTGAAAGGTCACATTTGATAGAAAAAACTAGACCACATATAGAATAAATAGTAAATACCAATCAATATCAGATACTGTAAGCCAGTTGGTGCCTGGTACAAGATGATATTAGATTATTAGATGGAAACATGCATGTTTTATTGTCATCATAAAACATGGGACATGCAATAACATCGTGCAGAAGGAAGAAGTTATAACGGAGTCTACGAAAGAAGGTCATACCAACACACAATTACGAACATGATCATTATATTAGTACTAGGAAAACGCCATATATACGTTGTTAGACGAGCGGATAGTAATAGTATTGGTAAAAATGGGTAAAACCTGCTTCGAGTGGTACCAATTTAGTACATTTTATGTTTTTTCTTCAAAATGGCTGACCCGATCAAGCTGAGAATTTTTAGAACTGTGTACCAAAATGTAATTCAACTTCACGCAAAATTTCATTTTTTTGGAAAATAAAAATATCTTCTTTTTTTTTCTGCCATGTTATTCTAATGGGAATTTTTTAAATTTTTTAAATTCATAAAAAAAAAGTTACTCATATAGTTCCTCATCTAACTTAGATCTGTATATTTTTGTGGCATTATCGGGGGGTAACTTTTTTTTTATGAATTTTAGAAATTTCAAAAATACCCATTAGAATAACATGGCGGAAGAAAAAAAATCTTTTCCCCAAAAAATGAAATTTTGCGTGAAGTTGAATTACATTTTCATACACATTTCTAAAAAATTTCAGCTTGATCGGGTCAGCCATTTTGGAGAAAAAAAAATGTGCTAAATTGGTACCACTCGAAGCAGTTACCCATTTTCACCCATACTATTACTATTCGCTTGTCTAACAACGCATATGGCGTTTTCCTAGTAATAATAATACAATATTTATTCTTGGCATACTGCCACATTCCATTTAGAAGCAATCATACATCAGAGGAAAATATTTCCTTATTTGGACTTTCCAACGATTACTAATTACTGTATACTCAGACAGGCTGCACTGAAAGAGTCTCGAACACGATTCACGGTTTTAAAATAAACAAATGCATCATTATGCGACTTATAAGACTGGCGAGATATTTGTATGGAATGTAGGCCTACATAAAAGCTATTCACACAAGCTTGTAAAACCGGCTATCGGTAGTGTCGTTCGACAGTTAACGTAGCGTTTGTCAACACGTCGTAACGCCACCAGCTTACCTCGAAGTAGGGACTGGCCGCTTATATCTCAACTAACCTCAAACTCTATTGATAGTAGGCCGATCAATAGTTGACTAAAAGCTTGTGAAACCGGCTATTGGTAGTGTCGTTCGACAGTTAACATAACGTTTGACAACACGTCGTAGCGCCACCAGCTTACCTTGAAGTAGGGACTGGCCGCTTTACCTCGACTAACCTCAACCTCAAATAATAGTAGGCCAATTAATAGTGTACTAAAAGATTGTAGAACCGGTTATCGGTAGTGTCCTTCGACAGTTAACGTAATGTTTAACAACACGTCGTGCGCCACCAGCTTACCTTGAAGTAGGGACTGGCCGGTTGTACCTCGACTAACCTCAATCTCAAATAATAGTAGGCAGATTAATATTTGACTAAAAGCTTGTTAAACCGGCTATCGGTAGTGTCGTTCGACAGTTAACGTAGCGTTTTAACAACACGTTGTAACGCCACCAGCTTACCTCGAAGTAGGGATTGGGCACTTGTACCTCAACTAACCTCAACCTCAAATAATAGTAGGCAGATTAATAGTTGACTAAAAGTTTGTACACCCGGCTATCGGTACAGTCGTTCGACAGTTAACGTAGCGTTTGACAACACGTCGTAACGCCACCAGCTTACCTTGAAGTAGGGACTGTGACCACTTATATCTCAACTACCCTCAACCTCAAATAATAGTAGGCAGATTAATAGTTGACTTAAAAGTTTGTAAAACCGGCTATCGGTAGTGTCGTTCGACAGTTAACGTAGCGTTTGTCAACACGTCGTAACGCAACCAGCTTACCTTGAAGTAGGGACTGGCGGCGGCGAGAACGACCTTGTGGGCGTGGAAAGACTCGGGCCCGACCTCCAGCACGACGTCGGTGAGCATATGGTGGCTCCGCATCATGAACATCATCTGGTGGCAGAAACACAAACTAACATGTCAGATAGCATTAGGATATACTCAATAGGCATATATCAATTCATTTTATTCATTTAGTCATCTACTTCTTTTTTATATTGGGTTTAACGACGCACTGTTATGATAACTGAGATCTAATGGCGTCGGATGGATGATTAATGAGATGATGGGATGATGAGATGAAGGTTCTTGGGTAATGGAAAGGATAGTGGGAAGGAAGCAGTCATGGCCGACTTATTGTAGGAACCATCCCGGCATTAGCCTAGACTACAGAGGGAAACCATGAAAAACCCCTGTAAAGATGGTCGGCGGCAGGGATCGAACCGGGTTCGAAATTCCCCTCGCCTCCCGGATCACATGAAGCAAGCGCAGATATATTCATTTATTTATTTATATACTTCATTTGATTGATACAATGTACCAATATAGGATTTGTCAAAAACTAGGCTAAACTACGCTAAAATAAACTTGAAGTTAAATAACCACATTAGGTGATACAGAACATAGAAAAAAAGGGATCAAGGTTGTATTGATGGTTATATTTCACAATCACTCCCTAATTTGTACCCCCATATAACCCTATCTTTACGTGGGGTCATTGACCACCATCAATGATAATTGGTGTTGTAAATTTATCTGAAATGTATATATAGATCTATATTTAATATATTATTCGATATGAATAATAATATATAATATGGCAATAATATCAATAATAATGTAAAATGAATATTTCATGTAATATCACTACTAGGAAAACGCCTTATATGCGTTGTGAGATGAGCTTAGAAGTATGGAAATGTAGAATTAAGAACATTTTGTCAGCTCAATGTACATATACAGGCCATGGATCACTTCAAAGGTTTAAGAACTGCGGCTGTCTGTTGGTATATAAACCTTGGTTTCCAAACAATTATACCAGTGCCTTCTTCATATCCATCACAGATTTTAAACGTTTTAATTTATTGGTGACACTTGTTGCTCATATTTAATAGTTCCTTAATTGCTTTCTTAATTGCTCTTATTGATGTGTAAAAAAGTACATTAAAAATGCGTTTCCTTCGTTATTTCACATCCGATTGTTCCATAAGTCGCTTAAAATGTGTATGATAGTTCTTCCCACATTCAGTATAAATTTGAGAGCTTTTGAAAAAAAAAATATTTCAAGTATTTCTCCCCCGGCCTATTCTTATGGGGAATTTCCATACTTTCCAATTTTTTTCTGGAAAAACCGTCCGACCGATTTTTCTGAAAAACAATCCCAACCTATTCTGGTATAACACCAATTTGTAAAAAAAGTTTCGAGTTGATTGAAACTTTTCCTGACCTGTATGCCGCGTACAAAATTACACACAAAAAAAAAAAAAAAAAAAAAAAAAAAAAAAAAAACATAAAAACCAAGCCCAAAATTTTTCGGTATATGGAATGAAAATCTTCGCTACGCTCATCTAATAAAATTTTGATGTTCAAAAACGAAAGAGTGTATTTTCTGTCTTATTTTCTAAGGAAATATTGTTGAATGATATTTCAAACATTCAGTAGAGTACGGTATCTCAAGTGCTGTCAGTAGTACACAGTGGAACTTGAGAAAAGTACAAAATACAGCGCGTAAATTCAATTACATTTATTAAAAAATACTACATTATTAACAGTTTATTTATAGCCTTTCGACAGCCATATTGAAGTTCAGAAGAAAGGCTTCCTTTAGTACTTTTCGTGTCGAACTGCCAATATATTACAAAAATGTGTGACATCACTATAATTTAAAAAAAAAAGTAAACGATAGAACATATAAGTTTACTAGCTGACTCGGCAAATGTTGTTCTGTCATCGAAGTGATTTGTAGTGAATGTTGGTTGTTAATGTAAAAATAAGGTGCCGGAAGGCGGATTAGGCGGTATCTAGCGTGCACTGTTGCAAATGCTGGCGAGCGCGGCAGACCTTGAGGAAGGCCGTCAATGTCATTGTACAACGCCATTACTGGTGTTGTCCTTGAAGTGCCAATTTTTGGATATTGCTCATAGGAGAAAGCTTGGCGGAAGATCTCGTATACTTTAGGACCTTCTACCACCCCTATCGAATGTGCGTGAGGAATTCCACGGCACTCGGTCGAGCCGTTTCGGAGGAGTTCATATTTAAAACATGTGCCACGAACATGTGGATGTGCTCTAACATGTGACACGAGCTTTTTATATATAAGATTGGCTTTGAGAGGATCAATTGCCATGTTAAGAAACCATTTATACGGCCAACATATCATTTAATTTTCTATTCATACTTTAGTGTTATCAATTTATATTCGCATCTGTTCTTTTGTTTTACCCTTATTACCTACTTTTACATTATTAATTCTTTCTCTTGTTTGTTTAGAATACCGGTAATGCATTTGTTTTTATACATTTTGTTATACTGTGTCCGTGTGGCGACCGTTTTGGCGGTAGTGTTTTATAAATAAACTTTCTCTCTCCTCTATTTTTGATTATTTTGCAACAGCCATTTTAACTATTTTCGATTGTAAAACCATGACATTTTGTAATTGTCTACTACTGACAAGTTACTACACCATAAAACAATGTTACCCAATTTATTTTATATTCCACAACTCACAAAAAACAGACGTCGTATATAATACAATGTCAATCATTATTTACGGTACATATACCCGAGAAAGAAGACGATTCCGGTCGAACGTCCCCCCTATCTCATACCAATAACGCGCGGGTGGTTCGCGCCTTCAAATTTCGTCAATACAAATTTATACGTGTATCCACTACAGATGAAGGTTCCGAACGACCGTCTTCCCTATCTCACATCATAGCGCGTGGGTGATTCTAACCTTCATATCTCGTGCTTACAAGTCCTATATTTCCTCTGTGATGACACAATTCTGTCAAGATAAGATAAGAATGAGAAATATCTATACTTGTGAGGTTCTGATCGACCGTCTCGCATATCATTTAGTGAAAACAATCGGTGGTTGCGAGACCTCAATTGTATAGTTGCGTAGACTGGTTTGGAAAATTCTAATGAAAATATTGACTTTGGGTAATAAATAAATACTGAAAAGAGTGAAATATTTGGGACGTTTACGATATGATTGATGAATACAAAGTGTTGCATTTGTTATGTTGTAAAGAACTATTTATTTACATTGATAGCACTGATAGAGAAGCATTTTTTTTCGTTCGCACTCTACAGGTCAAATAGAATCATAAAGTTGAATGAATCTTGGCATGCATGTATGTCATAATGTAATCCGATACTGCACAGTTTTTATGTGCAATCGGTTATACAGTAGATGAGGAAAAACTATTACGAAATTTTGAGAATTCACATAAGAATAACCTAGCGGAGAAAAGTTTGAAAACGTTCACATTTCGAATACATTCAAATTTCTACAGAATTTCAACACAAGAATATATATGCACAAGAATACAAAAAATAATGTGTATTATTCTTGAGTTGAAATTCTGTGAAAATTTGAAAAAAAAGTGAAAAAAAAGAGGAAAAAAACTTATGTATAATTTCTGAAATTGAGATGATGATTTCTAGTTTTCTTTAAAATTAGGGAAATAAATATCGTCTTTATTCAATAGAATCTAGTTTTAGGGTTGTTATGTCCTTTCTAAATTTAAAAATCAATATATCTCTGGTACATGACGTCATCAAATAGTTAATCGTGGTTAACACTAAATCACAAATCACAAACTAACAACTAAATAAATAAATAAATAAAATGAAGTAAGCAAAGAAATCATCGCGGCCATTTTCTTACCTTCATTGCCTCCTTCATATAGTTGGCCATGCAGAACGACATATCGCCAATATCACCGCCACTTCGATCATCTTCAACCCCTTCCACTTTGGGCACGGCCGTCTTGAAACACTCTCCATTCGACATATTAACACCACAGTTTATTGTCTGAGCCCCCATGATGTCTTCCTCAGTATCCATTGTTGATGGCATTATTACACACACACGTTCGAATTTCAAATTCGAATTCAAGTTCGAATTTTAAATTTCGATACAAATTGTTCGTTTTAAATGCATTTTTAATTATTTTAAATAATACTTCAGGAAAACATTAATCTTTTTATGTATAAACATTCTCGATGAATGGTTTATTATATTCAATTTTTTTTTATTATTAATAAATAAATTATTTCCTTCTATATTTGAAACAAACTAGATTTCGTTTCTTGTACGAAATTGTTCGAATGTTTATGAAATTATAAAGATACCGACTTCGTAGAAAACCCGCCGTAATGTTGGATATTTAAATTAAATAACAAAAAATTATAAATACAATCACAGCATTTGAATCAGTTTTTTCAACTTTAATTCGTGTCTATTTAGTTTCTGGAATAATTTCTCAATTCAACGATCGCAAATATCATCAGACTTATATTTAAATTGTCCGTTTTTTCTCGGCGTCATACTTTCAATAACCGCATCAAAGTAGCCTATTTACATAATAATATTTATTTTAAAACGCAATTAAAATCTCACAAATACACAGATTTTATATAACTCTTCACTTCTTTCAATTAAAAATTCACTATATTTTATTTTGTATAAAAATAGTACTTCAATAATTAGAATCCAAGAACTATTTTTCAGAATAAAATATTAAAACACACGCTTTTATCTAGATATAACACCCGGAAACAAAAATTCTTTATAAATATATCAATCACTCATTTTCAATACTTGAATATATATAATTTCCAATTATTTTCGTTAGTTTCGTATATAGATTAGGTCTAGTCGAGGTGTATTTCGGAGTCGCCTTTAGTCGCCAAGTTTACGTTGTGTAAGTGACATGGTACTAATTCAGCTCCGTCATTGTATTTACACCGAGGTGGTAGACACCTATGAGAGTGACAGAGAGAGAGAGAACAATTATTTATTAATAATTATCAAACCGTCGACACAACATTGATATGTCAGATGTGGACTTTACTTCGGGTGACAGGGATAGGGAATAGAGAGAGAGAGAGAGAGAGAGAGATGGAAGACGATTTTTTTTTTTTTTTTTAGTACTCTTCAATCTTCATATGTAGATAGTTTATATAATTTTATAGACCCACGAAGTCATAACTGATGACTTGTCTGAATAATAATAATAATGATAATAATGATATAAAAAAAAATCGTTCACAGATTCCAAATGCAGGGTCAGGGGGTGGAGTAAATCGCACCAAATACTAGGGCAAATAAGCTGACTAGATAATAATAATTATTAATACTATTATTGTATGTATATGTAAGTGGAAAATTTATTTATTTTATACATTTTTAGACGAGCATTAGCGAAGATTTCCACTCAACTCTTATGGAGCTTTGTCATGTGTGTTTGTTTCTTGTTTGTTTGTGAGCACTGAACAGGTCGCAGGGTTTGACTGGTCAACATGAAACTGTGTTTGCTCACGCAAACTTATCCAACTTAGAACTGTATAGTTTTTGGGTCAAATCGTTTCGACCATTTTTGAGAAACATCTAGAAGTTTCTAAAACCCCATTAGATTAGGCCAGGCAGAAAAAATTGAAAAATAAGATCTCTCTAATATAATTCAAATTTTCCTTAAAAATGTAAACACGGAAATTATACAGATAATTAAATATTTGTATGCAATTCGGACCAGCCGTTTCGAAGAAAATAATGTAATACATGTTCTTTATTCATCGAATAGATAGAAATAATAGCAGAAAAATTTTGCAGTGCTAGATTCACGGCTCCCTAGATTCGTTGGTATCGAATGAAGTATATTTTATATGTTCAAGGTGTGTAGAGTCTTAGATTATACTTTATAGATATCTCGCTCATTTTATATAATATGTATATACCGTATATATATATATATATATATATATATATTATATATATATATATATATATATATATATATATATATATATATATATATATATATATATATATATATATATATATATAATATACATATATATATATATATATATATATATATATATATATATATATATATATATATTTAGAATGATTGATATTTTCAGATTCTTCTTGCGTGATGGTGTTTAATATCAATTAATATTCAACAAATAACTTATTTAATAGATCACTTAAGAAGAATCTGAAAATATGAATTATTCAAAAATAATACTTGTGAAAGGTTACACATATCATTATGGGCCTATATATATATATATATATATATATATATATATATATATATATATATATATATATATATATGTGCGATAGCGATACGAGAGTCAATCAACAAGAACTGGCAGCGAACCTTGGACTAAAACCAGTCTAAAAAAAACAAAGATAAAAACAAACAGGAAACAATAACGTCACTCAGGCCTATTATGTATTTTATTGGGACCGATTAAATTCCTGGTATACCGAGAGAAGTGAAGGTTCCGAGCGACCGTCTCGACTATCTCACACCACTAGCGCACGGGTGGTTCGAGCTTTCAAATCTCGCGAATACAAGACATGTTTACGAATAACTGGAATGATAATTAAAAATTGAGATTGCTTTTGAGTAGAATGAGGAAAACGCTGTAAGTGATGTCGAGAGATGAGCGAGAAAGGTATAGAATGTTGAAAAATGTCTAGAAGACGGAGTCTTTTACATTGAAGATAACCACTCACACAAAAACAAACCAACATAAATACCATATGTATGAATATGTATACATTTATATACATATACATATATATATATATATATATATATATATATATATATATATATATATATATATATATATATATTCAGACAGCCAGCAATCTGTAGGGAGGCCCGGTAGAGACGTATCATTTATGACATGGCTAAATCATCCCACATATCTCGATATTGGATCGTATCCAAGAAGTTTAAAGATCACACACATACATATATATATTTATATATTTATATTTATATATATATATATATATATATATATATATATATATACACTTGTATCCGCAAAAGAAGTTCCCAGTGAATGTCCCCCCTATCCCACACCACGAGCGCCCGGTTGGTTCGAGCCTTCACCTTTCGTGTACACCACTATACATTACATCCCTCTATAGGTATATAGTCGACCCACTCAAAAGATAACACGGTGACCTCCCACTATCACATGGAACCGATCTAGACTGCAATTAACAAATGCAGGTAGCTCGACACACCCGTCCGGTGATGCGTGTAGCTAGAGGAGACTACCGATCGTAACCATCAACTTATACCGTATAGTGGAACATGCAATGTGTGATCTATAGGAGTACTAGTCAGGAAGGAAATATTGAAATAGGTCAGGATGATTGAATATGTACATTGGAGTCGGAACCAGGGGGAGGAGGGCAGGAAGGGGGGGGGGGGGAAGAAAAAGGTATTGTATTAAGAATCAATGTGTCTCGTTGTATTCTATATAAAAATACTTGAAATGTTATTGAATAAGTGGCACCCCATATTTCCTTCCCCCGCGGGTCACAATTGTTGAGCTTGTCCTGCTCCCCCCCCAACTTTCAAAGTGTTCCGACGCCCATGTATATATGTATATATATATATATATATATATATATATCCTGACCTATTATATATATATTTATATATATATATACATACATACACTTGTATTCACGAAAGAAGGTCGTCTACCAACATAAGAAACAGTCAAACACAGATAATAACTGAATAACTGTGGTATTTTAAGGTCCGTTTTAAAGACTCGCGCCATACTACTACTATCCGCTCGTCTAACAACGCATATATGGCGTTTTCCTGGTAATCTCAATAATCCCCTCAATAATCCAGAGAGGTGTCTCCGCTGCCTCTGGATTTGACGGTAAGAAACCACAAATGCCTGCCATGTTATTAGTATGGGAGTCGGCACACATTCTATTTATATTATGACTAGGCAAACGCAGAATGTACGTTGTGTGATGAGCGAAATGACTAGAAACAAAAATCTAATACTCTACATACCTTGATCATATCGAATGAACTTCATTCGATACCAACGAATCTAGAGCCGTGAATTAACACTGCAACATTTTTCTGCTATTATTTCTATCTATTCGATGAATAAAATCATGTATTACATTATTTTATTTGAAACGGCTGGTCCGAAATACATACAATTTCTAATTATGTGTATAATTTCCGTGTTAACATTTGAGGAAAATTTGGATTATATTGGAGAGATTTTATCTTCCAATTTTTTCTGCCCGGCCAAATCTTATGGGGGTTTAAGAAACTTCTAGATGATGTTCCTCAAAAATAGTCCGAACGATTCGACCCAAAAACTATAGGGTTCTAAGTTGGATATGTTTGCGTGTAAAAAAAAGTTTCATTTCGATCGGACAAACCCTGCGACCTGTGCAGTGTTTACAAAAAAAAGACAAAGATCCGCAAGAGTTGAGATCTAGATCCGAGGGGTTTACAATTTGCAAATTTGGTGTGTAGGGCCTACACCTGATTTTAGTTGATTTCAGAGATTTTCAGAGATTTCAAGAGATTTCAGGGGATTTCAAAAGATTTCATACGGATTTCGAGAGGATTTCAAACGGATTTCATGGCAAGTGTATACACCGGATTTCAGGAATTGTTAACCCCTCACGCTCATCTAATAAAGTCTATTGGTATCACTACATCGTGCCAGAAGTACACACGTGATTGAATCCACTGCCTACTAGATGACCAGAGATCATGCTGAATCTAGATGACTATGCTTTTTTCATGGTGTATAAATATCTGAATTAGCATCTTCTATTATCATCGTGACAGTCACTTAAGCAATTCATTAACAGCTGTAGGAATAAATTACAATAATATTACATTGTAATTACATTTCAATTGTTGGACTAATTGGAGACTGTACATAGAGGGTATAATTATTATCACACGAGTCGATAACTGATAAGAAGATATAATTATATATATATATATATATATATATATATATACAGGGGCGTCGGAACGTTTTCAAAGTAGGGGGGGGGCAAGCTCAAAAATTGCGACCCGCGGAGGAAGGAAGTATGGGGTGCCACACATTCAATAACATTTGGGTATTTTTCAGGATAGAAGGACAAAATACTGAGAATACCAAGATGGGGAGGGGGGGATCTCAGTTTGGAAAAGAAAATGCCATATAAGAACAGTTGTACAAAGGCCAGTTAACGCGAAGCATGCGACCCGCGGGGGGCAATGGGGTAGGACCCCCTCTGGCCCCGCAGGGAATTTTTTTAAATTACCCCTTTTTAACACGATTTAACGTGTTTCAGATAAGATTTAGATGACAAAATTAATTGTTTTGAAGAACTAGATGTGCCCAACTGATATTTGCCAAACATAGTTATTGTAACTGCAGGGTCAGTCTGGCTCATTTTAGCGCCACGGGCAAGGACTAAATTATGAGCCCCAAAAACTATATGCGCATAGTGAAAGTGAATGCGAGTGAGGGAGGAATCAAGCCCCGCAGGGAAATTTTTGTGAATTTATCTTTTTAAATGCGATTCTACGGGTTTGGGAATTGGACGAAATTTCTGGAATTCATGAATTCTTTAGTATGGTAAGAGCTAGTTTTGCTGAATGGCTGATCCAAGAAAAATCTATGTCTTTCGATAACAATGCTGTTCGAATGATAACATTTCTCCACCCAATAATGCACAAGTAAAATAGAATACGATTTATGACATATTATTATTAATAGAATGTTACAAATGTGCGCCGATAGCGCCCCTTAAATTTGACGCCCCTGGCAGTCACCGAACGACCCTTATTGGAAGTTCCCTTTCTCCATTTCATTGTATTGTCATTGTTACGACTGTTCGAATTTTGTAAATTTACAAAATTTACAAAAATTGTAATGAATAATTTATATCTGAAAGAAGCACTGCCGGTAGGGTTGTTTGTTGATTTCTGATAACTAATAACTACTTACCAGAGCTATCATTCCAAAACAGTACACCAAATTCCTTTAAATCACACCTTTTTTAATATGGTTCAACGTGTTCCAGATGAGATTTAGATGCAAAAATCAATTTTCTCCTAAAACTGAAGGTGCCCATCTGATATTTGATTTTCTATGCAATGTGAAATATGAATCTATGTACGATTTGATCTATCTAAATAGGTCTACATCTTTCCTTCTTACTCTTTCTTTTTTTTTTCCTTTCTTTCCTTCTCTCTTCCTTCTTTTTTTCGTCTTTTCATTTTTTTTTGCAAGACCTTTTTCTTGCCCCCCCTTGCCCCCCCCCTGGCCGGAAGTTGGGGGGGGCATTGCCCCCCCTGCCCCCCCCGGTTCCGACGCCAGTGTATATATATATATATATATATATATATATATAAAAACCCTTTATTAGTCCCTAACTCCATAATGAACAGGATAGTAATCAATATAAAATACCTAGAAAAATAGAATGAAACATAATTAGATAATTAATACTGAAATGATACAAAAATTAAATTAAATTAAATTAATTGACGATAAAATGAAAGATTAGGATAGTATTGATAATTGAAAATTATAAAATAACCAAATTCTTCGCTACGCTCATCTTAGAATGTATAAAATGAATCTGAACGTTGATGGTAGGTAGTTAATCATATAAATGGTTTCTGGATATTTTAATAGAATCCTTCAGGGCATAAATATATATTTAGGGTCTATAAATATATAGATATGCAATGTATGTATAAATGTGTCTACAAAAATGTGTATACATATTACATGTCTACACACATACACACACACACATATGTATATATATATATATATATATATATATATATATATATATATATACATATATATATATATATATATATATATATATATATATATATATATATATATATATATATATATATATATATATATATATATATATATATATATATATATATATATATATATATATATATATATATATATATACAGGGGCATCGGAACACTTTGAAAGTAGGGGGGGGGGGGGCAAGCTCAACAATTGCGACCCGCGGGGGAAGGAAGTATGGGGGTGCAACATATTCAATAACATTCACGTATTTTTCACTTACTTAGGCCTATAGTTTACTAGTTTACACTTTCATTAATCACTCACTAGAAAACAACGAGACAAATTGAGTCTTGCAAGACCTTTTTCAGTTTTTCTTGCCACCCCTTGGCCATAAGTTGGGGTACTTCTCTGCACACCTTCTCAAATATGGTCGATCCGAAATTAACACTCACAACATGTTCACAAATAATCACCCTGGTGGGAACTTTTTGCCCTATGATGACTGGGGACGCTTCAAGAGTCGGTCCATGGGAGTCGATTTAGCAGAATATCGATCTTTTGGTGATATTTTTTGAACGGTATGAGATATCGAATTTTAATGAAGAGGAAACAAAGATATTTTTGATACCTTCAAGATGGTGTAAGTGATAAGTATTTATCTCATACCAGATACTTGTCAGGCGTATACGGTTAAGAAATGTGTATTTTTAACCGTATGTGCCTGACAATTATGCGATATGAGATAAATCGTTATTATTTACTCCATCTTGAAGGTATTAAAGATATCTATGTTTCCTTTTTATTAGAATTTCGATATCTCATACCGTTCAGAAGTTATCACCAAAAAACTGATATTCCGCTAAATCGACTCCCAGTTTCTTGTTCCATACCATTACCAACCTACCGGTCACAACACTAATAATCTCGAGGTTAACACAAATGCACCGTCATTCTCTCCACACACAACACCCAACGATCGTCCGTCTCCCCTATCACCCAACATCATCGCTCGGCCGTCCCGACACGTCAACAATTCCCAACGTGAAACATTGTTGCATTACGATTGGTAGTCGCTGCACGGCATAGACCGTTATCGCACGGATGTTCCGAGACGTTATTTTCGTATTTCGCTGACGTCATTATGATCTGGTTATCTCTATTATGTGTATGTGTGTACATGAGAGATGAAGGTTCCGAACGACCGTCTCGACTGTTTCACACCATTAGCGCACGGGTGGTTCGAGCCTTTGTCCTTCGAGGCAATGCACATATTGGATGTACTCCGAAAAAGTTCGTCTTAAAGAAAATAATTTTTTTTTTTTTATTTGGGGCCTATATTGTTTTTATTAAGCTTTATTTAGCATACCGCATTTTCTGTCAATTTTGGTTTAATAGTTACGATTATATATATATATATATATATATATATTTATATATATATATATATATGGATATTAATATCACTGAAAAACACCACCTCGTTGGGGAATCGAACCCCGGACCATTTTCTCGATACGCAACTGCTCTTCCCATCTGAGCTAATTGCACACACATTAATACCATCGGAAGATACCCTCCTTGTTAGTACCGACTCTTTCCCACTATCCAAAAAAACACCTTATAAAATAACTTTTCATCTCATCATCCCATAACCTAATTGATCATTCACCGACGCCAATAGATCGTAGTCACAAGTAGACCTGCAGTGCGTCGTTAAACCCAATCTAAATTTTTAAAAATCGTCTAATTCGACGAGCTTTAGCGAGGATTGAATTTGACATACTGAAAAAAATTGGTGTTCGTTTTTTTTTTTTTTTTTTCGTTTGTTTTTATGGTTTTTTTGTCGGTTCTCCACAGGTCAAACGGCTACAGCTATCAACTTCAAACGTTTTTTCAATATGGTTCCTCATCTAACTTAGATCTGTATAGTTTTGTGACATTATCGGGGGGTAACTGTTTATTTCATGAATTTAAGAAATTTAAAAAATACCCATTAGAATAACATGACGGAAAAAAAAGTATTTCTATTTTAACTATTTATATATTTTTATTATTTTAATTAAATTTTGATACACATTTCTAAAAAATTTCAGCTTGATCGGGTCAGCCATTTTGAAGAAATAACATAAAATGTGCTAAATTGTTACCACTCGAAGCAGTTTTTACCCATTTTTACCCATACTATTACTATTCGCTCGTCTAACAACGCATATATGGCGTTTTCCTAGTATGGACAAAATTAATTATAAGCACACAAGGAATTTACGTAGGCCTACTAAAAATATTACGTTGCACAGATAAGGCACTACGTTAAAACTATTCCAGGAAAATGTCAACACATGTCCTATAATTATATCATATAAATATATATAGTTTATATCCGTCATTTCCAAATATATCACCAAACGTTATGCATATCTTATCAGAAAACCACAGGCCATAATTAGACGAGCTTTAGCGAGGATTCAATTTGACATACTGAAAAAAATTGGTGTTCGTTTTTATGTTTTTTTTGTCGGTTCTCCACAGGTCGAACGGCTACATCTATCAACTTCAAACTTTTTTTCAATATGGTCCCTCATCTAACTTAGATCTGTATAGTTTTGTGGCATTATCGGGGGGTAACTTTTTTTTTTTTAATTCAAGAAATTTCAAAAATTCCCATAGGAATAACATGGCGGAAAAAAAAAGAAAATATTTTAATTTTCCAAAAAAATGAAATTTCGCGTAAAGTTGAATTACATTTTGGTACACATGTTTAAAAATTTTCAGCTCGATCGGGTCAGCCATTTTGAAGAAAAAACATAAAATGTGCTAAATTGGTACCACTCGAAGCAGTTTTTACCCATTTTTACCCATACTATTACTATCCGCTCGTCTAACAACGCATATGGCGTTTTCCTAGTTAAAAACCATTTTAAAGTGTGTGAGGTGAAGGCTTGAAACACCCGTGCGATAGTGGTGAGGTATATGGGAGACGGTTGATAGGAACCTTCATCTCTCGTAGATAAAAATAGCCTATATATCAGGACCTATATACCATTGCGTCGATCGCGACGTCTTTTCTAATCGATCCACTCAATCTATTATATACAATTTGGAATTAAAAATTATTGGAACATAGATATAAATATATTTCATTGGAAAATCTTTGAAATCTTTTGTTTTTGAAATATTGATTTTCGACCAATTCTTGATGGGATTTAAAGGACATGACAACCCTGAAATTGATTTTTATAAAAATTGACGCTATTTTTTTACCTCATTTTGAAGAAAACTGTAAATCATTAACTCAATCCCAGAATTTATAATTAATTTAAATTACCACTCAAGACACACCCTTTTTGTGCCTCGTGACGTAAGCATTACCCTATTTTATTCTTACAGTGTTCACGTCACGCCGAATGTCACACACAGTTGTTAGAAAACTGTCACTGAAGCTCTATTTTCAAAGTTACATGAAAAGAAATGTATTCGGTGTAATCTGCAAATATCGACCTGCCTGAATAATGTTTCAAATATCTTCTACATAGATTTCTTAATTAATTACACTCCATAATAAATCACCTTGTTTTTCGGTAAAAAACAACCTTTTTCTACAATTATTCACATACATATTATAAGAGACAAAAATACATCCTAAAGGTGCAAAATGTTCAGGCAATTGTTCTCTATTAATTAATTTTGAGATCTGTGAGAATTTTTTTCGAAGATATAATACAATTATTTTTTATTTTGTTGGGTGATGATGATCATTGTTTGCTTAACGGCCCCATTGACAGCTGGGTTATACGGGAGCAGGAATGAGCAAGTGATAATTAGACTGTATGCAGTGATGATACGTGAAAGGACGGTTTACAAAAACATATTTTCACGAACGCCTATATAGTTCTGTAGTCAGATGTACTTCGTACGTCCATTTTCCAGCCAATATACACAAATATTATAATAATTATATGTATATATATATATATATATATATATATATATATATATATATATATATATATATATAATATATATATATATATATATATATATATATATATATATATATATATATATATATATATATATATATATATATATATATATATATGGATATTGATCATTGTTTCGGGTGTAATCATCGTGTTGACATGTATAAACCATTTTTAATATTAAAATGAGAATTTATTCAACGTTTCAAGCTACTGTTTAGCCCTTTTTCAAGAAAATTACAAAAAACGAGAACTATCTTCTATAAAATCAAGAATTAAATATCCAGGAAATCCAAATATACATCGTGAAAGTTTTAAATCCACTATATAGGGCATATATATATATATATATATATCGGCCAGTAACTGCAGAATGCGCGAACCGCACGCGCGCTAGTGATGTGTGATAAAGGGGACGGCCGATCGGAACCTTGATCTCGCGTGGATGCACGTACACGCAAGATAAGCAACTAGAATAAATAAATGCCAGTCATTCTAATATTGTTATTTCAGATAATATTTCATGCGACATATTATCGACGTCTCGACATTACCAATCGTTAATGGTAACTAGATAGGGGAGACGGTCGTTCGTGATTGTGTTATGAAATAAATACGCGATATAAGTTTGTAATTGCCTTGTCATGCGGTCTTCCGCTATATATTTTTTTTTTTTTTTTTTTTTTAATGTTGCTTAACGACCCCACCAACAGCTAGGTTATACGGGGGTACGAATGAGCGGATGATAATGAAACGATGAAGAGGTGATGGATGAAATGACGTTTACAAAAACCCATGCCTTATGCGGGACTCGAACCCACGCCCAACGGTGACTTCAGTTACTACCGCTAGCGATAATTGACTTGGCCACCGGGGCGGCTCTTCCGCTATATATATGGATAAAGACACTGCCTAATAAGTATTATTAGGTATACTTGTACTCACGAGAGTTGAAGGTTGTCTGCTAACAAAATAATTGTTAAAACTTCGGTAAATATGTATTATAGAGAACTCGTCTATTTTCGGAATTTTTTGGACGAAAATGCCTGAATATTGTGTATTTCGTTGTATTGAACATTTAAACGAGGGCACATTTGGACATAGGCGAGTTCCCTATAATACATAATTACCAAAACTTCTGTAGTATGACTTGATTGAGGCGTCCCGAGTTTTTATAGAGAAAAAAGTTCCCACTAGGGTGATTTTAAAGGTATAAAAGATCATAAAACTTGTACCGATTTGAAAAAATTGAATTGTTAAACTCAATTTTGATAGGTCCCCTGTTTTTATAGGGCAAAAATTTCCCGCCAGGGTGATTTTAAAGGAATGAATGATTATAAACTTGAACCGAGCAAGATACAGAATTAATACTTCAGAAGATGCAGGAAATATTTGTCGAAAATGCTAATAAGACAAATGGTATAATTTAAAAGTGGAAAGATCACTTGTATGTAACAGAAGCACTCGATATATCTGTTATTGGTTTTTACCTGACTGTACCGTTACTTATAAATAGCAAGTAATCCCATATTGTGAATGTTTATGATGGATCGACAGTATTGTAGAAGATACTAGAAGAAGCAGTTTCACAACAATGGGTTCAAAAGGAAATTCACTGTGTTCTTTTATGATATATTGAGACAGAAAATGGTACGCTGTTCTCGAATTCCAAGATTTATATCTATAGTTTAAGTATTCTGAAGGAATAAAAAAAGGGAGTTTACTTCCAGGAGGATTTTCCTAACCTTAAATAAACTAGTGTTCTAATCCAACCAAATAGCCGCCCTCCGTAGCTCGGTCAGCTAAGGCACCGCTTCAGAAACTGAAGTCACCGTCGGTCGTGCGTTCGATATAGGCTACTTGACAACAATCGACAATTACATCAGCCTTCTAAATATTCGAACCTCTCTGCAATTTATTACTCGTTCGAAATTCAAATTCATTATCGAATGAAGTTCAAGTGCGGTTGAATACGTGACGCTGATTGGCTGATAGCAGAATGAATGGGAATCGTTCGACGATAATGTAGGGCCTATTATATATATATACAAGGCAGTAATGAGATTAGAATCAGCTGTGAGAAATAATAGAAGATTAATTTTTGTTGCAGCTTGCAGCCTTCAGGTTTTGTAATAAGTTATATGAAGTCAAGTTGAAGGACTTCGCGAATGAATGTTCAACTTCAATAGATGACTTGCATTATTGTGACATTTGGATGAGATCAACTCATCCTGGATTTTCTAACCTGGAATATTGGACCACACTCTGATTCGGGACTTTTAAAGATCTATCTGAAGTTGATTATTGATTATTGTCGATTTAGTGAAATATCAGTTTTTTAAAGATAACTTTCGAACGGTATGAGATAACAAAATTCGAATACGGAGGAAACAGCTATTTTTGTATACTTTCAAAATGGTATGAAATATAATTGTATAACTCAAGTCTCATTGTCAAGCGCATACGGCTAATTTTTTTAAAGCTGTAGGCTATACGAGTTATGCGATATGAGTTGAATAGTTGTAACTCATACCATCTTAAAGGTATTAAAATAATCTGTGTTGCCTCCTTATCAGAATTTTGATATCTCATGCCGTTCAAAAGTTATAATAAAAAAAACTGATATTTCGCTAAACTGACTTCCATGTGGATTAAAGGACATCACAAGCCATAAACTAGATTTTACGAATAATGACGATATGTATTTCCATAATTTCAAAGAAAACTAAAAATCATCATCTAAAATTTCAGAAATTATACCGTCACATTTTCTGAATCGTGACGTGGAGTCGTGGACATTAACGTACTCGATTCTGTTCATGTTTCTATACAGTATCAATAATGCCTACGTCATGATTCATGGTATCTGGAAGACAGAAAGAATCATTTCTGAAATTGAGATGATTATTTCTAGTTTTTAGACGAGCTTTAGCGAGGATTCAATTTGACATACCGTACTGAAAAAAATTGGTGTTCGTATTTATGTTTTTTGTTTGTTTGTTTGTTTATTTTTATGTTTTTTTGTCGGTTCTCCACAGGTCAAACGGCTACAGCTATCAACTTCAAACTTTTTTTCAATATGGTTCCTCATCTAACTTAGATCTCTATAGTTTTGTGGCATTATCGGGAGGTAACTTTTTTTTTATGAATTTTAGAAATTTAAAAAATACCCATTAGAATAACACAGCGGAAAAAAAAAGAAAATATTTTCATTTTCTAAAAACATGAAATTTTGCGTGAAGTTGAATTACATTTTGATACACATTTCTAAAAAGTTTCAGCTTGATCGGGTCAGCCATTTTGAAGAAAAAACATAAAATGTGCTAAATTGGTACCACTCGAAGCAGTTCTTAACCATTACTACCCATACTATTACTATCCGCTCGTCTAACAACGCATATGGCGTTTTCCTAGTTTAGTACATGTTTCTTATTGATAGGAAATATAGAAATATTAGTGGGAAAATATTGCATTGTTAAATTCACGGCTTCTATAACCCGTAGATGCATCTCTCTGTATACTTCTCTATCCTAGTACAAAGGACATAAAAAGATTTTGAATTTTGTGTATCCTTTAAACTTCTGTACATTCTTTACATCTGTTATCTAAAAAAAGTGTTTCTCCCCTTTTTAAAAGAATGTAAAATGAATCAAATGACATAATTAACATTATTATTAGTTGTAATTTGCATTGTAAGAGAATGATTTCTTCAATCAAGACTCACATTCTTACTATCGCGTTTGGAACCTGCCAGTTGTTATCAATGAAGGACCCTTCAAAGGCACGTGCTAATCGAATTAACAGGTATTATATGTGTTAATTACGTCATTTCAAGGCCATACTCTACACTATTTTTTTTTAGTTGAATTTGGCTTTTAATTTTGACAACTACCGTACGTAAAATGGTCAAATAAAAATAAAAGAGGTAACGTCTACACCACTGCAAATAAAAAAGGTAGCAGAGTACATTTAAAAAAAAAAGGATAAGATTAGGTCCTATATTGAAAGAAAAATTGCACCTATATAATACATTGGCCTATTATTCATTGTGACCAATTTTATATATTTTTCCATTGTTTGGAATAATTTACAAAATATACACGTTAAGGCTTTTGGGTATGGGTTATGGATGAGGTTCAATGTTCTACCAAAACAGAAATTGTTTTGGAGCACTTTTACCAAAAAGATTTCACAGATAATCCATCATATTCCAGTAAGTTTTGAACAGTTGAATAATAACAATAACTTGAAGTGTGAATTTCATTAGACATTCATTAGAAAATTGAGACATTAGAAACATAACTGTATTTCAGTCAAAATACCAACCAAAAAGCATAAAATTAAGCAATTTCGAGAAATTCCTCGTAGGGCTGAGTCCCCCCCACCTCCCACTTCATTGTTGCAAACTGAATGTATGCTCGGATGTTTTACCCCTCCTGAAATTTTTTCTGCTGATACCCATGCTTGTCTATTTTTTTGACTAGTTTAAACTTAATCATTTTCAATTTTCATACCTTCTCGCCCATTCCTCGATGACACAACATATCTCCTGTTATTGACACGAATTACGTTCTTATTTTTTAAATCTTCTCAGTAGGCCTATACAAGTTCACTTTCATACCCGAACAAAAAATCCAACCACTGCCTTCTTTTAAAAGTTAGTTTCGGAATTCACACCAAAATGCCATCAGCACGTATTATCTAATTACTTTCAGAAACCACAACAATGATAACAAATATTTGCCAGTACATGATGACTAGAGGATTTCCGTTCTCATTGTCTTAAATCTGTTTACCTACGTACAAATCTATGTGTCATAATTACACCACAGTTTACTGGTAATCTAATAAAAATTACGTAAGAAGTCTCAATTACTAATGTCACATGTATGAAATATTGGCACTAAGCAAATATTTTTATTGCCGTATGCTCGACTATCTCATTTTATTAGCCCAATCATCGTGCTGTAGCAAAATTACTATCATTTTACTTTGTTGATATAAGGTTGAGTCTAATCTTGGAGGGAAATCGAAAAATGGAAGATGATAACAATAAGGTCAATGTCACCTGTCAGCGTTATTCATAAATATATTTACATAAAGCATGAAAATATTAAATAGGACCCAGTAAAATAAAAATGGGCAAGATGTAATCGAGAACTTGAATATGGGCTAGGTCTACAATGTGTTCACATGTGACAATGTATGTTTAAATGTATTCAGATCAAGAAACGTCAATACTTAAATGTCTGACTGATTATTATAATAAAAGGTTGCATTTCTTAATTACCTATGTATTGTTTTTCTTCACTTTAATAACACATAAGACACAATAAACCATTTTTTGCTTGACGTTCACAACACAACGCGCTTGACTTTCACTGTGCATTGACTGATGACGTCGAAAACAGCTGTGCCTATTGGCTGCCATCGCTGGGTCCCATTGACTGAGACGCAAATATTCCTTGCAATGATACCCAAGATAATTTGTTAATGACGGCAACAATGCACAATGGCTATTGAGCGCTGTGAACTTGTAGCAGCAAAGCAGTGAACCAATCTACAACGTGTTGCAGGTGAATTCTAGTAGGAGGCGTAACCGAATGAATATTGGCTGTCAATAATTTTACATTTTTACTTTTATTTAAAGATTTTCTGTATAAAATGGCTGTATTTTTGAGTGGAAAATTATTGGGAAGAATTTCAAGTGATTTTTCTTATGTCATACGTAAATTTTCACAGCTTAAACGAACTGGTAGTCCAAAATCGGCTGTAAATTTAACATCGTCATTTAATTCTGTAATAGGTAAACGTTATGAATCAAGTTACAAAGCGGCAGTTCTCATAGAAAATGGCAAACCTTTGGTTATTGAGGAGAAAAAAAGGAAGAAACTAAAGAAAGGAGATGTAAGTCTGGTGTATTGTTTTTATTCATGTTCGAGGCTTAGGTTAGAAATTTGTCGTTAGGCACCATATATTATTTTGTATTCCAAAAAACCCTGTTCACATTATAAATCATCGTCATGAGTAACGTAACCTGGCAGTATCAAAATACCAGTATGTCAAAAAAACTATTTTGTAGACCTACCGGTGCCAATGCCGGTGCACAGTGTTTTACCAGACACTTATAACTTTTCTTTCATGTAGCTACGAATCAAGGTTCACTATGCTGGGGTCAATATGTCCGACGTATTGCTATGCAACAGTGTATACGCAGAAGTGCAGCCCAAACTTCCATTTGTACCGGGCTACGAGCTATCCGGACAAGTACTTGAACTGTCGCCGGAAGCAACGAAAGAAGGCTTCGCTGTCGGCGACAAGATCGTTGCGTTGAACAAGACTGATTTTGCGGGGTTTGCTCAAGAGTGTGTAGTTAACATGAAGGTAAGCTGCTGGTTGGTATTATTGGTGTAAATGACTGATGATTGACATAGTGGCTCAACATCTGAGACGTCTAATATTATACTAAAGTTACGGTACAATACAAGTAACACTATGATTCAGTAACGCCCGTTTTTTTTTTTAATAGTTTGTTTTTCCCTTTTTTTTGTATTTGCCAATTGAATGAAATCTAATCCTGTACCTGATCCACCAGGACTGCTGGCTCCTGCCTGGCACGCTGACGTACAAGGTGGCGGCGTCTCTCGCGGACGCTTACTCGACGGCTCTGATTGGCCTGTCTCGTCGCGGCCACATCAAAGAGGGCGACAAGGTGCTGGTGGCATGCGCTGCCGGCGGCCTAGGTCTGGCGGCCGTGGACATCGCGGCCAACGTTTACCGAGCCAAGGTGAGCGCGGAGACAATTTGTTTTCTAGACCAGTGGTTCTCAACTTGTGGATCGCGACCTCCCTTATGGATGGGTTGCGGAGACTTTATATTTTGTGAAAATTAAAGAAAAATTAACATTTATTTCTCCATACATACATACATACATACACCCATCATCATACATACATCCCATACCGATCATACATATTCCATACATACATTTTTATTTTCTTAGTCACAATTATTACAAAATTAATATTATTTTAAAAATATTATTATTGCCTTAATTCTACGAATGCATCTCGTTGGTCATTCCCAGATTTCTTCGAAAGACAACAATGTGTGGCACTTATGTACTTTTTAGAATCTGGGAAGGGCAGCCGCAGTAAGTCTAAGTAGTCGAGACATCATCCCTACACCTGTGTACAGTTAACGAGTTAATGGAGGGGGGAGAGAGAGAGAGAGAGAGAGATAGTAGTAACGACCGTACGCTGGTGCAGGTGATTGGCGTGTGCGACACCGAGGACAAGGCAGAGATCATACGGAACAAGGGGGCGTGGGCGGCTCTCGGCTACGACGCCAAGCACGTGTTGAAGAAGGTGCAGGAGGTGACGGACGGCAGAGGAGTCAAGATAGCGTTCGACGCGGTCGGCGGGCCGGCGTGCGCGCAGCTCATCAAGTGGTGAGTGCGTGCTTGTTGGCGGACGTGACAAACCTCAAGCTTACCTTGAAAAATGTTGAATTCATCTTGACATACCTCAAGCTTACCTTTAAAAAATCACGCTCTCTTTGCCAAATATCAAGCTCACATTGAAACAATCACAATTTCCTTGACAAATATCAAGCTTACCTTGAAAAATATTGAGTTCATCTTGACAGACGTCAAGCTTACCTTGAAAAAATCACGCTTTCCTCGACAAATATCAAGCTTACCTTGAAAAAATCACTCTTTCCTTGACAAATATCAAGCTCACCTTGAAAATATCAAGCTTACTTTGAAAAATATCAAGTTCATCTTGACAAACCTCAAGCTTACCTTGACCAAGCAAGGCAACCAACGCAACAATAAACGCAAATTGTTTGAAAAGTGTTTTTTCGTCAATATGTTTACGTTTCAGGTCTTTCCGAGTTCGAAAAACCTTTTGTCATTTTCGCGAATTTTCACAAAAATCATGCTTTTATATCTATTTAGTCACAAATATTACATGAATGCAACAAAAAAATTCAAAGCTGAATAGGCCTAAAGACATGTAGGCCTAAATCTTTTTAAAAGTTCCCTTTGTATTTCTTGCCTTTGTCCTTCAATGAATAATTCAAAATAACAGTAGGCCTACTTTTTTATCATCAAATCTTATCCACATGAAATTAGTAGAAAAGTCCGTAAACCAAAATGTGTGAAAATTCACCAAAAAAGTGGAGAAACTACGCAAAAGCTTCTTCACCACTGAAAACGATTTGGGAAAAATAGTCAACACCAATTCACCCTTTTTAGCTATTTAAAATCGGAAATTGGGTGTTGAATGCACCCCAAATGCTAGCCTCTGTCTATCACAAATTGATATTTTCATACTTAGCTTACTTTCCATGCTTCCGCGCGTTGCAGTGTTGCGTCCGAAGGGAGCCTCATCGTGGCGGGCTCGGCGATACGGAAGACGGAGGCGATCCCGATGACGGCGTTGCTCGTCAACGCTGTCTCGTTGATGGCGGTGTCGTTGAGAAGTTACAGGACGACCAACCCTAGGGTCTACAGGTACGAAATGATTCAATCAATCGGGTGCGCGCTCGGGAAAACAAAAATATTAATCAATTACATTTAATTAAACAGTGATTTTCTGTTCGAGTTCATTTTATTGCTATTACTATTATCATTATATTTTAAATAGCATGAATTATTCATAAATAGAAAATTACAGGTAACAAAATGAATTAACAAATATATGATAAAAATAACATAAGAATAAGAAAGAAGAAAAATTATTATCATCATTATTTTGTAGATAACACACAACAAAATTAGGTCTATTCCCACAAACTACTGCAGGTAATTCTATCGCTATTCTATCAATATTCTATCGCTTCTACAGCAATTGCTATTTTTACATGTCTCTAGTTACGACCACTGATCTCTATATACCTGGATAGCGTATGCAGTGAGAGAAACCTGAAGCTGAAAGAAGAGTGTACTAGGCCTAATATGTCTGCCAAAGATGTCTGCCAGTTGTCTATGGATCATGGGGTTAACGTGGTCCGAGATGACCACAGTGATCTCGTTGTCTACGGAGACAGTAGTGATGAGCTTTGGTCAAAGATATTATGTTTGGCTTTGGGAGTGAACATCAGCGCGCATCTGTCAGATGTCAGATTGCCGTAGAAATTCTACAGTGAAATCTGTAATGGGGCAAATATAATTTTGCTGATTATTTGTAGTATTCTAGTAATTATTTCTGGCCCCAGTAAACAATATCAGCTTTATTCTCTGTTTCAACTGAAGTAGCTTGGAAAAAAAAATCGCTCATAGGTTGGTATATGGGTAGCATAATAGCTGCAGGTTGGATGCAGATACAAGATGGCCGACTGGCTAGATTCACTCTGGTTAGGTAATTGGGGGATCCATAGGCCATCTACCAGCACCATTGGCCTTCTCTCGGCTTCATTCGCTTAACGGCAGTTCGCGGCTATACGCTATCCATGTGTGTATAGAGATCAGTAGTTACGACTGATACTGAGTTAGGTTAAGTGATCACTTACGACCATATCGAACCGGAATGAGGCCTCGGCCCTATCCGCATGTATGTGTACATGCAATCGACTTGGTAACCTCGACCGAACGCTGTTCTCTGATTGGTTGGCAGGCAAGCTGTGCAAGACGCAGTCGACATGTGCGAACAGCGTCTCATCTCGCCGCTGATCGCCAAGGAATTCAAGCTCGACGCAATCAACGACGCGATCAAATACATCGAGGACAAAACGTCGACCGGCAAGGTGGTCATATCGGTCGAAGAGTGACAGACGCAACCGGCGATACGCGGTCGAAGTCGTAGGGATAAATCGGTTGACGAGTAGAAGGATCGAGGAATAACCGATATTTACAAGTCGTACTTTCAAGTAGGACTTTTTCTTCATAACACTGGAAGGGTTAAAGTGCAGCGAGACTACGTAATTACTAATTACCAATGTTTTTACAATTATTTAGTTGGTAAACGACCTTCTTCCTGCGCAAAAAGCAACATATTTCATTTGTGTGACTAAATATATGTAAAATCGTTTATATATGTAGGGCCTACTTATGTCCACGAAATAAGTCATCACTCCGTCTACTGCCATGTTATTGATTACCATAGCCATAGTTACTATATAGTAGGTTACCCCATGTATTCCATGTAATAATATAGGTTATTAGGCCTATATATAGTTTACTATAGTTATATAATATAGTTTAATATAGTTCAATACTTATATATATTTATTAGTAAGTTTATGTAACTTATTAGTAACTTATTGGTAAGTTGGCATGTTATAAACAGTTACAAATGAAGTTCTTCTAACAATGATTAGTTACATTATAATAATACATAAGTACCGTGGTAACCTACTATAGTGACGGTAACTATAGTAATCAATAACATGACATCTACCAACCAAGTAATAATTGTAAAAACTTTGTTAATTGTAGAGAAACTCGCGGCAGCTTCAAACATTAAATGCGTTTGAGAGATGTAGTTGCGTTTCTAATTGTAAATGTCATCCTGGAAATTTATTGACCCTCAAATTACAATAGATATTCAAATGTATCGGTGATACCACTGCTTGTTTAGTTAATTGACATCTTTTAAACCTCATGGTTAATGTGGAAGGGTCAAGAAACTGACCGTTAGTGTAAATAGATTGACTGATTGATTTATTTACTGTAGAGACTAATGTATTATAAAGTTAGTGAAAATATAAAATATACAAAATTAATGAGTCCATTGTTGAAAAAATAAAACAACATGTTGTAGGAAGTGCACGGATATTTATCAGCTGTTGAAGAACATAACAACCCTGAAACTAGGTTATATTTAGAGATAGGATAGTTGTGCAGAATAAAACCTCAAAACATGCAAGAACAAATAGCAAAACATGCAAGAACATGCAAAATCATGAATCTTATACCCCGTTCACACTATGATCACTAACTACTGTGAAGCTAACTGCAGTTACCTGGGTGCGAAGCATCATGGGTGACACCGTTCTAACTGAGGTAAGGTGTTCACACTGATAGCGACAAAAGGGTTGTTAGTGACTTCGTGCAATGCCATCTTCCTGTTTGATTTACTCACAATTTTCACTATGTATTTATAGATTTACAGATTTTCTCTCTATATCTCTTACTATCTTTTAACAAGGCCATCTAAATTATACATGATGTAAATATATAGAAGGCCGTGCTTTGAACCAACAATTGCAAAATATGTTCTTTTTCGAGAAGGCGGTGGATTTTGATCTCAGTTAAGCTCGAACTGCGTTCACATCGAAGTTAGGGCTTGATGTCAGTAGTGCTAACTACGTTCCGTTCACATTACGTTGTTAACTGCAGTTGGTGATCATAGTGTGAACGGGATATTAGAGATAGGATAGTTATGCAGAGTAAAACCTCAAAACATACAAAATCATGAATCTTATTGGAAATGTAGTATGAGTGAAGTTTATTATCTTAAAGTAAAACAACTGTTGACAATAAGAAATTTATTTGAAATTCAGTACTAGTCGTTTTAATGTGCGAAATGAAATCATGCGGAAATAAAAACTCGAGTAGTTTTACTGAGTAGTCTACGTGGAGTAGTCGATATCAATTATAATAGTATGTTCTTTATTTTTATAAATTATTTAGTGTTCTATACCTGTACTTATTTAATGTATATGTTTTTTTGTGTTAGAAAGTGTACAAATATTATTGTTGGCAATGAAAATGTAATAAAATTGTGAATGTTTAATAAATGTGACAAAAAGTTATTCAACCTTATGAGTTGTGAGTTCTGAAAAGTGAGAAAATTTAAATTTCATTTATTCATTCTTCTTTTGTTTGTTATGAAAGATTATCACTATTCACTATTTACATCCTATATAGTTCAAGATACCAATTAAATTGAATGATTAACTATCAACTAGGTTAACTTGGAGACTGGTGGACATATGCTATTAGTTGATTAATTTGCCATCATTTAGTTCGATACCCTATAGTTTTGAGGCTCATCGGTTGCACCACTTATGAGAAAACAAATTTTCAAGTTTCCAAATTACTCATAAGAATAAGCCATGAGAAGAATTTTCGTTCAAAAAAAATGCCTTTGGAAAAAATTCAAATTTTAACCGAATTTCTATAGAATAATAGGGCCTGATACACATTATTCCAAACTTTCCGATAGGTCGTTTTGATGTAAAAAATTATATCATTACATTATGATACATCGCTCAAAGCTATTAAAAAAAAAAAAAAATCCAAGCAACAAGTCACAAGTGACCTTTCAATCGCAATTTTGTGTATAGTGAATGATTAGGTTATTGAAAGCAAATCAGCAATGATGCAGATATTGATCAATGAGGAGAGGACAAAACGGCTTTAACTGAAAACTTGAAATTGAGAAAGAAATCTTTTTCAGATCAAAACACCCTTGCAAGAGATCGACTCTCCGAAAAACTTGAGGTGGAGAGATTCAATCCAAAAATCGGTTAATCGCAAGCGAAAAATCGATTTTCACGAAAATCGATCTTGAATCGCCACCATTTCTACATGTGTGTATTTTAAGCCTCTAGACTGTGATTTTACGCTATGGTCACTTCATGCTGTGCGCACAAATGCGGCGAAAAACATTCAGTAAGAAGTGATATTTCATTTCACAGGTAATACCAATGGGCTACTATGTCCTAAAAACAGCGATTTTTATTTTCTTGGCATAACAAGTACTTATGATGAGTCACCAATCGTTTGAGTCTGGTCTGTCCATTTCAGGTTTAGGTTCATAGGTTGCTGATGTAGAGGCCTAGACCTAGGCCATAACCTACAAATTCAATGCCTAGGACCAGCCTTGGCTCAAGCCTACTGTTTTGGATTCTGTATCAACCCTAGATTAGCAGTGGTAGGCCTACGGTATAATGATGATAAATTTGTTTTCCATAGATGTACTTGGCATCAACTTTTTTGTAACCTCGACTTAAAGCCACTTAACACAATCAATCAATTTCTGGAATTAACTGCAGCAAAGTAGAATACTCACTTTTCCTATGTTGACTACACATGAAACGGAAATTTTTCATTACATGCCAGAATTTCACGAAGTTGATACGTTCAACTTTACTGCAAGCTTTCACCTAGTCGACCAATGAGCGAGGAGCCTATGGTCACGTTCATTTCCGTTAACTACGTAGGAACTTCAAACAGTACATCGTCATTTACCATTGAACACACAAAAAAGTGGGAGACTGTAGGCCTACACGTTTGGTCAACGTATTTATGTTCATTGCCAATTTGACATTAGCTTTTTCGGTCATGTTTTATGGTTTTTGAGTGTTTAGACAAAGATCGGAGTTTAAACGTGTTGTTAAAGTTTAGTTATGTATAGTGCTAGTTGCGGTACATTGACACTGGAAGCGCGGAGGAAAGTCGTAACTCGAAAGTCGATCGATCTTCATTCTCAAATGTTGCCCATGCTACTAGAATGAAAATTTTGAAACAGAAATTGCGAGCGCCTTTACACCACTAAAAATTATTCCGTGCAATTATTGAAATTCATGGAAAGAAACTTGATCGTATAAAGAGTGTTTTAACGTGCACTGAGTTTTTTGGTGTATTTTACAGTTTTCCATCCGCTTCTGGGAGTGACGCTGTACTGAATCAATGGATTACCAACGTGCAACAAATGAAAAAGAACTTTACCCCATCGAAGACCAGTAAAATATGCTCAAAGCATTTTGAAGCAAAATGTTACTACGTTGGAAGCTACCTTATTAAAAAATTGAAACCTGATGCAGTTCCTACTATTTTCAATATTTCTAGCCATCCGACAAAGGTAAGCGTAATATTAACTATAGGTACAAGCAGTGGTTAATTTGTGCTGGAACGCACCGGAACGGCGTTACGATTCGATTACGAGTCGGCGTATATGAGTGACGGGCGGTTTGAGATACTTACACCATCTTGAAGGTATTGAAAATATCTGTGTTTCCATAGTGTATTTCCTGTGTTTACATTTACTGTGTTTCCATTTCCATAGAAAAAGGAGTGTAATTGACAATGATTTTAGAAAGATTGCCAAATTTTCTTACAAATATCGCTTATTTCACGTAAATGTTGATTTATCGTTGTAAAAGGCATAGGCCTAGGCTATATTGCTTTAAATAGGGAAAAAGAACTTGGCCTTGAATGGTTCTGAACAAAAGAAAACATGATGAGAACACAAAAAATTATAGTTTCAAAAGACTCAATTATATCGCGCTTAGGCCTATAAGCTATCCATGGTAAAATTTCATGCTTCTACACATTGCTTGAATGCATGATTTATTTTAATTTTCAGAAACCTTCAAAACCACATGTGGAATCAGCAGAAACAGAAGACATGGATGCTGTTTGTGAAAACAGCAATGCACTCGATTTCGAACTTCCAATCGGTTCAGAACCAATTTGTGAAATTGACATTAAGCTCGAACCGATACCGGAAAATGATGTGAAAGACTATGTTGAAGACGATCCTCTCCGTCTTCAAGAAGACTGTTTCAAACCGGAGCCAATCACTGAAATCCTTTTCAAGTCTGAGCCGATGAACGAGGTCGACATAAAAGTGGAGCCGGTGGACTTTGAATCGACGGAAGAGATAGACCAAATCGAACAAGAAATTCACACCGAATTGGACGTAAAAGTTGAAAATGGCATCGACTTTCGATATTTACCAACGGATCCCAACAACAGCGAAATAATTTCTAGTGTCGATAAATGTGTCGAACGGAACAACAAAAATAATGAGACAAAGCGGAAGAAACTGAAACCGGATGTAACGTACACAAGTAACAAACGGAATCACTACGCTTGCCTTCGATGTCGTAAGTCGTTCTTCTATTTATACCGTCTAGAAAGACATATGTTAGGTCGGAAAAATCTGAACCTTTACCAGTGTAACGATTGCGAGAAAACCTTCGACAGTAAACCATCACTTCGGGATCACGTGTCGGGATGTACGAGTAGGCCTATAAATAAAAACGACATTCGCAAGTGTGGTTTCACCGCCGGTCAAAAAGTTTGTCAAGTCTGTAATAAGAGATTCGTTAACATGAAACTTCTAACGCTTCACCTGTCATTTCACGTCGGCGTCCGAAGATTCAAGTGCGACGCCTGCGAAGCGACGTTCATCACCAAGAGCTGTCTGACGAAGCACAGACGCAGACAGCACGCCGGTACCGGATCGTTCCCGTGCCGACTGTGCAGCAGGTGGTATTTCACGGAGGAACGTCTGACGCGACACGTGTCGGAGAAGCACGACGACGTTGCGAAGTTTCAGCACGGCTGTCCGAACTGCACGAAGTTGTTCAAGACGAAACCCGGACTGAATCGTCACCGGATGTCGAAGCACGACATGCACAAGGTCGAGCCCAAGGTACATAAGTGCGGAGAGTGCGAGCTGACTTTCGACGACGTGTACAAGTTGAGACGTCACGCGGCGTTGCACGAGAGAGAAGACAAACCGTACGAGTGCGAGATCTGCGAAGAACCGTTTACGAGCGCGGCAAATCTGGAGGTTCATTTGAAGTGTCATGTTCTAGGATTAGTGGAGTGATGTTTACGGCTACGATCGATGAACAATCGTGAATGTGTACATTGTTTTAACGTGGGAAATAACCCTTAACTTGTAAAAATATGTATATTATGATGAAAAGTTGATGATGAGTGAGAATCTTGAAATCAATGAACAATCGTGAATGTGAGCATTGTTTAACATGGGAAGTAACCCTTCTTGTAAAAAAATGTATATTATGATGAAAAGTTGTCGAGTGAGAATCTCGAAATCGCTGATATATTTTCTTTAAAAGTCAGTCACCTTCCGGTCCTCATGCAACCCCAAGTACATTAATGAAATAGTTCTTAATTCTATGCTGCTATCAAACGTTCAAGTACATATTATATTGGTTCTAAATGAGAGTACAGTATGAGGAAGGTACATCACCAGCCCTACCAGTACCGGCACTTGACAAATGGCGGTGAAGCGGGCTTAGGCCTATATTATTAGTTTCTAATCTGGTATTTTTGCTCAAATTGTTAACACTGACCTTCTATGGAGGTTAGCCAAGTGAATATGACTGAATATATAAAATAATAATATAAATAGATACAAATAATTTAATACCGGTAGTTCAAGTTTTTGTTAAATGTATGTTAACACTACCTCACCTTACATTCTCTTTCTCTGACAATGTTGATAAAATATTGGTTCTCCCAAAACGACCATCAATAAATATAAAATAAACCTCATAGATCTTCGTAATCATTATAGTGCACTGTTAAATCCAATATAAACGAATAACTAAAATTCAAAATGTAGTATGACAGAGAGGGATTGGGAGGGTGTAACGTGTAAGAGAGAAGGAAGGAAAGTGCCGCCCTCGGTAGCTCAGTCAGCTGAGATACCGCTTCAGAAACTGATCTCATCGTTGGGCGTGGGTTCGAGTCCCGCATAAGGCATGGGTTTATGTAAAACGTCCTTTCTCAAATCATCAATTCATAGTTTCATAATCACCAGCTCATTCGTACCCCCGTATACACTAGCTGTTGGTGGGGTCGTTAAGCAAACAATCAGCATCATCAGGAAGGAAAGTGCAACAAACTAAATACCCACGAGAGAGGGTGGTAGGGATGTAAGAGAGAGAGAGGGAAAGTGCAATAAACTAAATATAGTTTTTATATGAATTTATTTACACACAGTACAAGTGTGCCATTGTTGCGTTTACGTGGAGTGATCGCAGCGTTGACGTAATTACGGACGAATCGTGATGCCGGTGGTCTCCTCGATCCACGACAGGTAGGTGGTGATGCGGGTGAACACTGGTGGCCAGCCGACTTCGCATCCGAACGCGATACCGAACGATACGGCGCCGATCTGAGTGGCTTTTCCATCGGCTTCCCTGAATACGAGTGGGCCGCCAGAATCTCCCTGAGGAACACCATTAGAATATTGTACATTTGTGTTGGATATATGTGTTATCAATCATTATTTTAGTGTTTACAGTTGGTAGCCATGTCTGAGGCAGGCCAGCAGGAAGTAGTTTTGGTTTCCCCAGTTCATCTCCAACCCTCGACCTGTGTGGTTGTGCGGGGTTGTCTTAATTGAGACATGCCAGTCGGCCTACCGTTTATAAAGTATTGCTTGAATTATAGTTAGTATCTGAATTTCATACTACCGAATCATCATCTAATAATTGATACAATATACAGATTAGTATCCGAAATCTTACTAACAGGTACTGTAAACTAATGACGAGAGTATTCATTATAGCTTTATTAATAAATCAGGATACTAAATTTAGTATCCTGATTTATTAATAAAGTTTGTGTATATTTATTATGAACAGTGTGATATTTATTTATTAGTGTATTGTTTACATATGTGAGATGAATGTGTTTAGCAATTTATTATTTCGACATGTAATGTTGATGTTAATGTCGGTAACATGTCGTTGTTATCGACAGTAATTTCTGTTATACTGTATTCCAATCTGTCGCTAGAATGCGCTGTATAGGCCTTCTAGACAGAAGTAGAATGAGGAATAGGGTAGTTTGCAGCAATATCATCAGTACCTGAGATGTTCTCAAATATTCGATAATAAAGCTTAGATCGCCCGAAATTGTTATGTTATATTGAACGGAAACTCTGATAAATAAACCGGCACATGCAGCGCAGTGGTTAACGCGCTCGCTTCATGTGATCCGGGAGGCGAGGGGAATTTCGATCCCAGCCGCCGACCATCTTTACATGGGTTTTTCATGGTTTCCCTCTGTAGTCTAGGCTAATGCCGGGATGGTTCCTACAATAAGTCGGCCTTGACCGCTTCCTTCCCACTATCCTTCCCATTACCCAAGAACCTTCATCTATCATTAATCATCCATCCAACGCCAAAAGATTTTCGCTATCATCACAGTGCGTCGTTAAACCCAATGTAAAACATGGTTAATATCTTACGTTGCAAGTGCTCTGGCCGTTGCTGCCGGAAGTGCAGATGTGAGCTTCCTTGAGTAGGACTCCGAAGTAGCGGACTGCGCATGTGTCGTGGTCGATCACGGTCTTGTTAATCGCTTGAAGCGTGTCGCTGATGGCCGTGGAAGCTGTCAACAGATTACCAGTTAGAACCAGAGCAGGATCAGGGAAGGGCGGACTGGCCTCGGTGGTGGGGGGCTAGCCGCTTGAACCCTTAACCATTAATTATGCCTTAACCAATAAACCACTATGAAAATCGTGGGACGGCTGTAGCTAACTACAAGATACTAGGACTTAGATTGGATAATGTCAAATGACTTGGTGTGTATAGGAAAATAGTGTAAACAATAATTGCTATCAAAAGAAATATAATGACTTGGCAGGAGAAAATGACAAAAAACCTACTGGCCTACGATTGCAACTTACAGTCAGTCTGTTTTCCCCATCCGCTCATGAGGGCTTCGGCGCCGGCAAAGTCATCGGTCTCTTCCGAACGAGATGGCAGTCGGATTGGCTGGATTTCATCTGAAATCACACAGTCAAAATTAGATGATTAGATGTATGTTATTAGATGAGCGTTAGCAAAGATGTCCATCCCACTCTTATAGAGCTTGTCTGTGTGTGTTTTTTTTTCGGTTTGTAAGCACTGCACAGGTCGCACGGTTTGACTGATCGGCATTAAACTTTTTGAGTACACGCAGACTTATCCAACTTGGAGGTGTATAGTTTTTGGATTGAATCGGTTGGACCATTTTTGAGAAATACCATCTCAAAGTTTCGAAAAATCCCTTAACATTAGTCTGGACAAGAAAATTTGAATAATAAAATCCCTCCAAATAACTTCACTGAAAAAATTATAATTCACAAAAATAATTTTCACTGAATGTAAACACATTAATGAAACACGTTATTACAATTTGGTATGCAACTTGGACCAGGATCTTTGCCACCAATAGTCCTACACGTATTTACTGCAAACTAATTGAAAATGAATGAATAAAACAAATAGATGAGAATAATAGATGAATGGTCACCCTATTTCTGATCTAACTAATGTTTGGGAGAATTTTGTAATGGATTTTTGTTTTAATAACATCAAAACTTGATACAAAATTATTGTTCCCAATTAAGGCTATGAATGAAAGATGAGATTGTTTAAAGGGTGCACCACGAGGGCAATCTTACCATCCCAAAGAATAATTAAAATATGATAACTCATTTAACAAATCAATTAAATCATAAATAAATGGATTATAAAACAAAACAAGGAGATCGATCGTAACGACTGGTTATCGTTGTACAGTCACGTACCGTTGTAAACGACATCTTCCGGCAGCCTGAGGAGGGCAATGTCGTTGAGCAGAGTAAGTCGGCTCCATTCGGGATGGACGAATTTCTCTGTGGTCGTCAAACGCACTTGCGTCGCTTCGGTCGAGTCCTTGACGTAGTGGGCTCCTAGGACGACCTCGAAGCTGCTACCACTGTAATCAAAAACATTTACGTCATTCCGACTGAAGCTGTCCTTCCATAAATGCCTGTAAGGGGGTTTATGCACGGTGCTAATGAAAATAGAGAAATTTACGTTCACGTATTTTCTTCTATGTTCAAAAACCAGTGTAACTGAATGAAAAAGTCACATCTCCAAGATAATTTTATGCTCTTTAATTAATATGACATTTTATCACAGTGAATTCAATCAGTTTTAATATAATACATCAATGAATGAAAAGAATGTGACGAAATTTATTGATGTGTTATCTCAACATTGGTTGAATTTACAAAAATAAAATGTCAAATTAATTATAGAGTATAAAATTATCTTGGAGATGTGAACTATTCATTCAGTTACACTGGTTTTTGAACGGAAAAAATAGTAAAAGACACATTTCTCGATTTGTGTAAGCACCGTGCACGCACCTCCTCGACGGAGTCCATGGAGTCGATTTAGCGGAATATCAGCTCTTTGGGATAGCTTTTGAACGGTATAAGATATCGAAATTCTAATAAAGAAGAAAAGAAACGCGTATATTTTCAATACCTTTGAAATGCTATAAGTAATAAAATTGAAATAAAAAACTACGGGATCACCTTCATCGTTTCTAAACGCTAAAGGCAGAAATTCCAAAGATATTATATACATATTTGTTGTAATTAAACTTCTTGAAAATGATTGAATATCGAGATATTTGCGATGTTATGGTCGTATCATAAAAGATACGCCTCGACCGGGACTCAATGTTTGACAAACATTCCCTAGATTCATGTTCCAAAGAAGAATTAATGGCGTATTTTTATGATTTTATGTATATATATATATATATTTAAACACATATGCTACTCGGTAACTTTCAGTTATTTTCGTTGCTCCTCGGTTACTTGCTTACATATTGAGGTACTTACGGTTCGGCGCAGTGAGCGGCGGTGAGGACCCACCGTTCGCCGATCAGGGAACCACCGCAGAAGGCGGTGCCAGCGTCCATCTCGATAAAGAGGCCTACTTGATACGGGAGGGAGTTTGGTGGCACTTCCACTCCTCCGGTGATCTTACCGGATGCTGTGATACAGAGAAGTACGTCGTCAGCGTTACTTAAAGGACATCACAACCCTGATTCTAGATTTTAATGGAGAAAGGGCAACTGTACAAAAAATCAATATATAATAATAATAATTACTGATAATTTTTTTTTTTTATTTTCATCTAATAAATGGATACATAACAATAGAAACATTTCTCTCTGTCACGTGTCCAACAAAGTTCAAAACCCCCACTGTGTTAATCCTTGTGGAATATACTAAAATACTCACTTCAAGATAATTTACAAATAATTTAAAATACTCACTTCAAAGTAATTTACACATAATTCAAAATACTCACTCAAAGATATACTTAATACATATATTTAAAATGTACTCACTTCAAAGATAATTTACACATAATTTAAAAATACTCTGTCAAAGATAATTTACAGGATACTTCTTTTAAAGTTGAATGTTAATAATAATAATAATAATAATAATAATAATAATAATAATAATAATAATAATAAGTCTTTATTAATCGTGTAAACAATGTACACAACAATTCACAAATTGTTACCACCCATTAAATGTATGGTTAGGGTTAGGTGAGTATATATAAGATTTGTGTGTACAGTAATTAAATTTGTGAAGGGGAGGAGCCAAACCTCCCATTTTTACTTCTGTACAGGTTGCTCAAGAAGTAGAAATTTAGGTCAGTTGAGTTTTAGGACAGTTGGTTTTTAGGACAGTTGAGTTTTAGTTCAGTTGGTTTTTAGGACAGTTGGTTTTCTGTACAGTTGCTACATTCTCAATTTTAATGAATAATGACGATATATATTTCCCTAATTTTGTGGATAACTAAAAATCATCATCTCAATTATAAAATATATTGAAATTAATTTATTTTTGTGAGTCAAACGACCCAACTAACATTTAGGTTATTTGGGGGTATGGATGATTTGGTGGCATACAAGAACCCATGGCATATTCAGGATTCGAAATCACGCCCAACTTGACTTGAGCCAGATGGGAATGGTTCTTTGAGAATTTAAATATTCAATTGTGTTATGAAAATATATATTGTTGAAAATTAATTTGATGAAATTTAAAAAAAAGTAATAAGAGGTCAATTTGGTGTAAATTTAATATATAAATTTTTGACTTTCAAATTTAGTCATGTAGGAGCTTAATTTAACGCCAATTATTAGGCCCAACTTACCATCTTCAAGAATCTGCAGCAATGGCACAGCCTAAACAAAATAAACAAAATAATGTGAATTCAATACAAAGAAAAAGCTTCAATAAACGAAAACTTTAGAATTAAACCAAAAACTATCATTTCAGTCCATAATTTATATTTCTTATTTAATTTTACATATTTTTATATTCCATATTCCATACTATTTATATACAATATTATGAAAAATGATGTAACTTTGGAGTAAGGTTATTTTCCAAGTCCAATTCATTTTCAGTAACACCCAATTTGGACTTCTCTCTAAAAAAAAAATACCTATTCAAAATCTCTCGACAGAAAAATACTCGCGCCCGTCCGAACGATCCTAACTTGTCAAAATTAACTTCAATATGGGAACAATTATTACTTTATATCAAGTTTTCAACTGACTTTAATATGACTTTAAATAACGTTTCAACAATTAAGAGTCCATGGGAGTCGATTTAGCGGAATATCAGTTTTTTAGACGAGCTTTAGCGAGGATTCAATTTGACATACTGAAAAAAATTGGTGTTCGTTTCTCCACATGACAAACGGCTACAGATATCAACTTCAAACTTTTTCTCAATATGGTTCCTCATCTAACTTAGATCTGTATAGTTTTGTGGCATCATCGGGCGGTAACTTTTTTTTTATGAATTTTAGAAATTTCAAAAAGAATAACATGGCGGAAAAAAAAGAAAATATTTTTATTTCCCAAATAAATGAAATTTCGCGTGAAGTTGAATTACATTGTGATACACATTTCTAAAAACTTTCAGCTTGATCGGGTCAGCCATTTTGAAGAAAAAAAATTAAATGTGCTAAATTGGTACCACTCGAAGCAGTTTTTTACCCATACTATTACTATTCGCTCGTCTAACAACGCATATATGGCGTTTTCCTAGTTTATGATAACTTTTGAACGGTATGAGATATCGAAATTCTGAAAACTATGAAACACAGAAAACGAGGAAAAAACTTTACAGCAAAGTCACGAAAACGAACTTTGAACTTATTAAACGTTATTTTACACGAACTAAACTTTTTAAAAGTTCCTTTCATAAGTGAACTTCCCCAACACTGCCTGATTGTCTTACCTGGGAAGCTGCGATAGCGCAAAGCAAGACAGCTACGGCGAACTTCATAATGAATATTAATTAGTGATAACATTTTCTTTCTACTTTTATACTGACATATTGCTTACTCGACGTGATAAGCTGATAATGCTGATAACTGACCATTCAGAAAGAAGGTTACTTTTTATATTGAATTAGGAAAACGCGGCGTGTGTGTTGTGGGATGAGCGAGATATTTATATAGAGAAAGCTATGAACATATTTTGATTTTCAAATTATTATCATTATTCCTTATTGATCTATTCGTTCATATCATTTCATTCTTATTACTCACAGCCATGAATCTGTAGATTTTCATTGATAAACTTTAATCTCAATATACGTCATTTTCTCAATATAATAATTTATTTCTTGTATGTCCTTTTATCTTGAAGGTATTGAAAATATCTGTGTCTCCTTGTTTTCAGAATTCCGATATCTCATACCGTTCAAAAGTTATCTGCAAACAATACAATATATAGTATTTACTGATATTCCGTTAAATCGACTCCCATTAATCGAGAAATCGAGAAATTTATATTTACTTTTTTTTTCCATTTTAAAAAACCAGTGTAATTGAATGAAAAGTTCACATCTCCACAGCTCTTTAATTAATATGACATTCTATATCAGTGAATTCAATCAGTTTTAAGATAATACGTCAATGAATACAAATAATGAGATGAAATTCATTGACGTATTATCTATCTCAAAATTGATTGAATTCACAGAAATAAAATGTCGTTTTAATTAAAGAGCATAAAATTATCTTGGAAATGTGAACTTTTCATTCAATTACACTGATTTTTGAAAATGGAAAAAAAATAGTAAAAATAAATTTCTCGATTTAACGCGCTCACTTCATGTGATCCGGAAGGCGAGGGAAATTTCGAACCCAGTTCGATCCCCGCCGCCGACCATCTTTACAGAGTTTTTTTCATGGTTTCCCTCTGTAGTCTAGGCTATTGCCGGGATGGTTCCTACATTAAGTCTGCCTTGACCGCTTCCTTCCTACTATCCTTCCCATTACCCAAGAACCTTCATCTCATCATCCCATCATCTCATTAATCACCCATCCGACGCCAATAGATCTTTTCTATCATTACAGTGCGTCGTTAAACCTAATATATATATATATATATATATATATATATATATATATATATATATATATATATATATATATATATATATATATATATATAAATACAAATTTACTGATCTTAGTTATCATTACAGTGGCCCGGATTTGGATTACATTGGCCGTTGTTGCCCCGCTGGTCGTAGTTTTTGGAGACCCCTGATTTAGAGCATAAACATCCTATAGCTATAACCTTGTATCTTGAGATTGGAAAAGACCATATCTTCAAGTGTTCAGACCTATACATCTATTCTACACTGATCTTGGGAATATATTAAAGAAAGTCAAAGATAAGAATTGAGAACCTTTGATTTTATCCATTTAACACATTGACACATTAGTAATACAATGATAAGAAACTAGATTTAATGACAACAAAAATATAAGTGGAGAAACCCAATGAATTACACAATAATTAAAGGACATCACTACCCTGAAACTAGATTTTAATAGTGAAGATATTTATTTCCCTATTTCAAGAGAAAACTAGAAATCATCATCTAAATTTTTCGGATATTTTTCCATCCAAATTGTTCCACTTCCTTCCGGTTCTGTTTAAAAATGCGAACTTGCCTACATCCCTCTTTACAATCTTACCTTTCACTCTATTGCCATGCGATGTTCTGTGTTTCGTCTTTGACTAATCTACTATTAGACTGGGAAAACGCCATATGCGTTGTTAGACAAGCGGATAGTAATAGTATGGGTAGTAATGGTTAAGAACTGCTTCGAGTGGTACCAATTTAGCACATTTTATTTTTTTTTCTTCAAAATGGCTGACCCGATCAAGCTGAACATTTTTAGGAATGTGTATCAAAATGTAGTTCAACTTCACGCAAAATTTCATTTTTTGGGGGATTTTTTTTTCCGCCATGTTATTCTAACGGGTATTTTTGAAATTTCTAAACTTCATAAAAAAAAAAGTTACCCCCCGATAATACCACAAAACTATGCAGATCTAAGTTAGATGAGGATCTAAGTTAGATGATGAAGTTAGAAGTTAGATATTGAAAAAAAGTTTGACAGAGACCTTGAGTCATGACGTAGGCATTACCGATTCTGTATATAAACATGAACAGAATCGAGTAATGTCTACGTCACGATTGAGAAAACAGGTTTGGTTCTGTGGAGGACAAATAAATAAATATTAATTTATGAAATTGAGATGCCGATTTCTAGTTTTCTCTAAATTTAGGGTAATAAAGATCTTTATTATTCGTTAAGGGGAGCCCACCCACAAAAATATTTCAAATATTTTAATACTCATTGATGTATCAAGGTTGAAAAAGCATATTAAAAATTTGAAATGTAAAAAATAGTTGAAAATTACGAGAAAATTTTGGAAAAACTAACTGAAAAATACGTTAAACCGTTACATACACGAAAACCATGAGATAGATAGCATCAAGATGAAAATTGATCCATTGATAGGGTGAACCTTCCTCTATCAGCTAAGCTATTTTTCTATAGAATACCTGAAGCCGTTTACACTGTACAATTACACATGGGCGTCGGCAGAGGGGGGAAAGGAGGTGCACTTGCCCCCCTCCCCCCTGGGACTACGCAGAATTTTTTTTTTTTTTTTTTTTTTTTAACAATGATTTTTTCCGAAACTTTGTAAGTACCGACTGTACCGGTGACATATTTTAACATGTCTTGTTACGCGGGTGGTCATGAGTCTGATGTGACTGGGGTGGGTAGGCAAGGCTGCCTTCGCCGACTGACGAATATGATTTATTGGGCTATTCTTATTTCCTGGAAATTGCAAATTTACAAAGTGCGTTACCAATTTCATTTTTATTTTACTTCAATTTTTTTCACGATAACACTTTCAAGTTTTACTTTTGTGATAACGCATTACTTATATTGTAAGTAACCTATCAAATATGAATAATATAAATAAAATATAGATATCGTCCGAAGGGCATAGTCTAGCGTGTCTACTTCTGTTAAAAGTCAAGGTCTAGCGATATAGTAAACAACTATAAAAAGCATTACGTTTACAAATGGAGGTTTGTATTTCTTTCAACTATCGTCTAGGATTATAGCTATCTACGATGGATACGCAACTGAGAGTGACGTATGTTTTGTATCTATGAAACCGATCTAAAGCCATATTTACACGGTCCAAGTTTTCATCCAAGTCCGTGGATTCAAGGGTTGGTCCAAGTACTTTGACAGCAACTAGGATGGAACATTGAACGCCTGTCTACACGGTCCAATCTATTGAAGGCCATACACGGCACATTAATCTCAATAGTTGAACATGCTGATCGAGTATCTAGATGACTTTGTAACAGCTGACGTGCAGTGGCAATCAGATATGGCGGGAGACCGAGCGATCGCCGTTAAGTGCGCATGCGCGCAGACTTGTGTGACGTTAAAGCCTCTGATTGGTTGATTTCATCAAAGGTTGGATGGAAAATAGGAATTTCCTTAACTAAATGACTTGGATGAAAGGATGTGTCCAAGGGTTGGATGATAGCTTTTTGCTACAAGTTTTCCATTTGGACGGTCCAAGAAATTGTAACCAACCTTTTTGAATCACAGAAGTTGGATGACAACTTGGACTGCCAATGAGATCGACTACTCAGGCCAACAGAGCCCTGGAGCTAGCTTATATGGGTGATCAAGATGGCGTCGATGTTGGCTAGGCCTACACAGCGTTTCTACTTCTTCTTTGTAGAACAACCTCAAATAAATGAACAAAAAACATATGGTGATCAAATGAAACTGATAGAAAATAGTAATCCAAATAACAATATGATTTGAATTTTAGGAAGTGGGAGTAGATAGATTGTCTTTTAAAATGGAAAGGGAAAGGCTTAGGTGGTTGGGACAATTTTTTTTTGGTATATGGAATAAAAATCTTCGCTACGCTCATCTAAAAATAATCGTTCATCTCATCATCCCATCATCTCATTAATCATTCATCCGACGTTTTCCTGGTAACTATTGAAGAAACGCTCATTTTATTCGCATGATTTGCCAATTATTCTGTATATGATTAATGACTATAGGAAATTATTTGTTTAAACTCATCATATTGCATAAGGTATTTAATTGGTGATTCTCATTATGCCTATCCTAACACTGCCTCACGCTTCCTGTACACCCCTTTTGTCTCACACTGCCTATACGATGTCGTTTCCCCAACTTCCCCCACTTGGCATCCCAGTTTGGTCATATTTTGTCTCATATGAGCTATTATATCATATTATATTATATTATATATATATATTATTATTATATTAGTATATCATATTGGCATATTTAAAAAAAGAAATCGGAACAAAATGATGAATTTTGTTAATAATACAAGAACAAAGAAAACGAGAGATGATGAGAAGATTTCAAGAAGAAGAAGAAGGAGTTATTGCATTTTGATACACATTTCTGGAAATTTTCAGCTTGATCGGGTCAGCCATTTTGAAGAAAAAACATAAAATGTGCTAAATTGTTACCACTCGAAGCAGTTTTTACCCATTTTTACCCATACTATTACTATCCGCTCGTCTAACAACGCATATGGCGTTTTCCTAGTCTAACTAATAAGGAATTCTTTTCCATTATATTTGTCATTCTATTCTGAATATTTTTTCTCAAACATCATCATGCATCCTTTTAACTATATTCACCTTGAATCACGTGACAATTTATTATTGTTTTTATTTACTTTTCAACTCGCATTTATTTCAATTCCGTGTAGGCCTACCACTAATTATAATTTCTACCATTTTCAATTTAATCTCATCACCTACTACGTATAGCTGTAATTATGGTATATTTTTTAAAACGATACCTTGAAATTATATCTAATTTTACTCATTAACCACGTTGTTTTCGTCTGATATATGTAGACCCCACAGCCTTCTTTATTCAGATCATTCTTATGTCTTACCCAATAAAGAAGGCTGTGGTTGACCCACAAATATTTCAAGACTGCTATTGGCTGTAGGCCTAGACGATTTGAGACGACAGAATGGGTCTGTATAGTTATAGTTATTTTATTTACTCATTAGGAAAACGCCATATATGCGTTGTTAGACGAGCGGATAGTAATAGTATGGGTAAAAATGGGTAAAAACTTCTTCGAGTGGTACCAATTTAGCACATTTTAAGTTTTTTCTTCAAAATGGCTGACCCGATCAAGCTGAAAATTTCCAGAAATGTGTATCAAAATGTAATTCAATTTCACGCAAAATTCAATTTTTTTGGAAAATAGAAATAATTTCTTCTTTTTTCCGCTGTGTAATTCTAATGGGTATTTTTGAAATTTCTAAAATCCATAAAAATAAAAGTTACCGCCCGATAATGTCACAAAACTATGCAGATCTAAGTTAGATGAGGAACTATAACGTAACAAACTTTAAAGTTGATAGCTGTGGCCGTTTGACCTGTAGAAAACCGACAAAAAACATAAAAAAAACACCAATTTTTTTCAGTATGTCAAATTAAAACCTCGCTAAAGCTCGTCTGATTACAGATTGTTCTTAAAACAGGTGGTGATGATTACTCTCATGAAATTACAATCAAACATACCCAATAAAATTATAAGTTACTTTGCTATTTTTTCTCAACTCTCTTCTTAAATCACTGATCTTCGTTATATTCTTTATATCTTCTTCCAATTCATTCCATTCCCGCGTCGATCTTTGAATGAATCCATATTTACCTACTTCTCTATCCACTTTTTCCACATCCATTCTTACCCCTCCCCTTGTACTTCTTTGTGATCCCTTTCCAATTCTATTGCTTAACTCATCCCATCCTGTATATTCATTCTTGACTCTAACAAAATTGCACATTCTTTCTATTTGTCTTCGTTTCGCGAAATTTTCCCATCCCATTTCGTCAATCATTTGACTAGGTCTTTCCATAACTTTTTCAACCACATCCTTATCGATCCTGATAATCTTCCAGCGCTTCTCTCTCCTGAAATGTCATATTTTCATATACAGGTTACGATTTACATACACCTAATGGGAAAATTAAATACATTTAACAAATTGTGAACGGTATATGAAACTTATAATTTTCTATCTAATAGGCTTACACTTTTCACATCGCAAATTTCACATGTATAATTTTTTTCAGGTAGGCCTACATTGGGTTCTACTTTTCACCACTTTTGTATTTTGAAGTCTATCAATAATTTTTGTAAATAAAATATGTCTAAATAACAAACAAAATCGATTGAACAATTAATTTTGAGACTACATAATTTTGTATTTAACTTTGAAATTACAATTGCAATTCAACGTAAGCCTAAATGCCATTAAAACTGATATAGAAAATATAAATAGTTTAATTCAAAAGTAACGTTGTGATAATGCCATATGATTAGTTTAATCAATGTGTTTACAATAGTCATTATTTTTTACAAGAAAATGATTGCATTTGCACATTGCACTCAGAGCTACTGACACTGCACAATCATTCGCATATGAGTTAAAGAGAATATATACTTAATATAGCATCACTGCGCTTGCGCAATATCCTTGAAATATATAATTATTTATATAGAAAGACAGATTAACAAGTCATTATTAGTCAAGTTCAAGACAATTTCTATGTTGGTAATTTTGCTCTCAGCAATACGGTAAAAAAAAAACTTCTTCACACGTGCAATGAAAACAACTCTCAGTTGTAGACTGCATTTCATCTGAGGAAGACGCCATAGTTAGACGTATCCAAGATGGTATTTCTAATCACTCAATGGTGGTACATCGATATATTAATATTAACAGTGCTTTTATATATCGGCATTTATGTATATTTCAAAGTATTCATATATAATTACTGGAAAAAACGTGGTCTACCTTATATAAAACCAAAATTTCCTTTTGGTAACATTCAAGATTTGATTTTTCAAAGTAAAACTATTGGAGATTCTTACATCGACATCTATAACAATTTAAAAGGAAATCAACTTGGTGGAATATATCAATTACATCTTCCAACGTTGGTACTTATTCATCCTGACTCGATTAAACAGTTTCTAGTAAAAGATTTTAATAGTTTTCACGATCGAGGTGTTTATTATGACGCGGAAAGAGATCCATTAATGCGTAATATGTTTATGATGGGAGGACATGGATGGAAAGAAAATCGTTCTAAATTAACGCCTACTTTTACATCCGGTAAAATGAAGATGATGTACCATACCGTATTCGATTGTGGTAATGAATTGAATAAATGGATGAAAACAAAAGCAGAAAAAGAAGAAACAATCGAAATAAATGATGTACTAGCAAGATTCAGTACCGATGTTATTGCGTCCTGTGCGTTTGGTATACAGTGTAATTGTTTAACGAATCCGGATGCGGAATTCCGGGAGAAGGGAAGAAAGTTTTTCCAGAGAAGTGCTTTGGGGAAGTTGGGATTAGCCATGAATTTTTTTGCGCCTGGATTAGCTGCTCTTAGTAAGTTGGGAGAGACGCCAAAAGAGATTACTGATTTCTTTATGAATGTTGTAAAGGAGACGGTGTCATATAGAGAGAAGAATAATGAGAAAAGAAAAGATTTTATGGATTTGTTGATTCAATTGAAGAATAAGGGCTTCGTGGAAGGGGATGGTGATACAGTGGCAGATAATGTTTCTTTAACAGGTAAGAATTCAAATTGAAAAGTCTGTAACTATTTTCATATATAGGCTAAGTTCATTCCATAATTTTGAAAGGAAATTGTTTTTATTATTACTGTGAATTTGAAAATAGTTCTTTATTTTCCAATTGTATGTTTTGAGGTGAGAACGACAAGGTTTGATAGTTTGGATGGGGATAAAAATTGGAGCTCATTTAAGGGGGTGCGTGCACGGTGCTTACACATATCGAGAAATTTATCTTCACTATTTTTTTCTATTTTCAAAAACCAGTGTAATTGAATGAAAAGTTCACATCTCCAAGATAATTTTATGATCTTTAATTGTCATGACATTTTATTTTTGTGAATTTAATCAGTTTTGAGATAATACGTCAATTCGTACCCCCATATAACCTAGCTGTTGGTGGGGTCGTTAAGCAAACAATAATCAAGAGAGAGGGAAGTGTTGACTCCTGGACTCCTGGATTTATATTTATATTTATTTATGATTTATATTTATGAGTATTTATTATTATGATTATTCTCTTTTTTTTTTAAACGGGTATGTCTTTGAATCCAATATGTCGAAGAGAAAATTGTTTAATAATTTGCGTTCCATCAGATCCGTCAAAGAAGTTACAGATGGATGATTTGGCGGCCCAGGCGTTCGTCTTTTTCGTCGCTGGCTTCGAGACGTCGTCAACAACAATGACCTTCTGTCTGTACGAGATGGCCGTGAACCCTGACCTTCAACGACGGGTCACGAAGGAGATTGATGCGGTTGCAGCATCGCACGGAGGTCAAATCACTTACGAGGACATTCTGCAGATGGACTACTTGGACATGGTGGTAGCTGGTAATGAGTTTTGTTTTTCATTAAGTGCTGGCCTATGTCACACTTTTTTCGCCACTCTGAACCACCTCTCCCTAGTCCCTCCCATGTCACAGTTTGTCACAAAACCTATTACCCCCCTTTAAATAGTCACAAATTCGCATACAAATCCCCCCTTCTAACAAAAAATTGAAATTAACTGGCTGCGCAAAGGTACAATAAAGTAATAAAATTGAAATATTAATTTCTCCATGTTCACTTTTATTGAAATTATGCGTGTTATGCAATAATTCAAACTATATAATTGTTTGATATGCATCTGCTGTTTCTAGGGTGGGTATAAATATAAGAATCTATAAGAATGGCGCCAAATACATGGAACCAAAAAATTGGTATGTCACGCAGTTGCCTCCCCCCCCCCTCTTTGTAACACCTTGTCACAAATCTTGACAAGCTTCATTATCACCCGTACATTCGCACTCCCAAGGCCAAATGAACAAATTGTTGGTGGGGTCGTTAAGTAAGATTGATAACAATAATTAATAAACATAAACACTTCGTAAAATGGAAACATTATTAGCCCTCTGTGATGAAATGAATCTGTTCAGATCTGTTCACTTTCAATAAAATTACGAACAATATTTGTTTGCAATTGATGTTGTTGATTTCAGATTCTTCAGGTATAGTCATTCATACATAGGTCTACTTATTTTTTTTTCAATTGTGCTCAACGACCCCAGCAACAGCTAGGTTATACGGGGGTACGAATGAGCGGATGATAATGAAACGATGAAGAGATGATAGATGAAAGGACGTTTAAAAAAAAACATGCCTTATGTGGAACTCGAACCCACGCCCAACGGTCACTTCAGTCTCTGAAGCGTGCCTCAGCTGACTGAGCTACCGAGGGCGGCATTGTTTTTTGTTATACTTATTAATGTATGTTTGACTACAAGTCTACAACCACCGAATTTTTATAATTCAAAGCTGTATGTAATAATAACTATGAAAACGCCATATAGGCCTATGCGTTGTTAGACGAGCGGATAGGAATAATATGGGTAAAAATGGGTAAAAACTGCTTCGAGTGGTACCAATTAAGCACATTTTATGTTTTTTCTTCCAATATTCCAAGAAGATATAAAATAAAATATAATTCCAGAAACTCTACGCAAGTATCCCGTCTTGACGATCCTGAACCGTGAATGCAACACGCCGTACAAGCTGGATTCAGGACTTGTCATTGAACCGGGAATCAAGGTCATTGTTCCCGTCTACGCGCTGCATCACGATCCAGAGTACTATCCTGAACCGCAGAGGTTTGATCCTGAACGGTTCACGAAAGAGGCGAAGGCGAAGAGGAATCCGTACACGTATCTGCCGTTTGGTGAAGGTCCGCGTAATTGTATCGGTCAGTATTATCATTGATAATCATAGAGTAATGAAGTTTTAATCTGTGGTATTATCTACTAGTCAATAGATACAAAGACAGTTAACCCAACGGTAAATTAAGATTCATCCCACCGGCACATCCAGCGCAGTGGTTAACGCGCACGCTTCATGTGATCCGGGAGGCGAGGGGAATTTCGAACCCAGTTCGATCCCCGCCGACGACCATCTTTACAGGGGTTTTTCATCTGTCGGGTTGGTTCCTACAATAAGTCGGCCATGACCGCTTACTTCCCACTATCCTTCCCATTACCCAAGAACCTTCATCTCATCATCCCATTAATCATCCATCCGACGCCATTAGATCTGCACTATCATAACAGTGCGTCGTAAAACCCAATAAAACAAAAACAACAAAAAACAAAAGATTCATCCCACTCCTTTGCCTCTACCCTCCCCACACCCCTTACCGTGTAGTACAGTCAAACACCGCTGAGAGTGCTGAAAATCCTTTCGGTGATGGTACTTCAGTCGACGGTAAGTCTCATACTTAATTTTGATATCTCATGCCGTCCAAAAGCTTTCACCAAAAAACTGATATTCCGCTAAATCGAGTCCCAATGGATTCGTGCTTGCACGGTGCTTACATAAATCGAGAAAATTATCTTTACTATATTTTCCATGTTCAAAAACCAGTCTAATTGGATGAAAAGTTCACATCTCCAAGATAATTTTATGCTCTTCAATTAATATGACATTCTATTTGAGTGAATTCAATCAGTTTTGAGATAACACGTCAACAATTGAATTGACGTATTATTTTAAAACTGATTGAATTCACTGAAATAGAATGTCATATCAATTAAAGAGCATATAATTATCTTGGAGATGTGAACTTTTCATTCAATTACACTGGTTTTTGAACATGGAAAAAAATTGGTGGAGGTGAATTTTTTTTTTTTTTTCAATGGTGCTTAACGACCCCACCAACAGCTAGGTTATACGGGGGTAAGGTGAATTTCTCTATTTTTATAACCACCGTGCATAAACCCCCTTAACGTCTTTCACCATTACCCTTTGTCCATCAAATCTTTTTATCACTCTACTATTTTCGTTTTTCTAAACTAACCAACAAAATAAATAAACACATGACTAGAAATATCAATCGAGAGGCGAAGGAATGAATAATCTAATCAATCAAAAAGAAGGAATTATTGAAATAGATCTCATTTTTTTTTTTTTTTTTTTTAATAACATCGAAACTTGATACAAAATCATTGTTCTCCTATCAAGGCTAAGGATGAGAGTAGGATCGTTTGGACGGGGCACCACAAGGGCGATCTTACCACCCCATTTTATTATTATTTTAAATTAAAAGCCATGAACTTTGACACCAGATCTACGCTGTCTGTGACCACACTTCTTCGCCGGAGATAAAAGTCTTCAGTTGCCGAAAGTCCGGAACACAATATAAACTGTTTTTGCGATATATCAAATAATATAAAAAATAAGAAAAGAATTGATGAATACATAAATGACAAATTGTATTTCTGTTTCAGGAATGAGGTTCGGTTTAATGCAGACGAAGATCGGTTTAATCTCAGTGCTCAGGAGTTATGAGTTCCGAGTTTCAGCCAAGACAGTGGTGCCAATTGTTATCGACCCCAAATTGTTCTTACTGGCATCACAAAATGGCGTGTTTTTACAAGTTGTCAAACGAAATAACAGTGTTTGAGATTTTATAGAAATGACAACCCTCATCATAACTGTTGTATTTTTTATATCCATTGTAAATATATAAATGAAATTCTACCCAATATCCAACAATAGTCGTAGTTCAATAGTCAATAGTAGTAGTTTAATTCCAATTTTGTAGTTTGTATTCCAATTAGTAGTTTTAACTCCAATTCCAATCCAATTTTGATGTGCACTGAAATCAGTATGAGTGGCCTGAGTGATATCTTCATCTGTATGGTTTTGTTTTAGAAATATGTTTGTCAATGTATTGGTATAGCTTCTGATTATGTATTCTTATAGATACTGTTTTAAAGTGAGTTTTGAAAATGGTTGTGATCTCTCAATGGTTTGTGTTGTCTAATTATTTGTATCACAATTTCATGCTGAACACATTTTAATGCGCATGTGTATTATTATCTTTCTACCGATTAAAAATTGTATGTTGTAATTTTTGTAAATATGATTTTAATTTGCCCCATTTTAATTACTTACAAATACTTACTCATCATAAGCTTGAATCTTTTTACAGTTGGTATATCTTTGCATGAGCCCTACATCATTAGTGGCAAACTTGTAATTTTTAAGCAGCTACTTTCCTTGTATTTTTCTCATGTTTTTTTTTTGTAATATAGATTCACTTATTTGTGTCCATCACCACCGCCAAGCCCTGATAAGGCTTGGCGGATGAAAGATATAATTTTGGTCATCAGTAACTTTTCTTTTTCTTGTTTCATCAAAAAAAATAAAAAAATAAAAACAATACATGTCATAATCGAATTATTTCAACTGTTAACTTCTCGATTGTATTACTTTGATATTCAAACTTTTACTGAATGTTAACAGAAGAATGATGCACATTGCTGGACTCGAACCCACGCCCGTGAAATATAATGTAAATGCCGTTAAGGGGGTTCGTACACGGTGGTTATTATGAAAATAGAGAATTACAGTGAAGTCAATCAGTTTTAAGATAATACGTCAATGAAAAAAAAGAATGTGATGCAATTCCTTGACGTATTATCTAAAAACCGAATTCACAAAAATAAAATGTCATATTAATTAAAGAGCATAAAATTATGTTGAAGATGTTAATTTTGCATACAATTACACTGTTTTTTTTTAATACACAATACATAATTCTGTTTTATTTCAATTAAAATGCACCATCAAGATGATGCAGAATGCAACATGATAAAATGTATACAAATAGTTTACCTTTGTCATTAATTTTAAACATGATTATAATTATATGACTTGGCACAATACACTTGGCTACAGTCACGGTCTAGAATATATAGAGGTCTTGTATCGGGCTATCTCGGCACGTTGGAAGGCTGATACCAACAGTGCTGCTAGTTCCACCAAAATCCGTGCGGAACGCTAGGTGAGAAGAGGCCAGTCACGTGGTCCAGTCACATGGATAGCGTATAGTCGCGAACTGATGGTAAGCGAGTGAAGCCGAGAGAAGACGAATGGCGCTGGTCGGTGGTCTATGGATCCCCCCTTGTAACCTAACGTACGCTTGTACCTGCAGCCCAGCGGCATTACGCTACCCGTATACCAACCAATGATTTTTTTCAAGCTACTTCAGTTGAAACAGAGAATAGAGCCGATATTGTTCACTGGGGCCAGAAATAATTACTAGAAAACTAGAAATAATCAGAAAAATTATATTTGCCCCATTATAGATTTTACTGTAGAATTTCTACGGCAATCTGACATCTGACAGACTGATGTCCACGCCCAAGGCCAAACATAATATCTTTGACCAAAGCTCATCACTACTGTGTCCGTAGACAAGAAGAGATCGCGGCGGTCATATCGGGCCACGTTAACCCCATGACCCATAGACAACTGGCAGACATCTTTGACAGACACATTAGGCCAGGTACACTCTTCTTTCAGCTTCAGGTTTCTCTCACTGCATACGCTATCCATGTGTATATAGACTAGGAAAACGCCATATATGCGTTGTAAGACGAGCGGATAGTAATATTATTGGTAAAAATGGGTGAAAACTGCTTCGAGTGGTACCAATTGAGTACATTTTATGTTTTTTCTTCAAAATGGCTGACCCGATCAAGCTGAACATTTTTAGAAATGTGTACCAAAATGTAATTCAACTTCACGCGAAGTTTCATTTTTTTAGGAAAATAAAAATATTTTCTTTTTTTTCCGCCATGTTATTCTAATGGGAATTTTTGAAATTTCTTAAATTCATAAAAAAAAAGTTACTCTCCGATAATGCCACAAAACTATACAGATCTAAGTTAGATGAGGAACCATATTGAAAAAACGTTTGAAGTTGATAGCTGTAGCCGTTTGACCTGTGGAGAACCGACAAAAAAACATAAAAACAAACGTACAAAAAAAAAACATTAAAACGAACACCAATTTTGTTCAGTATGTCAAATTGAATCCTCGCTAAAGCTCGTCTAATCAGTGGGTCCAGTTGACGTTTGACAGACTTGCCGCCAACAATGACGTACATTTTGTGCGCGCATGCGCAGAGTGTGGTCCACAGGCCTCCTGTCACCTAGCGTACGGCACGGATTTTGGTGGAACTAGCAGCACTGTTGGTATCAGTCCTAATAGCTTCGATTCTAGACCGTGATGGCTACATGCAAGGTCACGGTGAGATACACGTCCCACTCATTTCTGTGTGATTGTCTAGTTTCACGGCGCATGCGCCACGTCCTTGAATTAAATAATCATTACTATTGAAAACAAACGTCAGAGTCTTTATTATTCGAGTTTATTTCTATAACGTGGGTACTTTTGCTCTCAACAGTACGATAAAAAAAAAACAGCATTCACATACTAAATAAAACAATTGACTCAGTTGCAGACTGCAGTTCAGCTGAGGAACACGCCATAATTGGACGTATTCAAGATGGCATTTCTAATCACTCAATGGTGGTACATTGATATATTAATAATAACAGTGTTTTTAAATATCGGTATTTATTTATATTTCAAAGTGTTTATATTTAATTACTGGAAAAAACGTGGTCTACCTTATGTAAAACCGAAATATCCTTTTGGTAACATTCAAGATTTGATTTTTCTGCGTAAATCTATTGGCGATGTCTTCATCGACATCTATAACAATTTAAAAGGAAATCAACTTGGTGGAATATATCAATTACATCTTCCGACGTTGGTACTTATTCATCCTGACTCGATTAAACAGTTTTTAGTAAAAGATTTTAATAGTTTTCACGATCGAGGTATTTACTACGACGCGGAAAGAGATCCATTAATGCATAATTTGGTAATGATGGGAGGACATGGATGGAAAGAAATTCGTACTAAATTAACGCCTACTTTTACATCCGGTAAAATGAAGATGATGTACCATACCGTATTCGATTGTGGTAATGAATTGAATAAATGGATGGAAACAAAAGCAGAAAAAGAAGAAACAATCGAAATAAATGATGTACTAGCAAGATTCAGTACCGATGTTATTGCGTCCTGTGCGTTTGGTATACAGTGTAATTGTTTAACGAATCCGGATGCGGAATTCCGGGAGATGGGAAGAAAGATCTTCCAGAGAAGTGCTTTGGGGAAGTTGGGTATGGCTTTGAATATTCTCGCGCCTGGATTAGCTGCTCTTAGTAAGTTCGGAGACTTGCCTAGAGAGATTACCGACTTCTTTATGGGTGTTGTAAAGGAGACGGTGTCATATAGAGAGAAGAATAATGTGAAGAGGAACGATTTCATGGATTTGTTGATTCAATTAAAGAATAAGGGCTTCGTGGAAGGAGATGGTGATACTGTGGCAGATAATGTTTCTTCAACAGGTAAGCACTTTTATATTATTTTGTGATCATTTAAATTTGAATGAGAACCAAAATAACAACATAAATCTCAATCAGGTTATGTTACTGTGACACTGAGCAATTGAGCATCACCAATTGGTGTTCGATTATCGATTTTTTGGTGTTTTCTGAAAGATCTTGTTTATATCTATCAGAAGAAGTTGCAGGAGGTTGAGCATTGTTGGTTTTTATAGTTTTTTAAACTCACTTGAATCTGATGGTTTTGGCATATTGTTTGGGTGGGGGGTGCTGCAGGGGGGTGATTTGTGTTGGTTAGGTTAGTGGGGGAGGTTGATGCCGTTGTTGGGGAGGTGAGTGGGGTGGTGCTGGAGGGTGTAATATATCGGTTAGGTTAGTGAGGGAGGTTGGGAAAATAAAACACAAATAGGCGTGCTCAGTATCTCAGTAATTTTAACCTCAATCAATTCAATATATTCCTATATTGACATTAAATCTTATTATTGATCACGAGAATTGACAGTCATCGTTCCCCATTCAAGGCCAGGATGACAAAGTTGAACTTACCATCCCGAAGAAAATAATTAATAATACTCTAACTCTAACTCATATATATATATATATATACATATATATAAGTTATATATATAATATCAATGACAATAATTATATCTAAAAATTCATTCCACGTTTCAAGTTTGGGTCTTCCAGGGATCTATGATGCTGTAATATATATTGGTTCCATCAGATCCGTCAAAGAAGTTACAAATGAATGATTTGGCCGCCCAAGCGTTCATTTTCTTCGTCGGTGGCTTCGAAACATCGTCAACAACAATGACTTTCTGTCTGTACGAGATGGCTGTGAACCCTGACCTCCAACGACGGGTCACGGAGGAGATTGATGCGGTTGCAGCAGCGCACGGAGGTCAAATCACTTACGAGGACATTCTGCAGATGGACTACTTGGACATGGTGGTAGCAGGTAATGATTTTAAGTTTAATTCAGTTATGTTTTGCCACTGGTCAGTTTTGAGTTCATATAAGCCTACTCTAAACTCATAATCTTTTTAGATAATTCACTAATTATTGCGTTGTAAGACGAGCAAGATATCTATGAAGTGAAATCTGAAACTCTACACACCTTAGGCCCGGTTTTACGAATCTTAGGTAAGTACTAATCCACTAACTATTTGTTAATGGTGGAATGAAAGATAAAAGATCATAAACGAAAATATCATATGTAACCAATGGTGATAACAAGTTAATCCGCTAACTATTGCTTAATCCACTAACTATCGATTCGTAATACCGGCCCTTAATCATATAAAATATACTTCATTCGATACCCTTCCAGGGATCCAACGAATCTAAGGACCAACGAATCTAAGGAGTCGTGAATCTAGCACTGCAACATATTTCTGCTATTATTTCTATCAATTCGATGAATAAAGAACATGTATTACATTATTTTCTTCGAAACGGCTGGTCCGAATTGCATACACATTTTTAATTATGTGTATCATTTCCGTGTTTGCATTTGAGGAAAATTTGAATTATATTGGTGAGATTTTATTTTCAATTTTTTCCGCTTTGCCTATTCTCATGGGGTTTTTAGAAACTTTGAGATGTTTCTAAAAAATGGTCCAACAGATTCGACCCAAAAATTATACAGTTCTAAGTTGGATAAGTTTGCGTATACAGAAAAAGTTTCATGTCGATCGGTCAAACCCTGCGACCTGTGCAGTGCTTACAAACAAACAAAAAACAGACATACAAAGCTCCGTAAGAGTTACATGGAAATCTTCGCTAACGCTCATCTAATTATTTTTTTTATATTGGGTTTAACGACGCACTGTTATGATAGCGCAGATCTAATGGCGTCGGATGGATGATAATGAGATGATGAGATGACAAGATGAAGGTTCTTGGGTAGGCTTAATGGGAAGGATATTGTGAAGGAAGCGGTCGTGGCCGACTTATTGTAGGAACCATCCCGGCATTAGCCTAGACCACAGAAGGAAACCATGAAAAACCCCTGTAAAGATGGTCGGCGGCAGGATCGAATTGGGTTAGGAAGTCCCCTCATCTCCCGGATCACATGAAGCGAGCACGTTAACCACTACGCTGCGTGTGCCGGTCGCTCATCTAGATATTGTGTATTTCCTCTTCCTTAAAGTAAAATATAATTCCAGAAACTCTTCGGAAGTATCCCGTCTTCCCGTTCCTGAGCCGTGAATGCACCATACCGTACAAGCTGGATTCTGGAATTGTCATTGAACCGGGAACCAAGGTCGTTGTTCCCGTCTACTCGCTGCACCACGATCCAGAGTACTATCCTGAACCGCAGAGGTTTGATCCTGAACGGTTCACGAAAGAGGCGAAGGCGAAGAGGAATCCGTACACGTACCTGCCGTTTGGTGAAGGTCCGCGTAATTGTATCGGTCAGTATTATATTCTATAGTCTTCTTTATCTTCTAACAGTCTATAGGGCCTAGTCTGCCTAGATTATCTATATAGCGTATCTGTTGTCTTCCACTTATTCCAACATTTCATCGCTGTTTGAACCGAAAAAGACATATATATGAAAAAAAAAAAAATGAAAACGAACACCAATTTTTTTCAGTATGTCAAATTGAACCCTCGCTAAAGCTCGTCCAATAAAACGCAATAATCTAAAAAAAGGGAAATTAATGGAATGTTATTCAATAGAGTGATATTCAATTGTTATTGATGAATCAATAAATGACAAATTGTATTCCTGTTTCAGGAATGAGGTTTGGTTTAATGCAGACGAAGATCGGTTTAATCTCAGTGCTCAGGAGTTATGAGTTCCGAGTTTCAGCCAAGACAGTGGTGCCACTTGTTATCGACCCCAAATTGTTCTTACTGGCATCACAAAATGGCGTCTTTTTACAAGTTGTCAAACGAAATAACTGACGACAATAACCTAACTTTGCAATAAGCTAACTTTCAGTTATCTGGTAATGAGTGCTTTAAGGGAGTGCTTACAGAAATCGAGATATTTATCTTGACTATTTTTTTTCTATTTTCCAAAACCAGTGTAATTGAATGAAAAGTTCACATCTCCAAGATAATTTTATGTTCTTTAATCAATATGACATTTTATTTTTGTGAATTGAATTATTTTTTTAGATAACACGTCATTGAATTTCATCCATTGACGTCTTATCTTGAAACTGATTGAATTCACTGAAATATAATGTCATATTAATTAACGAGCATAAAATTATCGTGGAGATGTGAAATTTTCATTCATTCACACTATGGTTTTTTAACATAGAAAAAAATTAGTGAAGGGTGTGGTGAAGAAGTGAAGGGTGAAATTATCTATTTTTATAAGCACTGTGCACGCACTTTGAGTAGTAAACATAGCATATCAAGTTTGTATTCGCTTGGATAGCATATATGGGGCGTTATTTTAAAAGCTCATATGAGTCGATTAAGAGTCCGTATAACTTTCGAACGGTATGAGAAATCAAATTTCCAATACGGGGGAAACACAGATAATTTTACCCTCAAAAGGGTATAAGACATAAGTATGACACTGATATTGCATGTCAAGGGTAAACGTCTGAAAAGAAATATTTTTAACCGTATACGCTTGACAATAATTATGAGACAGGAGTTGTATGATCATATTTCATACCTTCTTGAAGGTATTAAAATAGCTGTGTTTCCAAAGTACTGGAATTTTGATATCTCATACCATTTGAAAGTTATCACCAAAAAACTGATATTTCGCTATAAAAATCAACTTCCATTGACTCTTGAGAGGTAAAAGAATTTATTTATGACACCTTTCGAACGGTATGAGGTATCAAAATTCTAACACTGGGATATACAGATCTTTTTAATACCATCAAGATGGAATAAAATATAATTTAATTCCGGTTTATACAGCTAAAAAGCGTGTTTTTAGCTGTATACTTTTGACTATTATGCGATATGAGAGCTTATACAGCTTTGTAGTTGTAGAAACTATCTGTGTTTCCTTTGTAATTTAATTTTGGTATAGGGCCTATCATATACTAAAAAAGTAATTTAAATTATATATATATATATATATATATATATATATAAATATATTTCGCTAAATCGGCTCCCATGCCTCTTAAAGAACATCACAGTCCTGAAACTAGATTTTAACGGATGATGACGATATATATTTCCTAATAATGTTTTATATTATATTTTATAAATATTTATAGATATTTTAAAAATATTACAAGAGTATTAGTAAAATTAGCAACACAAACGTGCGTATTACGTAAATATTTTCCAATTGTAAGCTGTAGCTTAAATATATTGAATTAGTATTATTATTATTATTATTATAATTATGCATTTATTAAATAGCTTGGAAGCCAGTATTTTTTGTACACTAACAACATATTGAATAAATGTGAACAAATGAATGAATTAATAAACTAAATGTACGTTAAAAATTATTGTTACATGTAATACACATAAAAGCACACAACCACTTAACACTAACATACAATAAATATCAAAATACCTTGAATATATAAATTAAAGGACATGACAACCCTGAAAATAGATTTTAATGAATAATGACGCTATTTTTTTTACTTCATTCCGGAGAAAACTAGAAATCATTAACTCAATCCCAGAAATTATAATTAATTTAAATTACCACTCAAGACACACCCCTTTTTGTGCCTCGTGACGTAAGCAAGAATAAAATAGGGTAATGCTTACGTCACGAGGCACAAAAAGGGGTGTGTCTTTAGTGGTAATTTAAATTAATTTTAATTTCTGGGATTGAGTTAATGATTTCTAGTTTTCTCCAAAATTAGGTAAAAAAAAATAGCGTCATTATTCATTAAAATCTATTTTCAGGGTTGTTATGACCCTTAAACTATCCTTCTAAATTGTTGTCCACTGTCTCTTAGTAACCTTCCTATCCACTCAATACACTCGATTTTAGAACAGCCTCCACTTCTCACATTTCTATTGTTAATATGCAGCTTACCAGTGACGTAGTTAGGGGGACAAAGGGGGAGGGGGGCCAATCAATCGACATTTGCGCCCCACCAATAATGTCTCCTTGTAAAAAAAAAAAAAAATTGACCTAAGAATAAACACACAATAAAATATTGCTACTTATTAATATGAATTATATCAGTATGCACTCTACTTCTTTACACTTCCTTTAAAAAATGTTGAACAAATGTAGGGTTGGTTTCTACGAAAATAAATCTGAATCTCGGTAAAAGTAACCACGTTCCTTCGAATAAGTAAGTTGGTAAGTAAGTAAAATATTTATTCAGCTTGTTGCTACTTCGAAAACACATTACATTTCATAATTCATATAATAATACATAAAATACAAAAGTAGGCCAACAGTATTCTTGCGATAATGAAGTACATGAGACTACACTAACTTGCTCTTGGCCTTGCCAAGTGGTTAATTTGTGGCTCAGCCCACGTAAGCCGGGCTTATCCACCTTTTTCTAGTTCTGGTGTAATGTAAGATCAATCTCAACAAAGTAAAATTGAAATATTTCCGAAATTCCTTGACACTAATTACAGTCGAACATTCCTAGTTGGTAAATATGATACACACACAAGAATGGCTTTGCAATGAAAAAAGGTTCTCCAAAACACGTAAATGCTCCAAATCTGACACAAAATATTTTTTTCCGGGCTATGTGCCCCGGACCCGCATGAGTTGGGGGGGGGGGGGTTTTCCCCCCCAGACACCCCCCCCCCCCCCCCCATTGTAAACGGACGTTTTATAGGCGCGCCAAAATGTCTGTTGAGACACTGCCGTGTCTTTATATACAACTGTATTGTCTTGATCAATGTTAACAGTCATCTAGTGCATGTTAATAAAGGAGACATAACTATGAAACGAGGCGCAAAGAGGATTTTAATATGGTTCAACACAATCTTACCGTCTTTGCTAAGGGCCCTATATATGCTGGCTGCAAACTTCTGAATAATCTTCCTACTAATATTAAGATTTTAACAACCAGACCAAATGTCTTTAAACCTAAATACAAAGAATTTTTATTGACGAATAGTAGTTATTCTGTAAAAGAATTCTATGATTATAAATATTAAGTATATACACGTAAGTGTCAAATATCATGTCTATGATCAACCTAATGACCAATAAATTATTATTATTATTATTATTATTATCATTATATTAAAATAAGATATATAGATTATTGTTTAGGAGGGCTTACTCAAATAAACCACTGGGCTTGCCCTTGCCGACAAAATATTCAAGGTTATTGCTTGCTGACATTTCCGGAATTTTCATTCGAGCCTCTTCTAGGTATTGTTTATCAACAAAGTAAATACTTATTCAAACTTTCATAATATTTAGAGCTCATTACAACACGTTGTCGAATACAAGTCTGGAAGAGTCCATGGGAATCGATTTAGCGGAATATCAGTTTTTTGGTGATAACTTTTAAACGGTATGAGATATCGAAATTCTGAAGACAAGGAAACATAGATATTTTTAATACCTTCGATACTGTGTAATTAATAACTATCTATCTCATATCGCCTATTTGTCAGGCGCATACGGTTAAAAAAAAATTTCATAACCGTATACGAGTGACAATTAGGTGATTTGTGATAAATGGTTATTACTTACACCGTCTTGAAGGTATTGAAAATATCTGTTTTCTTGTTTTTAAATTTCGATATCTCATACCGTTCAGAAGTTATCACCAAAAAACTGATATTCCGTAAAATCGACTCTTAATTGTGATCATTTACAATATCAGAGAAACCCAACAACCTTAAATATCTGGGTTTTTGTGACAAAACGAACGCCCGTCCCAGAAATCAACTCGTCAACACGTGCTCAGGAATTACATCTGATTCTGGTAAGATAATACATATTTATTTACATATTTACATATTTTATTTATTCATTACAGATTGTTCATAGAACAGGTGGTAATGGTTACTATACCTAATGAAATTACAATCAAACGTACTCGATATAATTATACTTTGTTATTTTTTTCTTAGCTCTCTTCTTAAATCACCAATCTTCGTTATGTTATTGATTATCTTCTTCCAATGCATTCCATTCCCGCGTCGTTCTTTGTATGAATCCATATTTACCTACTTCTCTATCCACTTTTTACAACACGTAAAAATCAATTGGTTCAACAGACAAAGAAAACGCTGGTAATTTTACTGTGACACTGAGCATCGCCAATTGGTGTTTGATTTTCGATTTTTTTGGTGTTTTCTGAAAGATCTTGTTTATATATTTTAGAAAAAGTTACAGGAGGTTGAGAATTGTTGGTTTTTATAGTTTTTAAACTCCTTGAATGGCTCTGTTCTGATGGTTTTTGCATGTTGTTTGGGAGGGGTTGTGCTGGAGCGAGGAGTTTACAACTCGCAAATTTGGTGTACACTTGATTTCAGGTGATTTTAAAGATTTCAAGAGATTTCCAGAGATTTCATACGGATATCACGGGGATTTCAAGTGATTTCAAGGTGATTTCAATGGGATATCATGGCAAGTGTACACCGGATTTCAGGAGTTGTTAACCCCTCGTTCTGGAGGGGGTGATTTTTGGTGGTTAGGTTAGGGGGGTAGGTTGATGCCGTTGTTGGGGAGGGGGGGGGGGGGGGTGCTGGAGGGGGTAATATGTTGGTTAGGTTAGTGGGGGAGATTGGGCTAAAAAACACAAATAGGCGTGCTCAGTGTCTCTGTAATTTTACCGTACTCTTTTCCTGCAAAATGTTCTTTTTTGGGGGGTTAAAACGAATAAATATCACAGTGACCATTGTTTAACCACCAGTGCCAAAAAACTGCCTAATGAAGAGAAAACCTACTAAAAGTAGGGTGGAGGAAATACGTTCTATAATATACGTTCATTATTTGAAAAAAAAACGCTATAATAAACATACAAATGCATTATTTAAAGTGCGGATATGTATTATTTCCAACTATTTTCACAGCGTTTCAGAAAAAAAACGGGACACAATGCGGATTTTTTCTTCTATGCCTATATGAAGAAGGCCTATTTAAAATTCTGACGTACCAATAAATCGTGTTGAAAAAAAAATATTCCAGAATACGCAAGGACACATCCAATTAATTACCGTAGTTTAATTTCCTGCATGGCTGAAGCCCCTTTTACCTCCTCCGTGTGTGTCGAGTTTTCTTTTCGATATATTATTCTTTTCAATTATTAGATTCCAAACCTAATCGCAAATCGAAAACATCACTTAAAAATGACTATATTTAAAAAAATTCGCTGTTGGGAATTTTGCTGAAAGAAATCGCAAAAAAATTTCGAAAATGTCCACAATGATCTTTAATGAACCTCGGAAATCTTCATATGATTCAATTATTATACTCCAAAACTAATTGTAAATCTCAAAAATCAAATAAAAAATTACCAAACTTTGAAAAAAACCCTGAGAGGCAATTTACTTGGGGAAATCGCAGAAATAACTTCGAAAAGTTACCATAAAATTCAATTAGGCTATTAGACTCCCAAACTCCCACTTAAATTACTTGAAAATGGCCATATTTCAAACAATTCCCTGCGGGGCTTTACTGGGAGAAATCACAAAAATATTTTCCAAAATGTGTCCATGATGATTCAATTAGTATGCTCCAAAACTGTAAGCGAATAGCAAAAATCACTTGAAAAATGACCACATTTTTTAAAAAATCCGGTGGGGCTCTGCTGGGGGGCTGGCACCCCCCAGACCCCTTTCTCGCACGCGGTTGGTGTCCAGCTGGGTGTTTTTTTTATTTATGTATCCTGCCCCCCCCCCCCCCCCAATACACAAATCATAACAACGTCCCTGCAGCTTATCATTTTCTACATTCATTAGTAAACATTAAAATTACATTTCAATATTTCCCAAAAAATGATATCTTATTAATTATGAGTTCTCCATTTTGAAAATTGAAATGCACAAAATAAACCCAGTCTCTTGTCATTTCAACTAGGCAATATAAAGTGCAGCGATTTAGTCGTAAATAATGACGGTTAATTTAAATAGCAGTCAATGCGATTCCTAATTGTTGGTGGGTTGCCCCTCCCCCAACGCCCCCGCAAGGAAAAAAATTGAAAATTGTTTTTTTAAACAATTATATTCAGTGAATTTTGGTACTTGTAATTCTAGCACGTGGCTGGCAGACTGGGACTGCTCAAGTTAATTATTACTAGATTTTTATTTTAATATGTACTTTGTCCCATGATTGGATATAAAATAACAGATTACCAAAGATTAGCGCCCTACGCCGCCCTGCCTCCGCTTTAAAATTGGAAGCAGAGCTACGTCCTGCCCCCCCAAAAAAGTACTCCCTGGAGGCCTGGACCGCCTTGGCCCCACTGCATGCCTGATAAAAGTGGTATAGCACGTAACGTGATCGAGTCTAGACTCGGGGAGCGTTGACCCGTTGTAGGATGCTTCTCTAGGGTCTAGACGATTTAGAGAGATCGTATTTCATGGAACATCTTCAGATCTTCGCACAGTCAATTCTTGGATAATGATGAACAAAATATAAGCATCGGTGGTTCAGTGGTAGAATGCTCGCCTGCCACGCGGGCGGCCCGGGTTCGATTCCCGGCCGATGCAACTATTTTATTGTATTTTAAAAATTAACTATTAATCTCTCGGTTCAGATTAGTAATATATAAAAGTTGAATCACTCTTATTTTAGTCTATTCTAGTTTACTTGTTTTATACATTTTCAAGCTTTCACATTTTTTTTGGATACTTATAGAATTTTTGTTTTTCTTGATTTGTACGATAGTTTAATCTACTGCCTTTTGATTTTTTTTCCACATACAATTACAAATCAATAAATCGTTACCCCCCATATCAGCCTAGTTTTGGGTGGGGTTGTTACGTGAACTTGCAGATCGATGTTTTTTATATTTTTATATTTTTTATTTTAGTTTTTCATGACTCTGATAATATTTTCACCTATCTTGTTCATGTATGCATTATTGTCTTCCGCTATTAAATATTTGAAACTTTCTATTGCAACAGTCGAGTTTCGCATTCACATTATAAATGATTCATTCATAAAGTAGGTCTAATATAATTTCAAGTATATTTTTCATTGATGTTTCAAATGTCTATTTCAATAGTAATATTTATATTCTGTTCAATATAATATATTGTGTATAATAGTATATTGTATATTATGTTTCTTATTTTCTTATGTATACTTGCAACTCAATTCATCAGTCATATTTTAATTTCCTTATAAATATATTAATAATGTTTATTTAGGAATTCTGCTATATCTGTTTTTACACGATATATAAAACAACACATACATTACATAAAATAACAATAAAATTTACAATACATACAACACATTAAATTATACATAATTAGTTCATTCAGATGCCTTCATAATAAATGTACTCAAAATACCGTGATAAAGAAACAATACAATGATAGCATATTCATCCCCTTCATTGCGTAAATCAATAAACAAATTAAAATGTAAAGATAAAATATTCCAATTCCCTCTTTATCCAACAGTCAATTCTTCTTCGAAGTATTTGTGGATTTTTCACTGTAGGCCTAATCATTGTATTTCCATGTTGACTTCCGTATGTGAAATATTGATATAATAGAATTATAAAATAAAATATACATTCAAGTTACATCGATTATTAATTCAGTAATATCTGGTTAGAAAATTAAACTTTGTTTGGTATTTATAACCATATAAGTCCGTTAAAAATAGATTTGGAATCATTTTGAATGTGAGTTGAAAATATATTGCATTTGGACAATTTGGTCGAGGGTAAAATTAACCAGAAATAAATCATCAAATTGTACCATCTAAGCAAAAATAGATAAATTAGATTGTTTTCTGCATTAATATTATATTAGTAGGCACACAAATACACTTGCTAATGGTTGATTACGCTAAAATTTAGCGAGTTTATACTGAAAGTGTGCCATTACTTGTTTCTGATGGTGAACATGGTCACCGAGCGCATTATCAACCAAACTTTATGTTTCACTGCCACATGGATATTTATTGCGCTAAACAATAATCACGCACACTGCCATCTAGAATGATATTCAAAAATGGGAGATTGATTCATATTGACACATACACGGTTTTTCCGTTCCGGTAAAACCGTACTGACGTTCAGTTAGGTTCTTTTAATCAATAATTTAGAAAGTTGAGTTTATAAAGATTCTTTGTCTACTTTTACATTCCTTTTACATTATAGCTCATTAATTAAAAACTAACTATACATAGGTCAATAGAAATAGTTGAGTAAATACTGTTATACTAGTTTAAAATGTCCAGTTTCGAAGTTTAAAAAATAACCTTGACTGGCAAAATCAGAATAGCTATCATTCTAATTCGTTGATAATTTAATGACAAATTAATGAACCCTGTATGCATTATACAAATCAATAAAAAATAATTGTTATTATGTGTAGGGTCATTCCACGGTAACTGGCGTATCACTTAGAACAATGTTATTGAAAACAAATGCTTCCCAAATCTCAATATTACAAGCTGCTGTTTCCGAAAAAATTATTCGAATCTGTCAAACCTAATTTGTAATTTAGGAATTGAAGAAAAAAATATGAAAAAATTCCTTCCGCAAAAATTAGTTAGATAACTGTGGTAACTCGCGTATCGCAAATAAGGCGTCCAATATTCCTGTAATTACTGTAATAACAATTTCTTTTCAACCTCTGTCACTACAGAAATTTTTATTTTTATTCAACTATGGTAATATGATGGGAATACTTGGGAAAAATTTTGGGAAAATACATCATATACTTTTAATGTTACAATTTTTTAAATTGGTAGCTCGCGTATGTCAAAAAAGTAGACACTAGAAATCACACTAGCAATAACATTACTTTATTTTGACAGAATCGTTGTAAAATTGAGTATAATTGCATATCATTATCAAAAATAATTGTGCCAATTCTATTCTACAAGTGTGGTAACATAACTTGAAACTTTTCTCACAAAATAGGGGAAAAATCCACGTTTTGATTGTTTTGGCATTTTTATCATTTCCCTATAGTTACGTGGAATAACCCTGGATAACTCAGGCTGATCACACAAAAAACATGACGTTTATAAATTTAATATAATAAAAAACTATTTAATCGAACCTTGAATTGATAAGACAAAATTATGCATTGATGAAAGATTGAAAGTAAATAAATTATAAATTCCAAGTTGAGTTATTTCCTACTAGAATGCATGACATCTTTATTTCCTGTTCTGAAGTAAAAGGTATTCGTAGGTAAAAGTAGCACAATGATGATTTGCACTCCAAGCATTTTATACTATAAACACATCAAATACATAATCACAAGATAGTCTAGTAAAACCCATCAAATAAGTTCAAACTATTTGAAGAGTGAAGCATGTTGCGTTGGTGGTGTAATGGTCAGCATAGTTGCCTTCCAAGCAGTTGATCCGAGTTCGATTCTCGGCCATCGCACTTTTTGTTATTATTTATAAATTGGATAGTGAATCGAAAGTGAATGAAATTTGAGATTCTTTTATTTATATTGGGATTGATGCCGCACTGTACTGATGACTACGATCTATTGGCGTCGGTGAATGATATAAGAGATGATGGGATGGTTAGATGAAATGTTATTTTATTAGGGGTTTTTGGATAGTGGGAAGGAGTCGGTCTTGGCCTGTTGTTAAGGAACCACCCCAGTTTTGACCTCAACGACAGAGGAAAACCACGAAAAAACCCTGTCAGGATGGTCGACCGTAGCGGGAATAGAACCCAGGTCTCCTGAATGATATTTCAGTGAAACGTTCTGTACCTTTCTATGCTTATTGAAAGTATATAATAAAAATTATTTGATACTTGTAACAAACTTTTTTATTTATATTTTGACCAACAAATTCAATGTAAAAAAAATATCAAAAAGTGTAATATGCCTATATATATTTTTTTCATCAAAATCAAAAACTTGACATGTGAACATTATTTTTCAATAAAGGCAGACGATGAAAGATAGGGATAGTTTGAAAAGGGGCACCACAAAGGCGATCTTAGCATCCTACAAAAAAAAATATATATATATACATATATATATATATATATATTATAATTAATATAATATAATGCAAATTTGTATAATGGCCCTCCAATTTATATTTAAAAGATGATGAATATTTTTATGATTGACTATTGTTATTGTATCTTTCAGAATACTTCTTTATTTTAGGTTTACTTTAAGTAACATAAAGGACCCGAATAATAAATATATTAACTTTGTATAAGGATAGAGATTTAAATAAAAACAACTGAATATTCTACATTCCTCTAACTTCTACAGAAACTTTAATAATTATCTGAGTTACGTTATGACGATGGACATTTTATGATTTTTCTTCAAAATGACTGACCCGATCAAGCTGAAAATTTCCAGAAATGTGTATCAAAATGTAATTTAACTTCACGCATAATTTTATTTTTTTGGAATTTTTTTTTTTTTTTTTTTTTTCCGCTGTGTTATTTTAATGGGTATTTTTGAAATTTCTAAAATTCTTGCAAAAAAAGTCACCACGCGATAATGCCACAAAACTAGACAGATCTAAGTTAGATGAGGAACCATATTGAAAAAAAAGTTTGAAGTTGATAGCTGTAGCCGTTTGACCTGTGACATAATAACGAACACCAATTTTTTTCAGTATGTCAAATTGAATCCTCGCTAAATCTCGTCTAATTAGTCCGCTATCTTATAGTTAAGGTTCGAAAATAACATACGTACCGAAAACTGGCTGTAAGAGACGGTTTCACTGACTCTTATAGTTAACCAACTCTTAGTGAACTATCAGTTAAGAAGAGAAAATAACATGCGTAACCAAGGGTGATAGCAAGTTAATCCGATAACTATCGCTTAATCCACTAACAATCAGTTCGTAAAACAGGACCTAAACAATATAAATAATATCAACAGTTTCCTAGAAACTATAGTTTTCGAATTAGTTTACTCTGACTTTTCTAAAAAAAAAATCATTCAAAATCGAAAGTTGTCAAAATTTCAGTTCTAATGACCCCAGCCAGTGTACTATGGATATCAAAGTAGTGTTAACCGATATTGAGATTGTCAGGAAAAAGCCACAAGTCACGTTTGAGGAAAAGGTGATCCGATTGGAAGAAATTGATGACCCGTCAATCGGTGAACTCTACTACAAACTAGAACAGGTGGGCCACTGCATGGGGGCTGTCCATAAATGACGTCCACATTTCGGAGGGGGGGGGTTATCAACCGTGTGACAAGCGGGGAGGGGGGGTACACACTAATGTGACATCCACATTTACACTACATATTATTTGTTTCTTTCAATTTTCAGGAAAATAAGTTGGCGCCATATAATTTGTATGAAATTATATTTTAATGCAGAATTTAGGTGGTTAGGTGGTTTTTAGGGGGACTAAAAAATCGAGGAAAACTTTTTTTCAATATTCCAATCCCAGTTTTTCCAAATTTGCATGAATAATTTCATGAGGTTGGGGGGGGTGTAATATTGTCTGGATTGTGACATCATTAAAGGGGGGGGGTCATCATCTCTGTGACCAACTCGGACAAGGGGGAGGAGGGGGTTCGATATACCCTAAAATTGTGTGACATCATTTATGGACAGCCCCATGGAGTTGTATATATGGAGGTCTATCTCAGTGACGAGCCGCGTACTTCCGGTTATTTCGAAACAGCGGCCATGTTCTTTTTCAACTGCCACTTGGAGCTACTCCCACGTTGGTGATTCAGCAAAGCTTTCTTTATTATTACACATTAGGTAATAATATAGAAGGCCTTGACCAGCACATGCAGCGCAGTGGCTAACGCGCTCGCTTCATGTGATCCGGGAGGCGAGGGGAATTTCGAACCCAGTTCGATTCCCGCCGCCGACCATATTTACAGGGTTTTTTCATGGTTTACCTCTGTAGTCTAGGCTAATGCCGGGAATGGTACCTGCAAAAGTCGGCCATGACCGCTTCCTTCCCATTACCCAAGAACCTTCATCTCATCATCCCATCATCCGATTAATCATCCATCCGACGCATTGCATTCCGACGCACATGCAGCGCAGTGATTTGAAGTTGATAGCTGTAGCCGTTTGACCTGTAGAGAACCGCCAAAAAAACATGAAAAAAAAACATAAAAACGAACAACAATTTTTTTCAGTATGTCAAATTGAATCCTCGCTAAAGCTCGTCTAACAACAATTACGTTTGTTAAGGTGGCCTCACAATGAGAGCTAATAGACTAACCATTAAGATTATGATTAAAACTAAGATTAACACTAACCAAACAATTGTACGCTTATTCTTAGCTACTTTTACAGGATGTGGATAGGTCCATGGATGTCACATGTCAAAATGAAGCCATCTGATTGGTCGAGCTAAGAACTAAGAGCTAAGAGTTGAATGTTAGTCAACTATTCAAGGTCGTGCACTGCATTGTGAGAGCCAGCATTGGTTACCCATCTCCCAACTCTTAATCTTAGCTCTTAGCGTTAGCTCTTAGGACGTGTCCGAATTTCAATGCTATACTTGACTAATGACTTACACTCCTGTACTTGTACTCGGGACTTGGACTTGCTGCATGTGAACTTGCATTTCAGACAGTCCAGCAAGTATTCTCAAACACCACCATCTAGTGCCACCGCGTTCATGGCGGGAACTGTTATAACCTCACTTTTGTCTATGTATTAGAATAAAACAGTGATGTTTCCTATAGTAAGTGAGATGTTCCGCACACACTGAAAGCTGCTACTTTATTACAGATTACAGAAATGAAATCGCATCTTTTTGTGGGTGTCTGTTGAAAAATGGAAACATAAATGTAATACAGATTTAGGTGACCCAATACAGAAGTACACAAGTAAAGTTCAGAAGAACGCATGCCATGTATGCTTGTGAACTTTCATACTTGACTTCTCATTTTATGAATTCGGACGTTCCTGATGACGTCACTTCCGTACTTTGAGCAAGGTCAAGCATACAAGTACGCATAAAAAGGGTAATTCGGACACGTCCTTAGCGTTAGCTCTTAGCGTTAGTGTTAGTCTTAGTTCTCATTGTGAGGCCACCTTTAGGTGTTACCATGGCCGATCAGGCGCTACAACTACATCCTCTACTGGCAGTTCTCGGCGACGAGGTTCCTGCCGATCTACGACACGTGCTCGTTGCAGGCGTTCCTGATGTTGAGGGTGAACAGCAATGTCTACCTGATTCGTCAGGACACGAAACCGAAGAAGTGGAGGGAGGAGCAACATCCGTTGTACGTACACAGAGGTGAGATTTTACAAATGAAAAGCGTATAAATTGTGATGTTTTTCTTGTCCTGAAACAATTTTGAACGAATCTGAAACTATCCTAACTGGACCTAAAACTGTCCTGAACGAACCTAAAGCTGACCTAAACGAACCTGAAATTATCCTAAACGAACCTAAAACTGACCTAAACGAACCTGAAATTATCCTAAACGGACCTAAAACTGTCCTAAATTTACCTAAAACTGCCCAAACTGGACGTTAAATGTCCCTAGACGAACCTAAAACAGTTCTAGACGAACCTAAAACAGTCCTAAGCAAAAATAAAATGGTCCATAAGTCAATAAGTCAATAAATAAGTCAATAAATCCATAAGACACCGCGCCATAAGTCAATATTGGCAGGTAATAGCTCTTATAAATAATTAATTTTCCCTTCTTTGGGAAATCTTCATTCCAAATTAATTTTCTCACTACCAGTTCCTAGAACAAACGGTCGGCCTTTACCACTCTCCGACTAATTTCCACCCCTATATTGGCCTCTCTGCTCGTAATACTCCCAAGGTATGCAAATTCATCCACTTCTTCTAAAACACAATCTTCCAGTTGGACATCCTGATTTAGACGAGCTTTAGCGAGGATTCAATTCGACATAGGCCCTACTGAAAAAAATTGGTGTTCGTTTTTATGTTTTTTTTTTTTTTTTTTTTTATGTTTTTTTGTCGGTTTTCCACTGGTCAAACGACTACAGTTATCAACTTAAAACTTTTTTTCAATATGGTTCCTCATCTAACTTAGTTCTGTATAGTTTTGTGGCATTATCGGGTGCTAACTATTTTTTTGGGGATTTTAAAAATTTCAAAAATACCCATTAAAATAACACAGCGGAGAAAAAATATTTTACAAAAAAAAAAATTGCATCAAGTTGAATTACATTTTGATACACATTTCTGGAAATTTTCAGCTTGATCGGGTCTGCTATTTTGAAGAAAAAACATAAAATGTGTCAAATTGGTACCACTCGAAGCAGTATTTACCCATTTTTACCCATACTATTACTATCCGCTCGTCTAACAACGCATATATGGCGTTTTCCTAGTTATAAAACATAAAAATATGTTCCACCTTTCCCAGGTCGTGACAGTGACATCGACGTGTTAGCGTCTAACGTACGCGAACATGAACGATGTTACTTTAAAAACCTGGGCTACTCGGAGGCCAACTCCTTCAACATGCGTCTTGCTTCGATCATGTTGAAAGGTGTGCCAAAACTCAAGGTGGTCGAAGTAACTGCTTCGGCGAAATCGTCCAAGAAAGACAAATCGAAACACAAGAAAGGTGGTAAGAATGACAAAGGCAAGGGCAAAGCGAAAGGAAAGAAGAAATAAAATTGTAAGTACGATAAGGGCATTAGGAATAAATTAATGAGAAAGTATAAAATAAAGCTATGAATGCGTTATAATTGTATGAAGTAATTCGTTTTATTTTAAGCTAAAATGGTAGATTGTGGTCACAGACAGTGCAGTCCTGGTGTCAAAGTTAATTGTTCTTTATTAGACAAGCTTCAACGAGGATTCAATTTGACATACTGAAAAAAATTGGTGTTCGTTTTTATATATATATATATTTTTTATGTTATTTTTGTCGGTTCTCCATAGGTCAAACGGCTACAGCTATTAACTTCAAACTTTTTTCCAATATGGTTCCTCATCTAACTTAAATCTGTATAGTTTTGTGGCATTATCGGAGAGTAACTTTCTAAAATTCATAAAACAAAAAGTTACCGCCCGATAATACCACAAAACTATACAGATCTAAGCAGGGCCGGCCCGTGGGCTGGGCGACCTGGGCGGCCGCCCAGGGCGCAACATTTCCAGGGGCGCAAAAATATACTGGCGCTTTAATGGCAAAATACGTTCCTGAATTATATATCAATTATAGACGACTATCGATTTGAATAATCTCTCCACATCAATAGAAGATTATAGTTGCTTAGCGCGAACTAGCGCTATCTAGGACGTTTTCCACGTTGCGTTCACACTAAAGAATCCATGACTTCCAGAAATTTCGTGTAGTTCTCAAAACTTGTATAGTCGTACATAAAAAGAGAACATTTAAAAAAATTCCCTGCGGGGCTTCATACCTACTTCACTTGCATTCACTTTCACTATGCACACCTAGTTTGAGGGGCTCAAATTGAGTCCTTGCACGGGGAATGGGACTCTGTAGTAACAGTACCTGTGATTGGCAAATATCAGTTAGACATCTCTAGTTCTATTAAAAAATTAATTTGGACATCTACATCTCATCTGAAACACGTCCGTAATACCACAAAACTATACAGATCTAAGTTAGATCAGGAACCATATTGAAAAAACGTTTGAAGTTGATAGCTGTAGTCGTTTGACCTGTAGAGAACCGACAAAAAAACATAAAAAAAAAGAAAAAAAGAAAGAAAAACGAACACCAATCTTTTTCAGTATGTCAAATTGAATCCTCGCTAAAGCTCGTCTAATAAATAAGTATAAAAATCACTTTTACAAGGAAGAGGTAGGCGATACTACAGATTACAGTTATCTCTATCCAGAGTCAACATATACATATTAAATAAATATATCTTATCTGTTGATGTGGCACAGATCCCGATCGACCGTCTCCCCTATCTATTACCTCGAACGATTGTGTGTTTCGACCCGGTAAAACTCGCCTATAATGAAGGTTCATGCAACTCGTACACGTAAAGGTGTGAACTAGTCAAGTTAGCACAACTATCCACAACGACGCAATTGCACTATAAATTATCAATAAAATTACTAAAATCATTTTAAAATTGATTAAATAAATGATTGAAATCATTTATATTCAAGGTTTTTATCTAGAGTATATCGATCGGTGTTTCATTTCATCTTTTAATTTTTTAATTTTTGATGTGTGAACGATTATGACTAGGCCTACAGGTATTTTTGTTTACTACATGTAGGCCCAGTTGCTCTTCTACGCATGAATCATGGTAAGTCAACCGATTTGGTTTTGATATGTCATTTCTAGATGAGCGTAGCGAAGATTATGTATTTTACATTCAACCTAATCAGTCACAGTTATAGCTATCTCGTTTTTCTCATATTATTAGATTATATATACATAATACTATATAGGCATATATATATATATATATATATATATATATATATATATATATATATATATATATATATATTATATATATATATATATATATATATATATATATATATATGATATATATATATATTATATATATATATATATATATATATATATATATATATATATATATATACCAATGTGAAACGTCTCAAAAGACCAATGTGTGTGCCCCCCTCCCCTCCCCCTTCGACAGTCAAAGATTGATTGGAAGCGTAACACATATCTATCTATTTAGATGGCAGTGAACTATATAATGTTTGGGTGATCACAAGGTGTGGGTGACCATGGTGATGATCAGAAAACAAAGAATAGTCAAATTCAGTGTCTAAACTTATGTTTTTAGTTAGAAAGAGCCTACTTGTATCCAGATACCTGCTACTATCAATAACATTAGGCTATACCATTTTTGGTAGAAGGATGTTGGTGTTGTTGGTGTAATTTGTGAAAAATAAGTTTGACAAAAAGCGCGCACAAATTACAACAATGACGTTTAATAAAAAAAATCTCCATCCATTGTTGGCACTTCTGTTACTACACATTTCGCCTGCCACATTACATTTAGGAGCACATTCTGTTTTTACTTTTAATCAATTGATGTTCTTTTCTTTTTTTCAGTATTCACTAACCGCCCAATCTGTACAGATTGCATTATTGTTGATTACGTTTGTCAACAATGGGCATCGATTTACACTTGCACAGTTGAATCAACAACAATGCGATCCAGCTGGTAAATGTCAACAGCCGCCGTCATGCGAATGCCTGAATGGAAATATTACTAGTTTTAAAATGTTGCCAAACGAAAACTGGACAAGTATTGATTTATCGTATAATCAAATTCGTGTTATCAATGAAAATCATTTCGACGGGTTTGCATTCAGTGATTCTTTAAAAGAACTGTTTTTGGAAAATAATGAAATATCGGAAATCGGAAGTAATGGATTTAAAAATCTTATTAATTTGGAAAAATTATCACTTGGAAATAATGAATTAAAAGTTATTTCTGATGACGCTTTTAATGATTTTAAATTGGAAAGACTCATATTACGTAATTGTTCTCTAACCGTGTTGAATGTCAATATTTTTAAGAAGTTGAACAATCTGGTATCTATTGATTTGAGCGAAAATAAAATCACTGCAGTGGATACTAATTTATTTGGTTCAAATAAAAACTTGACAGGAATAGACATGAGTAATAATAATTTAAAAGGTATCGATGGAAGAACTTTCAGTGGTCTAACTAAATTGGAAAAAATCAATTTGGCTTATAATGAAATAAAAGTAATGGAAAACGGTTTATTTAAATCACTTTCCCAATTGAAATACATAAATTTAGATCATAACCACTTGACTTACCTCGATATGAATTATATAAACGATTTAATCGAAAATTTAAACATGACCCGACGATTCTCTTCTTACCAGTTAATTTTAACTGATAATAATTGGGATTGTGATGACTGTGAATTATTGGAAGTGTTAAAATGGTGTACAAATAATACCTGTGGTATTTCTCTTATTTGTGATAAACCTCCTGAAAATATAAATAAATCTTGGAGTATCACAAACGTCGACGAACATAAATGTTTCTTACTGGATACAACCGAAAATCGCGAAGAAATCCCGACTACAGAAACGTCTGTCATAGAAAAAAAAGAACGACAAATAATTCACACAACCGAATCCGAATTCACAACGGAAACTACAGAACAAACACCAAAAATCCACGAAGTACAACGTTCGATTTTCAAAACTGGAATGTTCGTAACAAATGAAAGTAACTATAATATGACAACAATAGACAATAATGACAACAATACAAATAATTGTTCAAATGAAAATGAAACGAACAATTCTTTTTTAACGCCGTGCGTATTCACATTGGAACAGGAAAATGGGACTGTCTCGAGGGTAGGTGGTATGTGTGTGTATCAATATTATTTGTTAGGGAGTTATGCAATAGTTGTATTTATTATCGCTTGTACTGTCTGGATTGTTACTTACCGAGTCAAATTGGATGAGGATTTAGATGATCATCCGCATTATAATTAAAACTGTACTTTCTAATTGACCAAATATTTATAAGAAATACACTTATTTAATCACCCTGTGTATTTAAATCTATCCACGATTCATTTAAAAATGGAACGTTGTAGGCCTATATTATGTTGTAGGTATAAGACGAGCGGGTCGACTGCCACCCGGCCGGATTCGTTCGGGAGATTTCGGCTCCCTGTGCGATTCGTTATGAAGGATAATCCCAATATCAGTCGCTAAACAATATCTTTTGAGAAAAAAATCTTCCTGACCAATAACCTTTAGCCGAAAGCATTTATATAATATTTAAAAAGTAATTAAAACGAAGCAAGGAAGGACAGCTCTGAAGGACATCTATTAGACCCTATAACTTTTGAGATTGAGATTATGATTTCTAGTTTTCTCTAAATTAAGGGGAAAATAGAGTCATCCATGGTTGTGACGTCCTTCAAACAGATCTGTGTGACTCATGTATAGAATTTTGTTATCTTATACAGTTCAAAATTAATCCCCTAAGAACTAATATGTCGCTTAATTCTGGTATGAAATGTCTTATCGATTATCTTAATAGGGGGGTGCTTATAAAAATAGAGAAATTCATATTCGTCATTTTTTTCTATGTTCACGAACCAGTGTGATTGAATGGAAAGTATATCAATTACAATATAATTTTAGTGCTCTCTAATTGATACGACATTATATTTTTGTGAATTAATTCAGTTTTATAATACCTCTATAATTTTATCACATTCTTTTCTTGGTATTCTTTTTGGTATTTTTTTTTAAACCTCATTTGAATTCACAAAAATATAATGGCATATTAAATTGAAGAGCATAAAATTATCTTGGGGTTACTTTTCATTCAATGTTACTGGTTCGTAGACTTGAAAAAAGTAATAAAGATGAATTTCTCTATTTTTAGAAACACCATGCATGCACCCCCTTAAACATATAAACCAAAAATAACTAGAAAAATCTTGTACCTATCAGTATCTGTTTTCACTTGGTTCATTCAATAAGATCGGCTAGACTGTGACAGGGAGGGGGTGGTGGAGAGGGAAGGGGGTGGGGTGGGGGCAAGTCCTTCCTTATGAACTGTTGAGACAAATAATGAGTGAGCACTAAATCAATAATAATATTATGTACTGATATAGCATTGTTGATTATAAATTGATACTATTCTCGACATTTCTATTAATAAAGCCCAGACTTTGAAAAGATTATCATTTCTTGTCAGACAGTGAAGATCCAGCATACTACATCTAGGTCCATCAACAGCAGAAATTACAAGTAAGTTATTAAAACGGTGCTATTTCAATTATAAGAGAGAGGGTCATTCCACGGTAGCTCCATGGACGTCGGCAGCGGGGGGCAAGGGGATGCACTTGCCCCCCCCCCTGGGAAATTTATTTGAAAAATTGAAATTCTTTTTATTTAAGCAATGTTTTTTTTTCGAAACTTTGTAAGTACCGACTGTACCGGTGACATATTTTAACATGCTTTGTTACGCGGGTGGTCATGAGTCTGATGTGACTGGGGTGGGTAGGCAAGGCTATGTCTTTGCCGACTGACGAATATGATTTATTGGGCTATTCTTATTTCCTGGAAATTTTGATATTATGAATCATACAGACCAATCAGATTCTAATAACTCATTTTGGCTATTATGGCTATTTTGTATGATGAAATATTTGACAAGATGAATAGGATCAACTACTTGCATAGAATTCAACCAATTCAACATTATCTGTCATCTTTCTCTATAAAAATCACAAGCTAATTAATTAAATAGTCACAAAACCTCCCAAAACACCATAGAACGATGGAATTTCAAAAAATCCCCTTGGGGAGCCATCTCCCCCACTTGCATTGGGAATTTGCATTTTCGAATTTGGGATAGTTATTTGACGTATCATCTTGAAACTAATCAAATTCGTTTTCAACGTTTTTAACGTCGAGTTCGTTTGGTTTTTAGTACAGTTGGTACCTACTTATAGCATGTTAGTCATGTTCGAACTCAACTCGTTCTAAACTTGACTCGTTCCTAATTAAACTCATTACAAACTCGACTTATCGATTGAAAATGAAGCTGCAAATATAATGATTGATGAGTTTGTAAAGAGACAAGATTGGAATAATACTATTTAGGGTTTTTAATATAATTCCTAGCGTTTATTTAACATTATTGTTCATTTCATTCCCAACCCCCACTCGTCTTAGTATAGTACACTTTTTTCCCGATACGCTTCGCCCACGTGTTCTTCACATGCGTATTCAAACACAAACGCACCTACTTTGTTTGCTTTGACGTTAATATTATGCCGTAGTTAGTATCGCTTCTCGGCCTATGGCTAAGATCAAAGTGTAGTATCTGTTCTTATCAGCTTAAATTCTGATACGCTTCACATTGTGGAGCTAGAAATTTAAACTATTGTTTGGATCTTGATGGAGACTAGGTGGCCTGCTACCGCTCCATCACGAGTTGTCCCGATTTTGCACAATCGTCGGGTACGGCTCACTTACACTATTATAAATGAATATCTAATTTTCAAGAATCTGACGCATGTTGTAGAACAAAGGAAGTGTACTAGTTTCGAGCATTTTCGGATACCTTTAGTGCTTATACTCCCACCAAATCCGTGAGGTACGTCACGATCACAGAAAGCTTTTGGTTCATACTCTGCGCATGCGTGCACCATATGTAGGCCTACGTCATTGTTGGCGGCAAGACGTCAACTGGACCATGTGACTGGCCTTCTGTCACCGTGGAGTGTCAACGAAAATAATTTCAATTAAATAACTTTTAATGTGAGATATATTAATTATAAAACCATAATGTCCATAATGGTTCAATCTAGGACTCCTAAACTGCTTGAAACTATTTTACTCAACAATGACTTATATTAATTCAGTAATGAGAGTTATTACAGTGTGATTAATGCATCCAGTGAAGAGAGGAATTATCTCTGAGCTACTGTCCATTGAGGATTCGTACCATTGCATATGGGTATATTAAACAAAATATGACAGAAAAAAAGCAGTCCCAATGATATTCGATACCAGGACCTTTCGCATCGTGATCCGAATCCACCAACGCTAGCAACAAGCTACCTAGACATGGAACATTTGCTAAGTTATTGAGATGCTTGAAAAGATATTTGAAGAATTACCTAACCTGTTGGTATATTCTGCTCCTCTGGTAGGAGAGCTGAGGTTTGAAAGATTATTTGAATTCATTTGTGTCAGGTGGGATACCTGTTGCGGCATTCTGCTTCCCTGGTACTTGAGTCAATTTTCCACAAACAAAAGTTTTCGAGCAAATTGGTCAACAGTCCAGTATTCCTACCAGGAAAGCAGAGCAATCGACAGGTCGAGTTTTATTTATAATTTCTTCTTCAAGTATCTCGACAACTTTGCAAAATTCATATGTCCAGGTAGCTGAGTGGCTAGCGTAGACGATTTCGGATAGTTGTCCGGAGTGGCTCGCTATCGAATCCCATGAGGGTCCTATATATATAGAATTCTGGAATCCTTCTAATTACTTTTCCATTAGCATTATTAGCAAAATTTCAACGGAATAACTCTTTTGAAATGTCCTCTCGTCTTCCTACAAAATTTTAGCCGAATCAAAAATGATGATTTTTGATGACTCTGAAAGTGGCTGGAAATTGCAGTTTTTGGGTAATTCAGACACCTTTTTCTTGAAAATGGCTGATGCGAGTATAGCCAAATTTGCTGAGGATTTAGGGACCATCAAGTTATACTCTTAAAAAAATACTAGAACATCATAGCTCTCACCAGTTCATAGAAATTAATTGCGAAAGGTCCAAAAGTACCTTAGTTAACCCTGTACATTTCGGTCAAATTTTTTTGTCGCTCGAAATTTTTGGTTGAATTTCTCAGTTCTGTTGTTATGTATGTGTAGTGTGATCAAATTGGAACACAAATCCGGTCTCCGTTTCAAAATTGAGTTTAATTTAAAGATTTTAGAGCGAAAAACAACTTAGTGTACTCACCATGATAGAGTCCTATATTATAGAATTCTGGAATCCTTCTAATTACTTTTCCATTAGCATTATTAGCAAAATTTCAACGGAATAACTCTTCTGAAATGTCCTCATGTCTTCCTACAAAATTTTAGCCGAATCAAAAATGATGATTTTTTATGACTCTGAAAAGTGGCTGGAAATTGCAGTTTTTGGGTAATTCAGACACCTTTTTCTTGGAAATGGCTGATGCGAGTATAGCCAAATTTGCTGAGGATTTAGGGACCATCAAGTTATACTCTTAAAAAAATACTAGAACATCATAGCTCTCACCAGTTCATAGAAATTAATTGCGAAAGGTCCAAAAGTACCTTAGTTAACCCTGTACATTTCGGTCAAATTTTTTTGTCGCTCGAAATTTTTGGTTGAATTTCTCAGTTCTGTTGTTATGTATGTGTAGTGTGATCAAATTGGAACACAAATCCGGTCTCCGTTTCAAAATTGAGTTTAATTTAAAGATTTTAGAGCGAAAAACAACTTAGTGTACTCACCATGCTAGAGTCCTATATTATAGAATTCTGGAATCCTTCTAATTACTTTTCCATTAGCATTATTAGCAAAATTTCAACGGAATAACTCTTCTGAAATGTCCTCATGTCTTCCTACAAAATTTTAGCCGAATCAAAAATGATGATTTTTTATGACTCTGAAAAGTGGCTGGAAATTGCAGTTTTTGGGTAATTCAGACACCTTTTTCTTGGAAATGGCTGATGCGAGTATAGCCAAATTTGCTGAGGATTTAGGGACCATCAAGTTATACTCTTAAAAAAATACTAGAACATCATAGCTCTCACCAGTTCATAGAAATTAATTGCGAAAGGTCCAAAAGTACCTTAGTTAACCCTGTACATTTTGGTCAAATTTTTTTGTCGCTCGAAATTTTTGGTTGAATTTCTCAGTTCTGTTGTTATGTATGTGTAGTGTGATCAAATTGGAACACAAATCCGGTCTCCGTTTCAAAATTGAGTTTAATTTAAAGATTTTAGAGCGAAAAACAACTTAGTGTACTCACCATGGTAGAGTCCTATATTATAGAATTCTGGAATCCTTCTAATTACTTTTCCATTAGCATTATTAGCAAAATTTCAACGGAATAACTCTTCTGAAATGTCCTCATGTCTTCCTACAAAATTTTAGCCGAATCAAAAATGATGATTTTTTATGACTCTGAAAAGTGGCTGGAAATTGCAGTTTTTGGGTAATTCAGACACCTTTTTCTTGGAAATGGCTGATGCGAGTATAGCCAAATTTGCTGAGGATTTAGGGACCATCAAGTTATACTCTTAAAAAAATACTAGAACATCATAGCTCTCACCAGTTCATAGAAATTAATTGCGAAAGGTCCAAAAGTACCTTAGTTAACCCTGTACATTTTGGTCAAATTTTTTGTCGCTCGAAATTTTTGGTTGAATTTCTCAGTTCTGTTGTTATGTATGTGTAGTGTGATCAAATTGGAACACAAATCCGGTCTCCGTTTCAAAATTGAGTTTAATTTAAAGATTTTAGAGCGAAAAACAACTTAGTGTACTCACCATGGTAGAGTCCTATATTATAGAATTCTGGAATCCTTCTAATTACTTTTCCATTAGCATTATTAGCAAAATTTCAACGGAATAACTCTTCTGAAATGTCCTCATGTCTTCCTACAAAATTTTAGCCGAATCAAAAATGATGATTTTTTATGACTCTGAAAAGTGGCTGGAAATTGCAGTTTTTGGGTAATTCAGACACCTTTTTCTTGGAAATGGCTGATGCGAGTATAGCCAAATTTGCTGAGGATTTAGGGACCATCAAGTTATACTCTTAAAAAAATACTAGAACATCATAGCTCTCACCAGTTCATAGAAATTAATTGCGAAAGGTCCAAAAGTACCTTAGTTAACCCTGTACATTTTGGTCAAATTTTTTTGTCGCTCGAAATTTTTGGTTGAATTTCTCAGTTCTGTTGTTATGTATGTGTAGTGTGATCAAATTGGAACACAAATCCGGTCTCCGTTTCAAAATTGAGTTTAATTTAAAGATTTTAGAGCGAAAAACAACTTAGTGTACTCACCATGGTAGAGTCCTATATTATAGAATTCTGGAATCCTTCTAATTACTTTTCCATTAGCAGTATTAGCAAAATTTCAACGGAATAACTCTTCTGAAATGTCCTCATGTCTTCCTACAAAATTTTAGCCGAATCAAAAATGATGATTTTTTATGACTCTGAAAAGTGGCTGGAAATTGCAGTTTTTGGGTAATTCAGACACCTTTTTCTTGGAAATGGCTGATGCGAGTATAGCCAAATTTGCTGAGGATTTAGGGACCATCAAGTTATACTCTTAAAAAAATACTAGAACATCATAGCTCTCACCAGTTCATAGAAATTAATTGCGAAAGGTCCAAAAGTACCTTAGTTAACCCTGTACATTTTGGTCAAATTTTTTTGTCGCTCGAAATTTTTGGTTGAATTTCTCAGTTCTGTTGTTATGTATGTGTAGTGTGATCAAATTGGAACACAAATCCGGTCTCCGTTTCAAAATTGAGTTTAATTTAAAGATTTTAGAGCGAAAAACAACTTAGTGTACTCACCATGGTAGAGTCCTATATTATAGAATTCTGGAATCCTTCTAATTACTTTTCCATTAGCATTATTAGCAAAATTTCAACGGAATAACTCTTCTGAAATGTCCTCATGTCTTCCTACAAAATTTTAGCCGAATCAAAAATGATGATTTTTTATGACTCTGAAAAGTGGCTGGAAATTGCAGTTTTTGGGTAATTCAGACACCTTTTTCTTGGAAATGGCTGATGCGAGTATAGCCAAATTTGCTGAGGATTTAGGGACCATCAAGTTATACTCTTAAAAAAATACTAGAACATCATAGCTCTCACCAGTTCATAGAAATTAATTGCGAAAGGTCCAAAAGTACCTTAGTTAACCCTGTACATTTTGGTCAAATTTTTTTGTCGCTCGAATTTTTTGGTTGAATTTCTCAGTTCTGTTGTTATGTATGTGTAGTGTGATCAAATTGGAACACAAATCCGGTCTCCGTTTCAAAATTGAGTTTAATTTAAAGATTTTAGAGCGAAAAACAACTTAGTGTACTCACCATGGTAGAGTCCTATATTATAGAATTCTGGAATCCTTCTAATTACTTTTCCATTAGCATTATTAGCAAAATTTCAACGGAATAACTCTTCTGAAATGTCCTCATGTCTTCCTACAAAATTTTAGCCGAATCAAAAATGATGATTTTTTATGACTCTGAAAAGTGGCTGGAAATTGCAGTTTTTGGGTAATTCAGACACCTTTTTCTTGGAAATGGCTGATGCGAGTATAGCCAAATTTGCTGAGGATTTAGGGACCATCAAGTTATACTCTTAAAAAAATACTAGAACATCATAGCTCTCACCAGTTCATAGAAATTAATTGCGAAAGGTCCAAAAGTACCTTAGTTAACCCTGTACATTTTGGTCAATTTTTTTTGTCGCTCGAAATTTTTGGTTGAATTTCTCAGTTCTGTTGTTATGTATGTGTAGTGTGATCAAATTGGAACACAAATCCGGTCTCCGTTTCAAAATTGAGTTTAATTTAAAGATTTTAGAGCGAAAAACAACTTAGTGTACTCACCATGGTAGAGTCCTATATTATAGAATTCTGGAATCCTTCTAATTACTTTTCCATTAGCATTATTAGCAAAATTTCAACGGAATAACTCTTCTGAAATGTCCTCATGTCTTCCTACAAAATTTTAGCCGAATCAAAAATGATGATTTTTTATGACTCTGAAAAGTGGCTGGAAATTGCAGTTTTTGGGTAATTCAGACACCTTTTTCTTGGAAATGGCTGATGCGAGTATAGCCAAATTTGCTGAGGATTTAGGGACCATCAAGTTATACTCTTAAAAAAATACTAGAACATCATAGCTCTCACCAGTTCATAGAAATTAATTGCGAAAGGTCCAAAAGTACCTTAGTTAACCCTGTACATTTTGGTCAAATTTTTGTCGCTCGAAATTTTTGGTTGAATTTCTCAGTTCTGTTGTTATGTATGTGTAGTGTGATCAAATTGGAACACAAATCCGGTCTCCGTTTCAAAATTGAGTTTAATTTAAAGATTTTAGAGCGAAAAACAACTTAGTGTACTCACCATGGTAGAGTCCTATATTATAGAATTCTGGAATCCTTCTAATTACTTTTCCATTAGCATTATTAGCAAAATTTCAACGGAATAACTCTTCTGAAATGTCCTCATGTCTTCCTACAAAATTTTAGCCGAATCAAAAATGATGATTTTTATGACTCTGAAAAGTGGCTGGAAATTGCAGTTTTTGGGTAATTCAGACACCTTTTTCTTGGAAATGGCTGATGCGAGTATAGCCAAATTTGCTGAGGATTTAGGGACCATCAAGTTATACTCTTAAAAAAAATACTAGAACATCATAGCTCTCACCAGTTCATAGAATTAATTACAAAGTACCTTAGTTAACCCTGTACATTTTGGTCAAATTTTGTGTCGCTCGAAATTTTTGGTTGAATTTCTCAGTTCTGTTGTTATGTATGTGTAGTGTGATCAAATTGGAACACAAATCCGGTCTCCGTTTCAAAATTGAGTTTAATTTAAAGATTTAGAGCGAAAAACAACTTAGTGTACTCACCATGGTAGAGTCCTATATTATAGAATTCTGGAATCCGTCTAATTACTTTTCCATTAGCATTATAGCAAAATTTCAACGGAATAACTCTTCTGAATGTCCTCATGTCTTCCTACAAAATTTTAGCCGAATCAAAAATGATGATTTTTTATGACTCTGAAAAGTGGCTGGAAATTGCAGTTTTTGGTAATTCAGACACCTTTTCTTGGAAATGGCTGATGCGAGTATAGCCAAATTTGCTGAGGATTTAGGGACCATCAAGTTATACTCTTAAAAAAATACTAGAACATCATAGCTCTCACCAGTTCATAGAAATTAATTGCGAAAGGTCCAAAAGTACCTTAGTTAACCCTGTACATTTTGGTCAAATTTTTTTGTCGCTCGAAATTTTTGGTTGAATTTCTCAGTTCTGTTGTTATGTATGTGTAGTGTGATCAAATTGGAACACAAATCCGGTCTCCGTTTCAAAATTGAGTTTAATTTAAAGATTTTAGAGCGAAAAACAACTTAGTGTACTCACCATGGTAGAGTCCTATATTATAGAATTCTGGAATCCTTCTAATTACTTTTCCATTAGCATTATTAGCAAAATTTCAACGGAATAACTCTTCTGAAATGTCCTCATGTCTTCCTACAAAATTTTAGCCGAATCAAAAATGATGATTTTTTATGACTCTGAAAAGTGGCTGGAAATTGCAGTTTTTGGGTAATTCAGACACCTTTTTCTTGGAAATGGCTGATGCGAGTATAGCCAAATTTGCTGAGGATTTAGGGACCATCAAGTTATACTCTTAAAAAAATACTAGAACATCATAGCTCTCACCAGTTCATAGAAATTAATTGCGAAAGGTCCAAAAGTACCTTAGTTAACCCTGTACATTTTGGTCAAATTTTTTTGTCGCTCGAAATTTTTGGTTGAATTTCTCAGTTCTGTTGTTATGTATGTGTAGTGTGATCAAATTGGAACACAAATCCGGTCTCCGTTTCAAAATTGAGTTCAATTTAAAGATTTTAGAGCGAAAAACAACTTAGTGTACTCACCATGGTAGAGTCCTATATTATAGAATTCTGGAATCCTTCTAATTACTTTTCCATTAGCATTATTAGCAAAATTTCAACGGAATAACTCTTCTGAAATGTCCTCATGTCTTCCTACAAAATTTTAGCCGAATCAAAAATGATGATTTTTTATGACTCTGAAAAGTGGCTGGAAATTGCAGTTTTTGGGTAATTCAGACACCTTTTTCTTGGAAATGGCTGATGCGAGTATAGCCAAATTTGCTGAGGATTTAGGGACCATCAAGTTATACTCTTAAAAAAATACTAGAACATCATAGCTCTCACCAGTTCATAGAAATTAATTGCGAAAGGTCCAAAAGTACCTTAGTTAACCCTGTACATTTTGGTCAAATTTTTTTGTCGCTCGAAATTTTTGGTTGAATTTCTCAGTTCTGTTGTTATGTATGTGTAGTGTGATCAAATTGGAACACAAATCCGGTCTCCGTTTCAAAATTGAGTTTAATTTAAAGATTTTAGAGCGAAAAACAACTTAGTGTACTCACCATGGTAGAGTCCTATATTATAGAATTCTGGAATCCTTCTAATTACTTTTCCATTAGCATTATTAGCAAAATTTCAACGGAATAACTCTTCTGAAATGTCCTCATGTCTTCCTACAAAATTTTAGCCGAATCAAAAATGATGATTTTTTATGACTCTGAAAAGTGGCTGGAAATTGCAGTTTTTGGGTAATTCAGACACCTTTTTCTTGGAAATGGCTGATGCGAGTATAGCCAAATTTGCTGAGGATTTAGGGACCATCAAGTTATACTCTTAAAAAAATACTAGAACATCATAGCTCTCACCAGTTCATAGAAATTAATTGCGAAAGGTCCAAAAGTACCTTAGTTAACCCTGTACATTTTGGTCAAATTTTTTTGTCGCTCGAAATTTTTGGTTGAATTTCTCAGTTCTGTTGTTATGTATGTGTAGTGTGATCAAATTGGAACACAAATCCGGTCTCCGTTTCAAAATTGAGTTTAATTTAAAGATTTTAGAGCGAAAAACAACTTAGTGTACTCACCATGGTAGAGTCCTATATTATAGAATTCTGGAATCCTTCTAATTACTTTTCCATTAGCATTATTAGCAAAATTTCAACGGAATAACTCTTCTGAAATGTCCTCATGTCTTCCTACAAAATTTTAGCCGAATCAAAAATGATGATTTTTTATGACTCTGAAAAGTGGCTGGAAATTGCAGTTTTTGGGTAATTCAGACACCTTTTTCTTGGAAATGGTTGATGCGAGTATAGCCAAATTTGCTGAGGATTTAGGGACCATCAAGTTATACTCTTAAAAAAATACTAGAACATCATAGCTCTCACCAGTTCATAGAAATTAATTGCGAAAGGTCCAAAAGTACCTTAGTTAACCCTGTACATTTTGGTCAAATTTTTTTGTCGCTCGAAATTTTTGGTTGAATTTCTCAGTTCTGTTGTTATGTATGTGTAGTGTGATCAAATTGGAACACAAATCCGGTCTCCGTTTCAAAATTGAGTTTAATTTAAAGATTTTAGAGCGAAAAACAACTTAGTGTACTCACCATGGTAGAGTCCTATATTATAGAATTCTGGAATCCTTCTAATTACTTTTCCATTAGCATTATTAGCAAAATTTCAACGGAATAACTCTTCTGAAATGTCCTCATGTCTTCCTACAAAATTTTAGCCGAATCAAAAATGATGATTTTTATGACTCTGAAAAGTGGCTGGAAATTGCAGTTTTTGGGTAATTCAGACACCTTTTTCTTGGAAATGGCTGATGCGAGTATAGCCAAATTTGCTGAGGATTTAGGGACCATCAAGTTATACTCTTAAAAAAATACTAGAACATCATAGCTCTCACCAGTGTATAGAAATTAATTGCGAAAGGTCCAAAAGTACCTTAGTTAACCCTGTACATTTTGGTCAAATTTTTTTGTCGCTCGAAATTTTTGGTTGAATTTCTCAGTTCTGTTGTTATGTATGTGTAGTGTGATCAAATTGGAACACAAATCCGGTCTCCGTTTCAAAATTGAGTTTAATTTAAAGATTTTAGAGCGAAAAACAACTTAGTGTACTCACCATGGTAGAGTCCTATATTATAGAATTCTGGAATCCTTCTAATTACTTTTCCATTAGCATTATTAGCAAAATTTCAACGGAATAACTCTTCTGTAATGTCCTCATGTCTTCCTACAAAATTTTAGCCGAATCAAAAATGATGATTTTTTATGACTCTGAAAAGTGGCTGGAAATTGCAGTTTTTGGGTAATTCAGACACCTTTTTCTTGGAAATGGCTGATGCGAGTATAGCCAAATTTGCTGAGGATTTAGGGACCATCAAGTTATACTCTTAAAAAAATACTAGAACATCATAGCTCTCACCAGTTCATAGAAATTAATTGCGAAAGGTCCAAAAGTACCTTAGTTAACCCTGTACATTTTGGTCAAATTTTTTTGTCGCTCGAAATTTTTGGTTGAATTTCTCAGTTCTGTTGTTATGTATGTGTAGTGTGATCAAATTGGAACACAAATCCGGTCTCCGTTTCAAAATTGAGTTTAATTTAAAGATTTTAGAGCGAAAAACAACTTAGTGTACTCACCATGGTAGAGTCCTATATTATAGAATTCTGGAATCCTTCTAATTACTTTTCCATTAGCATTATTAGCAAAATTTCAACGGAATAACTCTTCTGAAATGTCCTCATGTCTTCCTACAAAATTTTAGCCGAATCAAAAATGATGATTTTTTATGACTCTGAAAAGTGGCTGGAAATTGCAGTTTTTGGGTAATTCAGACACCTTTTTCTTGGAAATGGCTGATGCGAGTATAGCCAAATTTGCTGAGGATTTAGGGACCATCAAGTTATACTCTTAAAAAAATACTAGAACATCATAGCTCTCACCAGTTCATAGAAATTAATTGCGAAAGGTCCGAAAGTACCTTAGTTAACCCTGTACATTTCGGTCAAAAATTTTTGTCCTCTGAAATTCATTGTTGAATTTCTCAGTTCTGTTGTTATTTATTCATATGGTTATCAAATTCGAACACAAATCCGGTCTCCGTTTCAAAATCGAGTTCAATTTAACGATTTTAGAGCAAAAATCAACTTAGGATTTGTACAATTGCTTATGGGTATAATAAACAAAATATTACAGAAAAAAAGCAGCCCCCAATGGTATTCGATACCAGGACCTTTCTCATAGTGATCCGAAACCGCCAACGCTAGCAACTAAGCTACCTAGACATGGAACATTTGCAAAGTTATTGAGATACTTGAAATGATATTTGAATTATTACCTAACCTGTTGGTATATTCTGCTCCTCTGGTAGGAGAGCTGAGGTTTGAAAGATTATTTGAATTCATTTGTGTCAGGTGGAATACCTGTTGCGGTATTCTTCTTCCCTGGTACTTGAGTCAATTTTCCACGAACAAAAGTTTTCGAGCAAATTGGTCAACAGTCCAGTATTCCTACCAGGGTAGCAGAGCAATCGACAGGTCGAGTTTTATCTATAATTCTTCTTCAAGTATCTCGACAACTTTGCCAAATTCATATGTCCAGGTAGCTGAGTGGCTAGCGTAGACGATTTTGGATAGTTGTCCGGAGTGGCTCGCTATCGAATCCCATACAGAACTTCTTTTTTGTTATATTTCACTCAACATTTAATTAGATTAATTCAGTAATGAGAGTTCTTAAAGGGTGATAAATTTATCCAGGGAAGAAAGCAATTATCTCTGAACTACTGTCCATTGAGGATTTGTACAATTGCTTATGGGTATATTAAACAAAATATTACAGAAAAAAAGAAGCCCCCAATGGTATTCGATACTAGGACCTTTCGCATCGAGTTCCGAAACCGCCAACGCTAGCAACTAAGCTACCCAGACATGGAACATTTGCCAAGTTATTGAGTTACTTGAATAGATATTTGAATTATTACCTTACCTGTTGGTAGGTTCGAGAATTCGAGAATGTCCATGAAGGTTCAATCACCAGACTCCTAAACTACTTGTAAATCGCAATTTTTTTTTTAAATGAATATATTTCAAAAAATTCCTTGCGGGGCTTTGCTGGTGGAGATCGAAAAAATGACTTCGAGAATGTCCATGAAGGTTCAATTATTGGACTTCAAAACTGTATATAGATCGCAACAATTACTTAGAAAATGTCCATATTTCAAAAAAAAAAGAGGCGGGGCTTGGGGAAGGAGTAGCAAAATCAGTTTTAAAAAAGTCCATTATGATGTCTTTGTTATTATGAAAGTCTTCTTGAACTAATAATATATGTACAAAACCCCACACCCCCATTGGGCTCTGACATGTATTGCTAGAAAATTAGAGCACCCGTCGGAATTTTCAGAAGTCGGCGCCTATGAACGTAACAAATAAAACACACATATACATTTTGCATATTTTATTTAAATATCTTATCTCACCCTTTATTTGTAACTCCTGCTCTTACAAAACCATAAGTTTTGAATTCAATAATGTACTAATAATCACTTTTCGATAACATACATGGTTGACATAATTACAATCTTTCTATTTCAATACATATAATTTCATAATTTATATTACATTGAAACCCGCTTGTATTTTCGTCTCCAAGGGCTGATTTAATTACCAAAAATGTATGTCTATACATTCCAGTTCGAGTCATAAACGTTTGTTCAAACTGGGGTTAAGTTACACATTAAACTCCTATTAATTCAGTGTACTCAACATACTTCCCCAAATTTCATTGAAATGAATTGAGAAAAGATAATTCAGTAATACCAAACAGTCATTTTCAGTGGAATTATTGGAATATCACCCAAATTGCACTCATCTCACATTTCACAAATATCAGGAATAAGGATCCCGGGCCCGGATTCACAAATGAGTCTGATCTTTGGAAAATGGTCCCAACTCAAATCGTCCTAAAAATAAGACTCTTTGTGAATCCGGGTCCTGGTATACAGATATTGTATGTATTCCTAGAAAAAAACATGAATAAAATACAAAGACATCAATAAAAAAAAATCACTCATCCATGGTAGGGATGCCATATTCACACCATGCACTTGAATCGGACAATTAAAATATGAATATGTATTAGGGTTTTCTCATCAAGAAAACGTCAATTTTATTTGGCTTACACATGCATATTTCGTGATAACTCTATCAAAACAAAATTAAACTTGGGTTTCAAACCCATTTTTTACACACTGAAATGCAAAAAAATAATCAACTTTTAATAAGCAAATAACAAATTATAAACATTGTTTAAAATATGTATTTTGAATCTTACTTTTTTTTTTTATGTAAATACTCATTTAATGTTTCACCTTCGTTAAGTTTTATTTTAGTTTTTTTTTCTGTAAGTTTCTTTTAGACCATATTAAAATTATGTCATAATTCACTGTTTAGAAACTGTTTACAATTAAATGAAACGCAATGTAAAAGTCTGTCTGAACAAGAGGCACATTTGAGAGGTATCAGGCAAACAGCAAAATAGAATGGTCTATAATAATTGATTCCAGCTGACAGCTGTATTACAGTATAGTGGTGAAAGAAGGATTGCCGGTGAATTGAAAAGAATTTGCTATCCTTTTAACTTATAATAACTGTTTATAAAATACTCAAAATCAATCTAAAAAAACGTCATAATGAATAACAATGAAGAATTTCTAAAAACTACCAAGAGGTTTCATGCACAGTACTTATCTTTACTATTTTTTTATATGTTCACGAACAAGTGTGATTGAATAAAAAGTAGATCAACCCCAAGATAATTGTATGCTCTTTAATCTAATATGACATTTCATTTTTGTGAATTCAATCAGTTTTAAGAAAACGTGTGGATCCATGAATACCAAGAATGTGATGAAATTTATTGACATATTATATTACTGATTGATTCACAAAAATACAATGTATTTTTAATTAAAATGCATAAAATTATCTCGGAGATGATATACTTGCATCAATATAAATAGGGGTCTATGTATTTTTTTCCAATAACATTCTTTTTTCATCGTCAACTTTTATATCTAGATATAAGGTAATCATTTTATAATTTATGAAACTAAATTGTATTTTATATAGAACCCACAGTGGTCAATCACTATAAAGTGATTGACTACATATTGTATCAATATATTGAGTCTTATAACATAATTCTTTAGTTTTTAAATAATTATAGTTTCTCATCAATAAATACCTGATTTATTAAAATTTGTTCATATAAAAAAAAATATATATATATATATAATTATATATATGTGTATAGATTTTATAACAAAATGATCCAGTTCAATGAAAGTACACTGTCCAATTGATCACTTGTCGATTAAGTGAATCAATATTCAAAATAATTCCATTCCCCAAATACACAACCTACCGCTGGAAAGATATGTACAGTTTTATGTCATGTTACCATATTAAACCTGATCAAAATGATTGATTGTTTGTTGCTAGTCTGCAATAGTTGCCAGTTAGCGATACTTGCCATTTAGAGTAATTGATTGTTTGTTGCTAGTCTGCGATAGTTGCCAGTTAGCGATACTTGCCAGTTAGAGTAATTGATTGTTTGTTGGCAGTCTGCGATGTATTACAAGTGCATCGCTTGGGTGTCGAGTACCGACTGCCTCAACATGACGTCTACGTACCAGCTACTGCATCCAGATTGGAGGAAATATCCGCGCAGAATCCAGTACGGCTGGACCGGCGACCACGAGACGTTACTGCAGACGCTGCATCATCAGGTAATCATCTCGTCAATACAAATCAAATCAAATCAAATCTGTATTCGGTCTGCGTGGGAAGGGGTTACCTTCCGGTGGAAGATGGTAATATTTACATAGTTTTGTTCAATAACTAAGAGTATAAGTCTGGTCAAATAAAAAAGAATAATAAAAGTATCTTTATAATTAAGGTGAACATATTGGTCTAGTACTGAGTAAGTCTGAATGTGATAAGTCTCTATAAGATGTAAGATCAAATGGTATATTAAATAGTATAGAGATGGATAGTGTTAATACCAACTATTGAAAGCATAATATAATATGAAATAGAATTTATATAAAATAAAATATGTCCATATGGTTCAACAGTGAAATATAAATAATTTCCTCATTTTAATATAACAATAGATACGTAAGATATAGGAAAAAACATTTCAACCGGCACATGCAGCGCAGTCGTTAAGGGGGTGCATGCACGGTGCTAATAGAAATAGAGAAATTCACCTTCACTAATTTTTTTTTATGTTCAAAAACCAGTGTGATTGAATGAAAAGTTCACATTTCCAAGATAATCTCATGCTCTTTAATTAATATGACATTCTATTTCAGTGAATTCAATCAGTTTTAAGATAATACGTCAATAAATAAAAAGAATGTGATGAAATTCATTGACCTATTATCTCAAAACTGATTGAATTCACACAAATAAAATGTCATATAAATTAAAGAGCATAGAATTATCTTGGTGATGTGAACTTTTCGTTTGATTACACTGGTTTTTGAAAATGGAAAAATATAGTAGAGATAAATTTCTCGATCTGTATAAGCACCGTGCATGTACCCCATTAACGCGCTCGATTCATGTGATCCGGGAGGCGAGAGGTTCGATCCCCGTCGGCGTCCACCTTAATAGGTCAAGGCCTATATTGTGGGAATCATCGGGCAGTACCACGAAAAACCCCTGTAAGGATGGTCGGCGGCGTGGATCGAGTCGGGTTTGAAATTCCCCTCGCCTCCCAGATCACAAGAAGCGAGCACGTTAATCACTGCGCTGCATGTGCCAGTTATCGTACTATTATATTCTATATTGTATGTAGGCCTACTGTTCATTTTTTGACCTGCATTTTTAGTGACCTATTATTTTTGTGTTCACGTATGTTTGCTGATTATATCGCATTTATTCCACAGACAAGCCCAAATGGGCTTCGTGGGATCTGGTGTGGAATTTGTGTATCTTTTCCTTGAAAATATCAATAAAAACAACAACAACAATATTTGAAAAGATTGGTATCACTGTTTTAGATTCTGAACGGGGAGATTCCATCGTGTTACTACACTGACGACGTAGATTACGCAGCGGCTGCTAAAAAACATCTTATAAACCACGACAAGCCGTTCTTAGCCAAACCTGTACACGCTCTAGAAGGCTGTGACGATCTTCCCCCGGAGGTCACTACGATAGACGACAAGATGGCGGCGATAGATTACGACGACGAAGAGTATGTACACGCAGATATCGGTGAGTGAGAAGAAATGTTCAACTAGGAAAAATATGTTAATGTTGTGTTACATTCTTCAGTCTGTTTCATTTTGTGTTAGTCAGTTTCGGGCAGGGGTACGAGTCCTGCATAAGGTATGTTTTTTTTTAAAATGTCCTTTCACCTATCATCACTTCATAGTTTCATTATCACCCGTTCATTCGTACCACCAGAGATCCTAGCCGTTGGTGGGGTCGTTAAGCCCCCAATAATAAATCAATAAAAGATTATTGTTTGCTTAATAACCCTATCAACAGCACGGTTATTTGGGGGTACAAATAAACAGGTGATAATGAAACTATTAAGTGATGATGAAGTGATGATTAAGTGATATAATGTCTGTCTCTAATTTAGTTTTATACTAGACGATTCAGAACCAAAACTATTTCGATAATTTCGATCGATATTCGATATCATCATTTCGATTCGATATCGAATGGAATTCCTAATATTTCGATATTTTCGATCGATTTCGGATGTAGCACATTTCGGTATCGTTTACGTTTTCTTGATCGATTGTCAACCCTACTTTTTAGTGTGAAATTACCGCACATTTGTAATTTACATAGTAATTTATTTGTAATTTACACATAATTCACCAAATTTTAATGAGTGTTTGCTCAACAACTCCACAAACAGCTAGGTAAAACGGGAAGGCCAAATGTTAAATTACCGGTAATTTCACAACACTAGTTAAACCCAATACACATGAATGAATAACTCAAATAATAAAAGATTACCTCAACATTCCTATTCTCGTTTCCAGCGTACACGGAAAAAGAGATCGAAGCGATGTACCTCTCCAACCAGCGTTACCACGGCAACTACAGCGACGTCATCATACGAACGATGCCCGCTACGTCCGAACAAACAAACGACAACGACTTTCTCGTCTACAGCATCGATACCAGCTTGTCGTCGTTGACCAATCGGATGCGAGTGGCGATATGTCGACTAACGCACGTCGACAACAATCGGAATCATTCCGACGTCGACGCCGAAGAGTCGACGTGGGAAGTTATATCGTGCGAAGGATGAATCGAGTTGTGAAATATTGAAATGAAATAAAATCTGGACTAGTAAAATGGATTTGTTTGAGAAATTTAGAAGTGGTTCATCAGTTATTCCAAGTTTAGTAATATATTATATAGTTGACCCTCTTTTATTCAAAATTCAACGTACCTTACTGAGACGAGTGGTCGAGTGGCTAGCACACTGAACCGTCATTCAGGAAACCGGGATTCGATTCCCGCCATGGTCGACCATACTGACTGGGATTTTTTGTGGTTTCAGGTAAATATTGGGATGGTTCCTTAACAACAGGTCACGACCGACTCCTTCCCACTACCCAGAAAACACCTTATAAAATAACCGTTCATCTCATCATCCAATACACATATCAATCACGAACGCCAATAGATCGTAGTCATCAGTACAGTGCATCGTAAAACCCAATTTATAAATAAATGAGCAATGTAGGCCTAACGAAAAATTACTCATTTTGGATTATTAATACAGTAAACTCTCATTAATCCGAAATGCAAGGAACCCAAGAAGATTATTTCGATTTATAGAAATTTGAATGAACCAAAAAACTCATTTTCCACAAGAACCATCCTCTTCTCCGCAATTTCGTAGTGTAAACAAGAGAAAGCTATGCGACTGGCTGAAACTATGTTACAGAAACCGTTGCTAGGTGCCTAGATGTGTATTCAGCTAGTTCCGACGACGCGCGATCTTCCTATGTCTTGATTCTATTGGCACTCGGCCGTCCCGAGTCCAACGAACGAGTGTTCCGAGCTCAAAATATATTCTCGTGCTCGTCACAGATGACACACACAAAGGCTCAACGTGCTCGGCTTATTCTTACACGTCAAATAAAAAGAATGGAAATTGGGAAAATAATGATTATTCAAGGAATTCGTAAAATTGTAACTGGTATTGTGTATTGGATATCAATAAACAATCTACAATTTTGAGATAGAAATAAAATTTAATACATAAAATTACTTATACGACATGTCAGAAACCGTCGTTGAATCACTTCGACTTCTGTCGTTTGCTTTTTCCCGGTCTCGCTTGTTTCTTGCTTCCCTTGCTTCCCTTACCCCTCGGTCCGGATTTCCCCCCCGCTCCTCCCCACCCTTTACCGGCCCCGCGAGACGGGCCGTCCAGTTCCGCGAAGCTTTCCTTCGTGTTTCGCTTCGAGCCCGACCGCTTGCCGCCAAATCCAAACTTCTTGTCCTTGTATTGCCGCTTTTCACCGGCCCTAAAATTATAAAACCATATTAATACAGTATAACCAAATGCATTCATATATAGGCCCTTACATATGTAGAACAAAATAAAAAACATTGTAGTAAAAGGCGATAATACCAAGTTAGAGTTGTAGGTACCATGTACCGTATTGTCCCGAATATAAGTCGACCCCCAAACTTTTAGATCAACAATTGAAAAAAGGGTTCATCTCCTTTCCACGTAAATCATCACTCTTCCGAATTAGAGTTTAGTCAATTTTGTATTGCGCGCGTGAGGAAGCTATGTTAACTGCGTGTGAGAAACCGTTGAGGGGCCTCACGATCGTGTGTACTCGGCTAGTGCCGATGGCGCGCGATCATCATATGACCCGCCTACTCGTCAAGGTCTGACAAGACAATGCAGCTAACAGCTCAACGTGCCTTTGTTTATTACTGCGCGTCAAATAAAATTGATGGATAATGGGAAAATGATGCTTCTTCGTGATAAAATATTTATTAAACGTGTTTTTAGTGCAATATTTTGCAGTTTCAAGTCGATTCCATTGTTAAGAGTGTGCATGTGTAGTGCGCCCAATCATATTTAGTAAAAAACGTGTTTTTGACCGATTTTAGGCCGAGATCCGCATATAAGCCGAGGGCGACTTTTAGACTCGCAATTTCGAGAAAAACCCTCGTCTTATATTCGGGGACAATACGGTAATTCAGTTTCAGTTTTGGTAGTGAATTTGTTTTTGGAAATATAGCATTTTTTAGCACACTGCTCAAGAGAAAGGAGCTGAAACTTAAGACTAGATCAACAATAACAAAATAATTGACAGACAGGGAGCTGTCCAAAAACCTATAATTCTCGAAATATAACGTAATAATGTGTTATCAATCATGTGTTTACATTCAGTTGAACTTTGAACATTTTTGCGCAGATTTCATTTTTCGAACTTCCTCGCCCAATCTTACGGGAGTTTTAGAAACTTCAAGATGGTATTTGTCAAAACTGGTCCAACTGATTCGACCCAAAAACTACACAATTCCAAGTTGGATAAGAAGGGCGTACAGAAAAAGTTTCATGTCAATCAGTTAAACCCTGCGACCTGTGCAGTGCTTACAAACAAAAAGGAAAAAAACACACAAAAAGCTCCATAAGAATGGGATGGATGTATTTGCTATCGCTCATCTAATAAATATTCAGTCATGATAATTACAAATACATGTATTGTGCTTAACATTATGTACTTATATACGGTAATATATATATATATACATCTTTAATTTCCAATCGTTTGCATGGCTACTTTTACTTTTATTTTACTTCATTGACGTGCGTGTATCTTTTTTAAATTATTTATATTGGGTTTAACGTCGCACTGTTATGATAGAGGAGATCTAATGGCGTCGGATGGATGATTAATGAGATGATGGGATGATGGGATGAAGGTTCTTGGGTAATGAGAAGGATAGTGGGAAGGAAGCGGTCATGGCCAACTTATTGTAGGAACCATCCTGGCATTAGCCTAGACTACAGAGGGAAACCATGAAAAACCTCTGTAAAGATGGTCGGCGGCGGGGATCGAACTGGGTTCGGAATTCCCCTCGTCTACCGGATCACGTGAAGCGAGCGCGTTAACCACTGCGCTGCGTGTGCTGGTACGTGCGTGTATCATTCTGTATTGTACAGTGAATGATAATATTCAATAAATACAAATACAGTACAACCTCTATCCATCGTGTCTCAAGGGACCTGGAAAATAAAACCATCCATGCAGGAAAACGATCCATCCCGGAAAATTCAACATTGATTATATACGAGTGGGGGTGAGGAAAAATGAATGATACATGAAGGAAAGCGATAGATCCGGGAATGATGCATAGAGGTTTCACTTTTTCAAATAAAACGAAAACGACTCGAAAACTTTCCACGCCGTCACTACCGCCCCAATCTCGACTCACCGCCTGTTATTATTGTTCTGCGGGCCCGGCTTCCTCTGCGCCACCTTCTTCTTGTCGTCGAGGAAGTCGAGGTCCTGGCGCACGCCCTTGCGATACTTCTTCACCTCGGACAGCATCTCGCGCTTGTCGTTGATCTTCTTCAGCTTGCTGGCGATCTGCGCCTCCTTGGCCATCTTCTTAGTCTGCCGTTGCTGCTTGGCCCTGTCGCTGCGCTGCGCCGCCATCTGCTTGTTCAGCAACACTTTGCGTACCTGGAATACGGGGAGACGGTCAGCGGCCGAGTCACCGTCCGGTCCGATAAAACCCGGTGGGCTTTGATGGGGTTTTTTCTTTTTAACCTTTCAACTGCTGAGTTTTCTGACACCAGCTTTACCCCCTGTGCTGAGTTATTTTCCGTAAATACAATAGTTTGTACAAATAGTTCCAGTTACTACATTTATGATCATTTTCCCAGAATTTTTCGACCGTATCACAGAAATGATGAGTTCCTCAATATCAGTTTAAGAAAGCACACTATTTCGCCAAGCCAGCGCGCCAACATAGGCCATTTTCACTCGACTTGGAATCATAGTTTGACGTTTGAGTCGTTGACAAAACTTTCGTCTGAATAAACGCTACTATTATGAAATATATCGAAAGTCGACGTTGTTCTCAAGCAGTACATATGTTCGGCCAATAGATCGCGCAAAGCACAAAAAAAATTAGGTCGATAACTGAAGTTCGCCGGCCAGTAGAAAATAAACAGTAAAGCGCGGTATTCAAAACGCGTATACGCGTGCGTAGCACGGTGGGCACGGCGGGCTAAAACGCGTATACGCGTGTGTAGCAGTTAAAAGGTTAATAACATTGAAACTTGATACAAAATCTCTGTTCCCCATTTAGGGCTAGGGATGAAAGTAGGATCGTTTGGACGGGGCACCACAAGGGCGATCTTACCAACCCATTTTATTATTATTTTAAATTAAAGCAATGAACTTCGACACCAGGTCTACGCTGTCTGTGACCACACTTCCTTGCCGCAGATAGAAGTCTTCAGTTGTCGAAAGTCGGGAACACATAAGTATAAAGCCGCTTTTACCCAAATTTTAAACAAACATTTTCCTCTAGTCATAAGTACCGTCAACTCGGGTGACACTGAACACTTTCTACGCTAAAACTTCAGTACCTTGTTGGATGAGCGAAGCGAAGACTCAATTTCACTTGACTTGGAAAAAAGTACATCTTTTTAATCCATGCTCTACAGGTCAAACAAAAGTTCAAATTCAATTGAAACTTGGCAGGCCTAAATGTCATCATTTAGTTCAATACCCTCTTGTTCTCAGGCTCAGTCGGTTGCACCACTTCTGAGAAAACTAATTTTCAAGTGTCCAAAATCCCGATAACAATAAGAGAAGACTTTTTGTAAAAAAAAGTCTTTCGAAAAAATTCAAATTTTCACCAAATTTCAATATAATAATGATACACATTATACCAAACTTTTACTGAAATCCTATCAGTCGATTTGATGTAAAAAATTAAATGATGACATTTTTATAAATTGCTCAAAGCTATAAGAAAACCAATTAAATCCAAGCAACAAGTACCATCAACCAACGCAACCATCAAAACATCTTGAAACGTACCTTCTGCATGTGATCGTCCGACTTGGCCATCTGCGCAAAGTAGTCCGAGGGTCGTTTCGACAATATGCCCGACGAGATGAGCTTTGGAATGCCGAGCAAGACAGCCGCCTGCGCCTGACGATGGAACGACGTCTCGCGCCGGAACTCGTTTAGGACGGGATCGTTGATCATCGACATTTTGTGCACCACTTTCTTGTTGGCGTTGTGGTTCTTGATGAAGACGTCACGTTTCTGTTCCGTCTCTTCTATCTGGTGAGAACGAGAAGGGAGGATGAGCATCAACTTATAGTTTCGCTGGCGCATGTCTGTCAGTTTGTTCGCCAGGCTGGTTCGAGGTCACCGTGAATTTGTGCAGCATTCTGCGGGAGGGAGGATGGCAAGGGAAAGGAGGGGTTTGTCGCGGGTGTAAACTCGTGCTTTTCTGGATTTTTCGATGCGCGATGATTGGGCCTTCCCATCTGCTGTGGGCGGGGGATCGTGTTACGCCAGTGCGTAATGGCGTGAGGGATAGGGAGGTATGGTCAGAGGACGGAAGGGCATGGCGCACCCAAGTCGCAGTGTCCTTGACGACGACCGGCTGGGGTACGACAGCAGGTACGACGGGGCCGTCCGTCGCAACCGGTTCCGCAACATAATCGGGACCGTTACAAGACATTCTGGGGGAGGACGGAAGGTTTTATCGGTGTCGCTCTGGGGAATTTACGTGCAATTGGGTCAGTGCGTAGTGAGGCTATGCGTTCAAGGTATATGCAGTGCGATAGTTATAACAATAGTAGTGGGAAGAATAGTAACAACAGAGAGAGAGAGACCCCGAGTTTTAAAACGCGGGACTAAGGCTAGTTTATTTCAACTAGAGTTAGGATGTTTATGCACTGAAAAATCTTCAAGTATGCATGCACTTATGCAATTAAAAATGCAAAAATATGCACTTAAAATGCATTAATATACACTTTAAATTGCATAATACATAGTGCTTATTTAAGAAATACGCTTTTAATAATTAAACATGTAATTATTACAGGTTCAAAACTATGGTGAAAGTGTTCATAGTAAAAAAAAAATATATATATATATATATATATATATATATATATATATATATATATATATATATATATATATATATATATATATATATATATATATATATATATATGTATATATGTAGACCTATAGAATGGAATTGGGATCATTCAAGATAAATACCTAGTTCATTTTGTGTTACAAAAGTTGCTTTCAATAAAATCAATAATGAATAGGTCTACCACGATTCAAGAAAAAATGAAAATGTAACAACATCAACAGTCTACTTTGTAATATTGTACAGAAAATAATAAAAATCTCATTAACTCTTGAAAATAATTAAATATGCACTTAAAAAGCATAAATATGCCTAAATATGCATTTATAGCAAAAATGTTCCCAAATATATGCAGTTTCAAAAATGCAAACAAAAATGAAATGAACTAAATAGGCCTAATTGAAATTATACAATGTGTTGGGAGTTTTTGCAAGATATTTACCTTCAACGCCAGTTCTGGTGCAAGTGGTGCTAAGCCATTAACTAAATCCAGTCTTTCGGACCAAGGTAACACCAGTCGAATTTCATTCAGCTTACGTTTCAATTCTCCCTGAAAATAAATAAGCACATTTGATTACCGGTACGCCTACTGACAAACATTCAATTTAAATCATCCTTCATTGAGGACATCTGGACAAAAATTAGGTAAAAGTAGACCAACACAAGGCCAACAGATCAGTAAGGGATACAGCATACAGCCTATCTACCAATTTCTGTTTTATAATTTTGAAATTGATGTTTTCTAGTACATCTTGATTTCTAAGATCTACCGAATAAAGTCACCGCACGTTAGGAATGAACCATTTTCGAAATTCAGTGTGCAGGCGCTTACCGCCTTCTAGCGGCCGAGATTGCTGGTATTGCATTCTGGGTGTTTTAGTACGCCTACTGTTGAAAAAGTCTGTCCGCTTATCCACAGGGTTAACGGCAAAATATATAGCTTACATTATCTCTCATTTTACTCACTCTGAATTGAGATTGCCGCACATGTGATAGTGCGGGCTTGGTGAAATAAGTTGGCGGGAGGAACGAGGGTTCCGTGGGCGAAGGTGAATTGACAGTGTGTAAATCTCTTAAAATGTAGTATGTAGTCACGATGCACTATGTGACAATATTACCTCTTAACAGTAGGCCTAACACATATACTAAATAGATACAGGCCTAAGATACTTACTACATTATTTGTTTTAACTTTAACAATCTTCTCTGCCACGATATTTAGTCCAGGTTTCAATGAACCGTCCACGAGAGCGTCTTGAAGCTGAAAAATGAGGTTATGTTAGAATGCTACTTATCATTTGAACGTCGATTTAAAATATATAGAGGACGTGTACTTTACCGCATCATCAGAATCATACTCTCCATCAAATTCTGATTCTACTTCGGAAGGTAGCTCTGAATCTGAAGACATTTTGCTGGTCAAATATAATTACAAACACTTGAAAATAAAACCCACATGTGTTAGTCAAAGTGTTTAGAAGTCTGTCTACTGCAACGAGGTCTACTGTCACTGCATTTTATACACAGCCTTCTTTATTCAAATCATTCTTCAAACGAGACGTCTTATCTAAAAGAGAAGGCTGTGGTTTTCTATGTTCTTAGTTCTAAATTCGTAATAAGGAAGCAGCACTGGCAGATTCTTAGCTCGACCAATGGAAACGAAGTGAAATCCCGAATAGTTTCAAAATATAAAATAATAAATACAAAATAGAGGTTTGGCTTCAGCTCGGAGGTAAGAAAAACGTTTTTTATTTTACATAATACTGAAAAATGATGTACTCTCTAATTCCGATATGATCCCGTTAAGGGGGTAGAGACAAAACGTTACAGAGAATTACTAATCATGAGAATTTCCCAATTTAACAGCTTTCTCCATTTGAGTTTTTTTCTAGAAAACGGACACAAAACTTACACAATCTCTTTTATTCTGTAGGCCTACTTGATATTAGCTATTTAGAATTAAGATTTTTATATATTTTCAACTTTAGAGCATAATTAATACATTATTTATGATTATATATTACATTGACAATGTAGGCCTCAGGGGCCTGGTCAATATTTTTTCCATTTCGTTTCCGTCTGGTTAATTTGTGAATAGCTGGATGGAAAGATTGTTCCAGCTATATGAGCAGCTCTGCCGAGGAAGGGAAACAAATCAATGTCGGTGTTGTAACGCCGAAGGTGTAGCTTAATTGTGTGGTCTTTCTTACTCAAATAACCTACTCGACCAAATAATAGATAAATTATAAATTGAAAATAATAAATTTGCCAAATAATAATGGGATAGCAAATCTACCCATGAAAGTAGTCTACCATTGACAAAACTGGGGTTGCCCATTTCCTATTCATCAAAATGTTATCCAATGAATAGATTATTGACACATTCAACCCAAGTTTGCAGAATAAAGTACGTCATGCTCCGAAATTTATAAGGAAGTCAAGTGACAATTTTAAGTAATTACAGAAAAATATACATTTTCTCAAGAAATGAACGAATAAAAGTTTTATCATTTTCCTTCAACAAGTTATGAATATTTGGTTTACTCAACGACCCCATCAAGCGCCAGGTTACGTTGTTTTTTTTAGAAAGAGCTGTGATATATGAACGTTAAAAGAAACTTTTTTTTATATACCTATATATACCGGTACTGGGTTTAACGACGCACTGATGGTAGCGCAGATCTAATGGCGTCAGATGGATGATTATGAGATGATGGGATGACAAGATGAAGGTTCTTGGGTAATGGAAGGATAGTGGGAAGGAAGCGGTCATGGCCGACTTATTCTAAGAACCATACCGGCATTAGCCTAGACTACAGAGGAAACCATGGAAATGTAGCCACTGCGCTGCATGTGCTGGTGAAACGTCTTTTAAAGCAGGACTCGATAGCACGCCCGACTTGATGCGAGTTTCCACAGGAATGTGTTGACCACAGCCTTATGGATTGGATAAGACCAGAACAGAAGAAAGAAAGCTGTGGTGTTGACTGACCAGTCAACACAGCAGGCCAGAAGAGACTACCACATTAATCCATTGACGGAAATAATATATAAACAATTACATCGTTTTCCTAGTGCTATAGTAAAGAAGAGAAGGAAAGGTTCAAATAACAAAAAACAAGACGTTTCAAGGTATAATTCATACTAATTTTATTTCTGAGAAAAAAAAAACACTTTTCATTTGTCCGGTCCACAAACTGGAGCGGAAACGAAATCACTCGAGGAGATTATTTGATCTGATCTAACTTATCGTTTTTATCAAATATGATACATATCATTAAACAGTAAACCCTTGGAAGCCTAAATAATTCCATATTCACTCAACAACAACATTATTTTACGTAACACAAATATTAATCAGAACAGTTCGTTTAAACATAACCAAAAAGTCAGACTTCTCAACCGTTAACTCAAGAATTCGTCAACGACAAAAAACTGCAGAAAACGAAAGTGAAACGGAATTGGTTACCTTATCGTACGAACAACGAATAAATGATCAAGTCGAATACACATTCTTACTTAATTAAACATTCGGAAGGAATTTAAATTCTTTCAGAGTTTAAAATTATCGCAGAACCGATATTATGAACCGGATTAATTTAGATTTTTATTTGGGAAAAGGTTACGAATAGATTACAAATTACAATAATTCAAACTCTGAAGAGAACTCAAATTCAAATTCAATTATATATTTAAATATCTATCAGTTAACTTTTTGCCCTAGCTAAGTCGAAACATTCATCAATTTAACAAGTTTGATTGGTCACTGGTCTGATAATATATATTAACCAATCAAACCCAGTTCAGAGGTTTTTAAGAAAATGTTTTGAGCTATCCTTACAGGCAGTGAACTTTAATAATAATAATAATATTAACTAATAATAATAATAATAATCATAATAATAACTAAATAAAGAGAATCATAATAGGTATAGGCAAATTTCTTACATGCAATAGTACTTTTAAAGCATTTATTCCACGATTTGTTTTTATATATATATATTATATTATTTATAATTATCGTGGAGCAGTAATCTGTCGTCTAAATAGAGCTACGTTCCAATATTCACAGCACAAGACCACATATTTGTTGCATTTTATTTACGATGGTTTCGAGTCGTTTCAAATCGTATCAGGTTATGTCGGAAAGAAATGGAGATAAACGTAGGAAACACGTAGATCCGGATTTTATAAGAAGGAAATCAAGACAGACGCTAATAATCGAAATGATTCCGAATCATTCGAATTATGCGATCCATGACTACGTATTTCAGTTTATTTTCATTTATTTCTTCACAAGTTTCCTGAAGTACGGTGAGGGGGAATAATCATCTACAATTTCACGTCACATACACTGATAGTGGTATATAGTATAAGCCCTAAAATATTGATAATCGTGTTTTTTTATTTTTATTCATTTTTCCCTTTCTAGCAGCAAAATTCATACTCAAACAAATGCTCTTTTTTCTTTCCTTTTTTTTTTACCAAACTTATTATATTCTAAGAAAATTATTTACATTGAAAATTATACTAAAGGAACAGAAACACAAAGAATTAAACCATCTTGATTTTGTCGATATGCTTCGAAAAGTAAACGCTATAAAAAACACGATATGATGCGATCAGGGAAAAAGAAAGTGTTTATTTACTAATATAATGTGGGATAAACGTTTCCAGCATTATTCACACGTTTTGGATTACGTAACCTACATTTTACAGAGGATTTCGACAGATCTGATTACTAGAAACGAAAACGTAATAATTAAATACCGGAAAAGAATTCCAAGTTCTCGCCAAATCTCGAGCTCTAGGTGGAAGCAAGCTGTTAATGCCTTTCATTACGAGCTACGCAATGAAACAAACAATAACCAACAAATACTAGAATATCGATTATCTAGAATAAGTTGGATAACTCGGGAGTGAACCACCGAGACTACTGTCTCAGTCTCTTCAAGCTCCGATAATGTCAAACGCGCTCATTAGATAGTTCATTGTCAACGGTAAGCTCAACATTCTATCATGATTTCGAATAAATAAACGAGAACCATCTAGTGTAAGCATTCCACCAAAACTGAACACGTATTCCAAAGAAATTCATTACGGAATATCGTTGCGCAATTAAAATACACGTCGCCTATTTACCGTTATAGTTATACATAAACAAAACATAAAATGAAGATTATAATGGAAATTTATACATTTTTTTTATACATTATTGTACAACAGTTTGTTCAAAGTTTCGTAACTTCATTGCGGGTATATTATTAGTGTAGATATTGGTAATTTGGTAGTTGACAGAACTTAATACGGAAGAAATATCTTAAGACCTAAGTAGTTGAACTAGAATGAATATATCGTTGGGATTTTTAAAATTAGTCGAGGTTAGAAATAGTTCATGTATATGGAGCAAGTGTGTTGAAATTCGATTGCTAACAGTTTTAACGAGTGTTTTAGTCTTAGTTCTAACACGCTTAGAACCATCTCGGTTCATATCCGTCAATATAATTTTCTTCACAGCCACGTTTAGTGTTGACCTTGCTTTGTCTTAGTCTCAAGTATTAACAAAACGTAGTTATGTTAAATCTTATGACGAGTTTGACACTAGAAATAAAACTAAGACAGTTGTGAACACAATGTTAACTTGCTAGTTTCGTGAGATAATTAGGACTAAAACTAAAACATTATTTAAACCTGTTGTAAATCGACTTTACGGATATTAATCAATAATTATATAATGTATTATTATAACAGATTCTTTTGAAGAATTAAAAACAACGTTTCTCTCGACAGAATGTGAAGGTAGCCTATTCTCTTCCTAAGTGGTTATACGAGACGGCAGATAAAGAAGTTGTGGCTGAAAGACCGTTGGTATAATTTATGGGAGGTGGTTCGGAACCACTCGACATTGCAGGACAAAAGCAACTGTATATTCACGTATCATGAGTTGAAACAATAAATTAATAAAATACAGTGAAATGTAATATTTTACCAAGTATTTTTCGATTGCGTTAGTTTTTGTAAGCGATTCGATTCGGGCTCGTAAACGAAGAGAGAAAACAATTAAGACGAGATTAACGTAACGTCAAAACTGAACGAACTACTCAACTAAACATCTTATTCTGAGAACGACCATTTTTACAAATATGAAAAACAAATGATTACTTCCAACCGAAGGCCAGTTTTATAACGTTGAATAAAATATTTATCTTTCGAAACAAATATGTCGTTTTAGAGTGACAACACGATGGAAAGATAAAAAAAGAGAGAAAATATTGAAGATAAAATAAATAAGTTTTCTGATTTTTCTATTGGTAATAACTGGATACACATATGATAGAGCGAGAGGGCAGAGTTGACTTCAGTTCGGAGAGAAAATACGAATAATTTGTTTTTATTTCTCAATTCCGATCGTGTCTATGATTCCTGGGTATTACTTTAATTACGATTTTTACGCATCACAAAACCGGCCCCCCGAAATAACTAACTAAGTAAGTCAAGTGGCATTTTTTATTCCGTTCTTTATATCGAATTGTACGTTTTTCCAAGTCTAAGAAGCAGAGGTTACAATACATTTTAATATTTTAGAATTACAATATATTTTCTTTTTAGAATAACATTTTCCATACTGGCATTTACCACACGCACACGCACACACACACGTCGCAAGAATCCTCTCTATAAAAACACACACCTCTCGGGATCGAAGCGTTTATCAATACGGTTTATCAATCTCGAAATTCACATCGGTGTAAAAAAAAGGGAAAAATTCGACGAATATAATTTCGATCGACTGTCGACGAAATCGAACATAGATTGATCAAAGGAAAATATTACAAGAAACGTAATCGCCCACTTCTATGAAAATGTACGGGCGATTTCTAAAAATACAGTAGGCTTATTAATAATGTTTATATATACATTTTACAGATGTTTTTTTTTCAGCATTTAATTTCCATTACCTTGAGGAATCGACGTCTGGTCATAGTGGTAAACATTTTTTTTCTTCACGAAATTAGAAAGATCTTGCGAATACTTGAAAATATCTGGTAGTCAATTTCATGGAAAACATTGCTATTCAATGATAACTTGAAAAAGGACAAAAATATCAAAACACTAAAATTACACTGATAGAACAGATCGACTAACTAGCACGAAACGAAAAATAGTTATCAAAATTGGTAGACACTGCGGTGACGATGGATTGTTTCGCCAGACCATTCATGAAAATTACACAAATAATTATTTTACACATCATTTAGAACCGTTTCAAACTATCTCTGTTCGTTGCCAAGTATTTTGGTACTTTAATCCATATTTAGAATGACAAAAACAAAGTACCTTCCATCTGCAAGGTTCCAATACAAACAAGACCATCAAGGTTGATTAGAAAAACAAAACAAAAAAAAAATCTGCTACAAGTAAACGTAAAGTTTTTGTAGATTTTATAAATTTACCACTACGCCATAACGAAAGACTTTCACCTCAGACTACACACAAATCACGTAAAAATTACGATACAAACTCGAGATGACGACACTTCCTTCGTTACAAATGGACAGATTCCCGTCGACCATTCCCGCGGCCAATCAGGACCGTGGTGTTGCCAACGTCATGTGTTCAACGTACAAAAACAAATTGTTCCTAATCATTTCTGCCTGCAGTTTTCAACCGCGCGGCAGATTTCTTTTCGACATTTCTATCGATTTCTATTCGACTACTGGGAAATCGAGCTGTTTGCATTTTGCACCGTTTCAAGACCACACCACTGCATGCGTAGATAATTAAAGCATAGAATGAAAAATTGTTTACACAAAAATTGAAATACGGTTAAGCAGAGAATTTTATAGACAGTAGTAGTAAGAGTAATTTAAAGTATGCTGTGTACGATCTTTAGTGAAATCGTTTTGAATCTCATAAACAGAGATGTAAAATAAAGAGATCAGTTAGTTTAGTCTTAAATACAATTCAATCGGCAACGCAACTCGATTTCACCATTCACAAAACATAACCCAACTTTTCTCATCGCGCAACAAACGACCGAAACCGCGTCCGGGGGCGCACGTCAAAAAACCAAACCAAACGTAACTTCCAATCGAAATAAATCGTCTTTCAATTCGTTCCTAAAACCGCGTTCTACCATATTTCGCGTTGTCAAGCCACGACGGGGCCGGACGGGTTCATCTCGCAGAGGTCGTCAGCCGCCTCCATCGGCTCGGTGACGGGCCCGGCGTTGAGCGTCTCGGACTTGGCCGACCACTGCGTGGTGTACGGCGCCGACCGGGCGTCGCGACGGGCACGACGGCGGGCGCGGCGTTCCTCCATGATCAGGCGCAGGTGCTCCAACTTGCCGCGCGTCGCTTGGTTCTCCTTGAGCAGCGAGTCCTCTGCGGGGGAACAAGGGCGTTAGTTACGGGCAGGAACTAGTTCGACGATGAATTGATGAATGACCAATGGCGAAAAGTACAATTAGTTACGGGCGGAAACTATTTCAAAGGTGAATTGATAAATGACCAATATTAGCAAAAAGTACAATTAGTTACGGGCGGAAACTAGGTTGACGATGAATTGATCAATGACGAATGACAAAAAGTACAATTAGTTACATGTGGGAACTAGTTTAACAATGAATTAATGAATTAACAATGTCACAAAGTGCAATTAGTTACAGGCGGAAACTATTTCAACGATGAACTGATGAATGACCAATGGCGAAAAGTATGACATCAAAACTTGACAATGACCTGCATGCCGACAGTCAAGGATGAACAGCCAGAGGTCGTTTTTATAACGGGACAAAACTTTTTGAGGCCTTGGCGGCTAACTTGTCAACTTGTCAACAGGAAATTTTGGTATGAAATTTTGTAGGATGACGAAAAGAAAATTTGGGTGGGTAACCCTGCTGTGCACGGGAGTCGATTCAGCAGAATATAAGTTTTTTGGGGAAACTTTTGAAAGGTATTAGATATCAAAATTATGACACGGGGAACATAGATATTTCCAATCTCTTGTACACGGTATAATTTTCAACTATTCAACTAATATTGCATAATTTTCTAACATATAAAGCTTAAAAGACACATATTTTAGACATATATCTTTGACAATTATACAATATAACAGTAAGTTATAGTTTTAACTTGAACTTTGAAACTTGTAAGTTCTATAAACTTGTAAGTTTAAACTTTTAAACTTTGAATTGTTTTCTAACTATGAAATGACTACCTTATTTAAGATTTGATTTGTTTGTTAAATGAGTTATCATATTTTAATAATTCTCTGGGGTGGTGAGATCGCCCTTGTTGTGCCCCAACGGTCTCATGTTTCATCCATAGCCTTTCAACAATGATTTTGTATCAAGTTTCGATGTTATCTTAAATGTATCACCCTCAAATTAGGGTTTTGATACCACATACCGTTCGAAAGTCATCACCAAAAAACTGATACTTCACTAAACCAACTCCCATTCCCTTCCAAGGGTACATTTCCTCACCTCCAAACTCCATGACCTCCTCCTTGTCCGGCTTGGCGGCGCCGGTCTCGACGGTGATGGTGGCGCCCTGGCGCGCGTGGCGCCGGTACTGCGGGGTGGCGCACAGAAGGTCGTTGAGGATGTGTATGATGGTGGAGATGTCGCGCTTGGGCCGGCCGTAGCGGTCTTGAAGCGCCGGGTTGAGCGTGCCGGAGAAAGTGCCCGAGTAGACGCCCTTGCCGTGGTGGTGCATCGACTCGATGATAGCGCCCTGACGTCTGGCGCGTGCCGTGTCCTGAAGAGGATAACAAGTTAGCGTTAGTACTATAACCTTCGAACAAGAGTTTTTGTTCGGAACCAAAAGACAGGTTATGTTTACGTGTGTTGTAATTTTCAATTGACTGTAAAGTTGATTATATTATGACGTTTAAGGGGGGGGGGGGGGAGAATGTTAGGACCACCAGGGTCCAAACTATCAGCACCGGACCTATAATAATTGGGCATGACGGTACTGGTTGTCACTGAGTGTAATAGTACCGTTATGCCTGCAAGTATTAATGCTGCTTAACGACCCCAACAACAGCTTGGTTATACAGGGGTACGAATGAGGGGTATCGATGAAGTGATGATAGGTGAAAGGACGTTTACAAAAACCCATGCCTTAAGCGGGACTCGAACCCACGCCCAACGGTAACTTCAGTTACTACCGCTAGCGATAATTGACTTAGCCACTGGGGCGGCTAGTACTACACGAGATACAAGAGTTTTCGATCGGAACCAAAAACAGCTTATGTTTGAGAGTGCTATAATCTACAATTGACTGTAAAGTTAACTATATATATCGACTTAGAATACACAACAGGGTGTCAACGCTTATGCCCCAGACAAAAATAACAAACATGAATTCAACAGATTTAAATGTTTTAATGCCATTCATCAGACTATCGGTCTACGTCACTACATGTATGCGTATATTGTTGTCGCATACGTCCTATATCACTAATCTAAACCAATATTTCTTAACTTGATACTAATCTAAAATCTACTCTGGTTGGACAAGTAGCCAGTATTTTTGTTTGGAGTCAACAGTAAGGTTATATTTGGAAGGGTTAGTTACATGTTACAATAGACCGTAGAATTGATTATGTACATATTCATCGTGATAATTATTTATATATATGTAGGAGATAGCTTGTTTGTCAGGTTTGCACAGCAATTAGGAAATTGAGGGCCAACAACCTAATTATACTGAAGTTTTGATTGGACAATACAATTTGTGGACATTATTGTTGTCTGCTTATTTCAACAATGTGTGAAAAGTTGAGGCGCATACAGGAAGGAGCATGTTTGTTAGGTTACCATAGCAACTGACAATTTTGAGGAAAACAAACTAATATTTTAGTTCTGATTGAGGAACAATACAATTTGGGGACATTGTTGTATACTTATTAGTTATTACAACAATATGAGAGATAATTTGAAAGAAGGATTCAATAATGATATTTTTTTGGCATAATTTTCATCTGGTGTAGTGTTTAAAAACTTTTTAATAGTACGCATAGACATTTTCATTTTCTTAAATTTAATTGGTCATTCTAAAGTGATTACCGTTATTACCACAGCCTTTTTTATTACGACAATTCTTTTTCTGATAAGAGACTGTCTTATCCAATAAACAAGGCTGTGGCTATCACCTATAGCAACTAGCACGCATAATGTGCACGCACGTTCTATTTTTAAAATCGAAAACAATTCTTCCGTTATCCATTCTTTTGACAACGGGTATCCATTTAAAAAAAATCGAACATAAAAAAGAACCTGTTCCACATTTTCACCCCGTTTCTTCTCTACTTTCAATCATTAACCTCAAACAAAAAAACAGAGAGCGATATTCCGATCTCCGGCTGATTTCTGAAGGGTAAGAAAGGGCATCGCAGCTCATTGTCTATGTATGCATGTATATATAAGAGCCGAGAGAGCGGTTGTCAAGCGACACGACGGGCGGTTAGGGAAGGGGGGGGGGGGGGGGGGGGGGGGGGGGAAGAAGAGCAATTTCCATCCAAGAGTCGCGTGTGGAAAGTTATAATTCCATGGCACGTGGCTTTATCGTATTATTATTAGTATTATCATTATGTAAAGTACACTCATGGAGAAAGGGAAACACGAGAAAGGAATTTTGATGATGATTATTGTTTGCTTGACGACCCCACCAACAGATAGATGGGGGTACGAATGAAATGATCAGTGGAAGGTGATTTTATGCGAGACTCGAATCCACGCTCAACGGTGACTTAGCTGGCTGAGCCACGGAGGGCCGCTCATAGAGTTTGCTGACCTTTCAACTTTTCGTTTTGCTTGCGAGTGTATGCCCCGCATTTCGTTGTCCACGGAATACCATTGATTTAATGAACCCGAGTACATTGCGTGGCTCAACGCTAGGGGTGGAGGGAGGGAGGGGGGGGGGGGGGGGGGTATAGAGGGGGGAAGGGGACACACGAGTCGGCAATACTCGGTAGGTCGTTAAACATAGCACAATGTAGTAATGAGTTAATATGGTAATTTGATATTAAAGGACATCACAACACTGAAACTAGATTTCTACAAATAATGATGATTTTTATTTCCCAAATTTATGAGAAAACTCGAAATCATAAGAATTTTATTTTAGAAATTATACTTTTGTTTTGTCCTACCGAGACCATAGGTCATGCGTAGGTATTACCGATTTTGTATAGAAACATAAACAGAATCGAGTAATCTCAACTTCACGATTTCTGTAACTAGTTTTCTTTAGATATTGAGAAAATTATTATCGTCAATATTCGTTAAAATCTAGCTTCAGGGTTGTGATATCCTCTCTCTCTCTCTCTCTCTCTCTCTCTCTCTCTCTCTCTCTCTCTCCCTGCCCCTCTCTCCCCTCCTCTCTCTCTCTCCATCTTTCACTCTCTCTCTCTCTCTCCTCCCTCTCTCTCACTCACTCTTTCTCTCTCTCATACCTGTATTATATTGTTTGTGAGAATAAAATGAATATTAAATAAAAAAAAAAAAAAAAATAATAATATCAATTCGATATGAACCTGAACCGACAACCAACCCTAAACATCATTGCTAACCAACAACTAACCTCAATTTAAGCAAAATTATGTTTATTAATCTCACTATTTAAACTCACAATCGAAATAAGTGATGGTAAGCAGTAAAACAAAATGACAGGAGATTGGTTATCTACCAAAGTGTTTATAATTATTTATTTGACTGAATTAAAGGACACACTACTTTCTAATTTTACCGTATATGCTGATTATTGTTTACGTAACGGCGCCAGCAACAGCTAGGTGATTGGGTGTATTATGAAGGACGGGTATAAAAACCAATGTCTTGTGCGGGACTCGAACCCAATGTTTTTTAATGTTGCTTAACGACCCCACCAACAGCTAGGTTATACGGGGGTGCGAATGAGCGGATGATAATGAAACGATGGAGTGATGATAGGTGAAAGGACGTTTTACAAAAACCCATGCCTTATGCGGGACTCGAACCCACGCCCAACGGTGACTTCAGTTACTACCGCTAGCGATAATTGACTTAGCCACCGGGGCGGCGACTCGAACCCAGTTTTCCCAGAAAGTGCCTATAGATCGACTGAGAAGCCAGACTGGGGGCTCATGAACTTTTATACTGAAAATAATAAAAAATTAAAAAACAAAATTCTATTTGGACTTTCAGAGTCTGTAGCCATACATTCTTTGTAGAAAGTTGTGACTAAGTTTCAATATATTGTTCTTTTTGTTCATAGTGATAAGTATATAGGGCCTACCCTGATTTTACTGTAATTTATTTACGTAGGATATTCATATTCAATTTCTTTATTTTTCAAAAAAAAAAAAAAAATGCGATATTCAGATTTTAGCATTGCTAAATTATTCTGCTCTTCCATATAATCAATACTATTTTTACTTATAACTAAGAATGATAATTAAATGATATAATGGGATACCAACAAGATGGTATGGATGAATATTATGATAAAACAGTATGAAATGCGATGTATAATAATTAGAAATTATGGCTATCCTTCTGACCTTCTAGTCCTTACTCATACCATCTTGAAGGTATTAAAAATATCTGTGTGTCCTCGTTCATTAGAATTCCGATATCTCATACCATTCGAAAGTTATCACCAAAAAACTGATACTCCGTTAAATCGATTCCCATGTACTCAAGTGGGCCGTTTTTCTGCACCCTACGTATACATTTCCTGTGCCTTTAATATAACCCATTATTATTCTTATTATTACCTAGTTATATTAGCGTATACGTATTATGCGTTCCGGTATGGACTGTAACGATTTATACATTGCAAGATAACGAAAACCAGGTGTGCGGGTTGCATGATCCGAAGCAACCGGACGACCGTCTCCCCTATCAATTAGCTATGCACGTTGGGGGTTTCGATCTGTCAGTTTGTGAACCGTAAAGGTTGTGAAGAAATGTATATATATATTTTTTTGTGACGCTTTGAATGAAGTGCGTTATCAACATTCTTGTGTTGGAGAAACAGACTTATTCGCACAGCTAAAATGAAATTATATTTATTTAGGCGAAGAAGGAGTCGGTCATTCCAGTATTGACCTGAACGACAGAGGGAAGCCCCTGTCAGGATGGTTGATCATGAAGGGAATCGAACTCCGGTCGCCTGAATGACGGTTCAGTGTATTAACCACTCGGCCACTCGTCTCAGTATATATTAATATCAATGTTAAAGGACGTCACAACCCAGAAACTGGATTTTAACGAATGATGACGATATTTATTTCTCTGATTTCAGAGAAAACTAAAAATCATCTCAGTTTCAGAAACTGTTATCTATTTATTTATCCTGCAGGACCGGCATTTTTTCCAAGTCATGACGTAGACACTACTCGATTCTCTTCGTGTTTCTATACAGAATCGGTAATGTCTACGTCATGACACATGGTCTCTGGAGGACAAAATATGTGTCGATGATTTCCCGTTTTCTCAACAATTAGGGATAGTTTTGTGACATTATCGGGTGGTAACTTTTATTTTTATGAATTTCAGAAATTCCAAAAATACCCATTAGAATAACACAGCGGATTTTATTTATTTTTTCATTTTCCCAAAAAATGAAATTTTGTGTGAAGTTGAATTACACTTTGGTACACATTTCTAGACATTTTCAGCTTGATCGGGTCAGCCATTTTAAAGAAAAAACATAAAATGTGCTAAATTGGTCCACTCGAAGCAGTTTTCACCCATTTTTACCCATACTAATACTATCCGCTCGTCTAACAACGCATATATAATAATAATAACGATGAATCGAGGGGTTAACAACTCCTGATTCCGGTGTACACTTTTTTTCAATCCCTGAAATCACTTGAAATTCCCTTGAAATTCCCTTGAAATCCGTATGAAATCTCTCGAAATTCCCTTGAAATTCGTATGAAATCCCCTGAAATCTCTTGAAATCTCTTGAAATTCCCTTGAAATCCGTATGAAATCTCTTGAAATCTCTGAAATCCCCTGAAATCTCTTGAAATCTCTTGAAATTCCCTTGAAATCCGTATGAAATCTCTTGAAATCCCCTGAAATCTCTTGAAATCTCTTGAAATTCCCTTGAAATCCGTATGAAATCTCTTGAAATCTCTGAAATCACCTGAAATCAGGTGCACACTAAATTTGCGAGTTGTAACCCCTCGCGATGAATGCATCACAAGTACAAGTCTCAGCTAGTGTCAATGTTCAACAGTACACGAGTATGCATCAAGTCAGCTAAATCAGCCTGTATGATATTGTTGAGGACGTAAGCCACACAGCTTGGCCCGGTATCCGGTGTAACCAGACTAAAACGCACGCATAATTAATAATCAAGAGGGCTTTAGCCACAGGTGAACTTTTTACTGGCGACATTATATATGTATATCCACGATATATTAGCAATATACACTTTCCGTTTGAATGTATTTAATTATGTATTAATTTATATTGGGTTTATAACCATAGAATGCAAAACTGCAGACATCCTCTAGTTATCGAATTCTTAAAAAGTAGACATTTTTTATTCTCTGGTTTAATCGTTAACTACTTTACTCTATGGTTTAAGGGGGCACTATACCGATGACTAAGACCCATAGGCGTCCAAGAATGATGAGTGAGATGTGAGCTAGGGGTTAACAACTCCTGAAATCAGGTGTACACTTGCCATGAAATCCCATGAAATCCCCTTGAAATCCCTGAAATCACCTGAAATCCCTGAAATCACCTGAAATCACCTGAAATCCCTGAAATAACCTAAAATCACCTAAAATCATCCCTGAAATCACTTGAAATCACCTGAAATCACATGAAATCCCTGAAATCACATGAAATCAATCACTTGAAATCACCTGAAATCACTTGTAATCCCTGAAATCACTTGAAATCCCTGAAATCACATGAAATCTTGTAATCTGAAATCAGGTTTACACCAAATTTTCGAGTTGTAAACCCTCGGATGTGAGGAATTTTTAATTATCAGTTGTTATATAGATTGTTGTTAAAGGAATCATCCCAGTATTGACTGAGGGAAACCACGAGAAAACTCGTGTCAGGATGGTCGACTATGGCGAGAATCGAACCCATTCTTTCTTTTTTTCTCTCCTCCCTTTCTCGTCACGTCTAATTGATACGAGGGGCGATCGCCCCCATCGCCCCTCCCCCCTTGTATACCCCACTTCATCTGATTGGTACATTGTACTAATTCAATATCAGTACAATATAGGATCCGTATTAATCAAGGTCGTAGTGGTATTAATATAGGATTTATGAAGTTGCAGTATTGCTATATGCTTCTGTCAAGGGATGTGACACATTGTTGTAATAAATGAACAACAATGTCTTCCAAATTGCGCTACCCAATCATAAAGTTACAACTTAGTTATTTATGTCCCACATTGTTGTAATAAATTAACAACAATGTCTTCCAAATTGTGTTACCGAATCATAAAGTTGGAACTTAGTTATTTATGTCCCACATTGTTGTAATAAATTAACAACAATGTCTTCCAAATTGTGTTACCCAATTATAGAGTTACAACTTAGTTGTCCTGATAAGCTTATTTATGTCACACATTGTTGTAATACATGGACAACAATGTCTTCCAAATTGTGCTACCCAATCATAAAGTTACTACATAGTTGTACTGATAAGCTCATTTATGTCACACATTGTTATAGTAAATGGACAACAATGTCATGCAAATTGTGCTACTCAATCATAAAGTTACTACATAGTTGTAATGATAATCTTAGGGCCCGTTTTACGAATAATACATTTGTTGATTAAGCGATAATTAGTGGATTAGCTTGTTATTACCCTTGGTTACCAATGTTATTTTTGTACTGCAATTGATTAATTAGCTTAATTAACAGATTTTTATTATTGGTAATATGGACCCTTATTTATCAGACTTGTCGTTATAAACGTACAACAATATCCTCCAAACTGAGCTACCCAATCACAAACTTACAACTACTGTATCAGTTGTTGTAATAAATGAACAACAATGTCCTCCAAACTGAGCTACCCAATCACAAAGTACCCAACACCTACTGTATCAGTTCGGCCCCAACACGCTAAACGAACTGCTGGTCGACCAATCAGGTAAATGAGCCACCGATGCAAGGCCACGGTGTGTCGAGTGGCCGCTTAGCCCATTGACCCCGCCCAGCCTACTTCCAGCTCGCACTGGCCCCACGCCGGCCTGATCCACTGTGGACACGGCCACTGTTGTTGGCATGCACCGTGATTGCATTTCGTGTTAGGATGTATTGATGACGGTGTCGTTATTGCTTGCTTAAGGCGTTCGAAGTTTATGAACGGGGCTACTGAAGAGCATATACCGGAATAAAGTTGACTTGGTTGTGCGACATGGGTCTAGGGCTGTGTTCCAAATGTCGCCAAGTGCACTAGTAAGGGCCCTTGTGACATCACAACCGGAAGCGCCGCCATTTCAAGTTGTGTTCCAATAGTCGGTTTGAAAAAGTGTGCACTTCCAAGTGCACTTGGAAGGGAGCTTTCGTAAGTGTGCATCGCATGCACACTTTTATGTACCCTTGCACACTTGAGAAGTCTGTTAATTGTATTTTGTTGTGTTTCATCGAAAAAATGAAGTGTTGTAGGTCTAATAACACTTTTTAATGTATAAATGTGTAAATAAAGACTTTACTATTCATTAAAGCTGATTGAATTAATGTTTTTATCAAAATGAAATATAACCTCAAAATGTTTGACAATCTCCAACAGAAAGCGCTAAAGTAGTTAGATGTGTTCCAATAGTAGCTTTCAAGTGCTCAAATTAGTGTACTTACACGCAAGTGCACTAAACGGCTAGGGCCCTTACAAGTGCACTAGACATTTGGAACACAGCCTAGGTGTTTAACCCAAACCCATGTTGCACATATCACACTCGGACCTTACAGCTGAAGATTACTTTTTGCTTAACGACCCCACCAACAGCTAGGTTATATGGGGGTACGAATGAGCAGATGATATGAAACGATGAAGTGATGATAGGTGAAAGGACGTTTACAAAAACCCATGCCTTTTGCGGGATTCAAACCCACGCCCAACGATGACTTCAATGTCTGAAGCGTGCCTCAGCTAACTGAGCTAACGAGGGCGGCTATCTATTCCTTGTATTATTATCTATTCCTTATTTCTTATAGGCCTATGTACCTTATATTCGGACCTTACCTGAACCCTAACCACATTCCATTGAGAAGTACCCCGAAGCCCATGTCACACGACCGAGTCGTCCTTATTCCGGTATACGCTCTTCAACAACCCCGACTTTAATCCGGTATACGCTCTTCAGCAACCCCGACTTGATCCGGTATATGCTCTTCAGCAACCCCGACTATATTCCAGTAGGCCTATACGCTCTTAAGTACCCTCATCACAAGACAGAGAAAAACAATAGGTCTTTTGTTTGAGAAGTTGAACAGGAGGACGAAATCAATGATCCCCTCCCCCACCATCCCCTCACAAGGGCTTTCTTAATTCCTGTCCGATATCGTGGCTGCCATCGAGGCGTTCTTATCATCAAGTATGCATCACCGCACCCCCCCCCCCCCACCCCCGGATGCGATTATATCGAACACCGTTAATCGATGTATGGTTCGAGCTGAAGGAACCCCCCCTCCCCTCATGGACATAGATACCAGGCCTGTACTTCGACTGATGGAAGAAAGTTACATTTTACAGTTCTTTGCGAGTTCTTGATCTTCTTTTAGAAGATATTTAAAATAAGTTGGCGTGTATTCTGACGAAATTTGGTGGATTGTGAGGGTGTTGAGCCATATAGAGTGGGGGCCGAGTAGATTAGTTGGGGGTCATAACCCCCCCTATCCCTTTTAAACCCAACTATCATTAGTATTGTATTAGATTTCCTAAACAAAATCAAAATACAAATGAGTACAGAACCATGTCTGATCCCAGAGGCTACAGATTAGGTCTTTAGGGGCCCCGAATCAAGCTAACAGGGTGGGCCAGGGTGACCACCACCAGAACACGAATATTCACCTAAGCTGACTCTCAAACATCGCCAGAAATTCTGACAGTTGAGGAAAAGGATTGCTCTTGTTATATACTCCAACTTTGATCCGATGACGACTATTGTTTGTTTAAAGGACATCACAACCCTGAAACTAGGTTTCAAAGAATAATGTCGATATTTCTCCCTAATTTTGGGGAAAACTAGCCATAATCATCTCAATTTCAGAAATTATTATCAATTTTCTTGTTCTCCAGAGACCACGACTGAGTCATGACGAATCCAATACCGATTCTGCACAGAAATATAAACAAAATCGAGTAATGTCTACGTCACGACTCAGAAAAAAATCCGGGTCCTGGAGGACAAATAAACGGATTATAATTTCTGAAAATGAGACGACGATCTCTAGTTTATCTCTGTTATTACGGGAATAATTATCCAAATTCCTAGCTAAAATCTAGTTTCAGGGTTATAATGTCCTTTAAATCTTGGGTCTTCCCAGTCCCCCACTGTGCGCCATGCCCAGTCGGATCAGTGTTTATATGTGCGTGAAGCAGTCGTTGTGCCGCGAAGGCTGACCACCTCCACGACGTGCCGGTTCGAACCCCCCGACCGCCCAAGTCAGCCGATACGAGCAGACCCCCGGTCGGTCCGTCAGGCCGCGTGGTAAGGGCTCGGATGGCGAAGGGGATTGACCTAACACATGTACGCCATGCGGGTAGAAGGCGGTGTGGGAAATAGGAACTAGTAGTGGCGGCTGCTGGTACGCGTGACACGTGGGGCGAGAGCATTATTAAAGGAGATCACAATCCTGAAACTAGAATTTATTGAATGATGACGATGTTTATTTCCCATAATTTTGGAGAAAACGGGAATCATTAACTCAATTTCAGAAATTGATTTTTCTTTTGTCTTTCAGAGACCATGAATCATGACGAAGGCATTACCGATACTGTATAGAAACATCATCAGATCGAATAGTGTCTACGTCACGACTCAGAAAAAGGGCCGAGTCCTGAAGTACGAATAAGTTAAAGAAAAAAATTGAAATTGAGATGATGACGACTAGTTTTCTTTAAAATCGGAGAAATAAATATCGTAATCATTCGTTAAAATCCAGTTTCAGGGATGTGATAGCCTTCAAGTAAATAGCATTTTTTAATATTGGGTTTAACGACGCACTGGACTGATGAGTGATGACTAAGATCTATTGGCGTCGGTGAATGATTATGAGATGGTGAGATATAAGGTGTTTTTGGATAGTGGGAAAGAGTCGGTCGTGGCCCATTGTCAAGGAACCACTGCAACTGACTTGGACGACAGTGGGAAAAACCACGAAAAACATCTGTCAGGGTGGTCGACCATGGCGGGAATAGAACCCCGGTCTCCTGAATGACGGTATCAAATCCCAAAGTGGATGGATGGGCTCGGTGTAGTCTAGCACTAGCAAACAAAACTAGTCGCGCCACAGCTACGCCACTGGCATCACATGTGAGCTCGGGACCACAGTTCGTCCGATCGTCGAGCGAGTGTTCCCAACCTCTCCAAGACGTGACAGATAGAAGTGACATGTCGTACACGCATATATATACTGGACGTGGTACGATTCCTAATGTGCCGCTCAGCAGAGAGGGGGAGAGGAGGGGGGGGGAGGGAGAGAGAGAGAGAGAGAGAGAGAGAGAGAGAGAGAGAGAGAGAGAGAGAGAGGAGGGAGAGCGAGAGAAAAAGAAAGAGATAGAGGAAAAAAAGAGAGGTGAAGAATAGTGTGAAGAGAGTGGGATGGATAGATGGATGAACACAAGAGTGACAGAGAGAGAGAGAGGGAGAGAGAGGGAGATAGAGAGAGGGTGTGAGAGAGAAGAGAGAGATAAAGGGTAGTGTGGGGACAGTGGGATAGATAGATGGACATAGGGAGGGAGAGATGACACTGTGTTGGAGTGAGCGATAGAGTGTGAGAGAGAGATAGAGAGAGAGAGACAGAGACAGGGACAGAGAGAGAGAGAGAAAGAGAGAGAAGAGAGAGAGAGAGAGATAAAGGGTAGTGTGGGGACAGTGGGATAGATGGATGAACATAGGGGGGAGGGGATAGTGTTGGAGAGAGAGAGAGGAAAAAAGAGACAGATAAACGGTAGTGCGAGGAGAGTGGGATAGATGAACATAGGGGGGAGGGGATAGTGTTGGAGTGAGAGAGTCGAGATCTTTAACCTTTCAACCTGTTGCCGAGGTAGCCACACGAGTTACGCCGTGTACTGACCGGGACTGGAAGAAGTGGTCGAGAGGATCACGTGTTGGCGACATAACCAGTTGCTGGTACACAAGCTGAATAACTTGCCCGCTAAATGGAACTTGAACATGTTTAGTTAAAGGCCATCACAACCCTACAACTAAAGTTCAACGAATAATTCCGATATTTATGTCCCTAATTTTAGTGAAAACTAGAAATCTTCATCTCACTCTGAGAAATTACAATTAATTGTTTGTGCTCCAGTGATCACGATGGAACTTGAACATGTTTAGTTAAAGGCCATCACAACCCTACAACTAAAGTTCAACGAATAATTCCGATATTTATGTCGCTAATTTTAGTGAAAACTAGAAATCTTCATATCAATTTAAGAAATTACAATTAATTGTTTGTGCTCCAGAGATCACGAGTATATTGATTACCGATTATGTATAGAAACAAACAGAATCGAGTTAATGTCTACGTCACGAGTCAGAAAATTGGCCAAGTCCTAGAGGAAAAATTAATTAATTACAATTTCTGAAATTGAGATTTAGGTTTCTAGTTTTTTCTAAAATTAGGAAGGTAAAAAAACGTTTTTTGTTTTCTTTGTTAGCGCTTCACAAGTCAAACGAAAGAGGACATTTTGATAAAATTTGGCGCTCATCTACCTCGATACCCCCACCCCCGCATAACCTAGCTGTTGGTGGGGTCGTTAAGCAAACAATAATCAATTAACACTGATCTGTCTCTCTCACGTCTCTCTCACGTCTCTCTCTCTCTCTCTCTCTCTCTCTCTCTCTCTCTCTCTCTCTCTGCAAGCTGCCACTTCGCACCCAGCACGAGGTACGCCGCATACAACCACATATCAACCGGGTGTGAACAAGGGAAGTGGTAACACGCACCCCGCCGGCCCGGACCGAGGTCGGCCCTAGAGGGCAGGGCCGACTAGGACGGCAGGCCAGCACGCAGCGACAATTACAAGACACACATGGCCGATAAGCCGTGACCTTGGGGCGCTGGTCAGTGCAATGGCCCCAATACACACAGCTTGCATTTTACGTGTGGCGACGAGAGATGGAGGTTCCGATTGGGTGTTCTGTCGTATTACATAACATTAGCGCGCGGGTGGTTCAGACCTTCATGTATCGGGTTACTGGTAGTTATGAGATAAAGCTTCCGATCGGTCGTCTTCTTCATCTTACAACACTATCGCGCGGTTGGTTCAGCCCTTCATCTATCTGGTTCCTACCACCCATGAGAGATGAAAGTTCCGACTGGCCGTCTTCTCTATCCTACAACACGAGCGCGCGGTTGTTTCGCGCCACCATCACAGCCAAAAGTATACTTTTATCGAGAGGTTTACAACTCGCAAATTTGGTGTACACCTGATTTCAGAGGTTTTCAAGAGATTTCATACGGATATCAAGGGGATTTCAAATGATTTCAGGGATTTCATGGCAAGTGTACACTGGATTTCAGGAGTTGTTAACCCCTCGACTCGAGAGATGAGGTAACGATCGTCCGTCTCCCCTATCCCACACCAATACCGCGCGGGTGGTTCGAGCCTCCCTCGTGGGTACGTGTTGCTATAGACTGGTGGCGGGAGGGAAGGAGGGGGAAGAGGGGGGGGGGGGTCTGCAACAATGTAGCTAATGAAGATGATGATGCATCGATGGTTTGCTGACTTTGTACTTAGTTAGATCTCTGCGAAGGTCGTTGGTGACGAGGATGCTTTTGTGTTCGATGATGATGACCACGCCTGTTGTTTGCTGAACGCCCCCACTACAACTAGGTTATTTGGGAGATGGAGCTTCGACCAAAAGTAGAAGTATGTTTCTGTTGATTCCCATGCAATACTACACGGTTGCCTGGTTTAGGTAGAAAAGAGCTGTAGGACTGAGCAGTGATAGATGGATGTGGTTTAGAGGAGAGCATGACCCAGGCCCCCGAGGGGTTAACAACTCCTGAAATCAGGTGTACACGTGCCATGAAATCCCCATGAAATCCTTGAAATCACCTGAAATCCCTGAAATCACTTGAAATCCCTGAAATCACTTGAAATCCCCTGAAATCTGAAATCAGGTGTACACCAAATTTTCGAGTTGTAAACCCCTCGCCAAGGCCCGACTGGACTTCACGTTCTAAAGCAATGCTTCGACTGATTGGGCTATAGTCGGGCGGCACTGATATTTCTTAAAATGAAGTTCGACATTAATTTCTTCACATACTATTATAAACAGAATCAAAATATTGTTCAATTTTTTTGTCACGTCTGTGTAACTGTAATTATTTGATCACTTGTTATTTTTACTTTCAATAATGAATTCTGTAAGTTTGTTCAATCGGGTGAAGAGATTGCACGATATACATGCTCTCTCTCTCTTTCTTTCTTTCTTTCTTTCTTTCTCTTTCTTTCTCTCTCTCTCTCTCTCTCTCTCTTTCTCTCTTCTCTCTCTTTCTCTATCCCTCCCTCCCTTTTTTCCTATTAGAACAAATTGGAAAACTCTGTTTTTGGTACTGAAACTTGGTTATCAGTTGTTCTCTGATGTTCACCATGATCACCGACCTCAAGATCACCCAAACTTTACTATACACAGCCACCTAGATACCAGTTACGCTTCCCAAGAGTGGTTTTGTTGCGTTTATACCCTGATTAAGTTTCTGTACATGCGGCCATCACTGGGTTTATTCGACCAACTCTTCCGAGAAACCAGACGGAAACTGACATTGAATAGAGTTTACAATGTTGGTACCACGCGACCGCCAACACTCGTGACTACGCATGCGCCCACAAGAAGACATGTGTTTAAGAGGGCATGGGAGTCGATTTGGTGGAAAATCATTTTTTTTTGATAACTTTTAAATGGTATGAGATATCATCATTCTAGTATAGGGAAAATAGATATTTTCAATACCTTCATAATGGTGTGTGAAATAAAATTTTGACATTTTCACAGGTGTACAAATGGGAAAGTGTTTCTTTAGCTGTGAAAATTATGAGTTTTTATTTAAACCATTTTGAAAGTATTGAAAATATCTGTATAGCCCTACCTTTCCTATATTACTGCATTGGTATCTCATACAGTTCAAAAGTTACCATAAAAAATGTGGGTATAACAATAATGAAGTGATACAGTA
>OU015474.1:8873887-8896387 GCA_907164805.1 Brachyptera putata
TTATAGACATTCTATTTTTGAGAATTCAGTCGTTTTTAATATAATACGTCATGAATTTCATTACATTCTTAGTATTCGTTGACGTAGACTATTAGCTTGGAACTGATCGAATTCACAAAAATTTAATGTCATATTAATTACAGAGCATGAAATTATCTTGGACGTTAATATACTTCTATTCAATCACACTGGTTCGTGAACATGAAAAACAAAATAGTAAAGATGAATTTCTCTATTTTTATAAGCACCGTCTATGCACCGCCTTAACTACTACTTAATTAAGGAGACTTTATTACTTTGATTAGAAGACACAAGGATGTGTGGCATTCAACTTATTCCGAGTTTTCAACGAAATTCGGGGTTTGGACTGAATTTAATGGAAAATTATCTATCCATATTTGAAGCCCGTACGAAAAGGGTTTGAAAGAGAAAGATGGGAGGGGGGGGGGGAACGCATTTTCAATATTTCGAGAGATTTCCAAACAATCCTGAATGCCCGGCTTAATTACGTACGCAATTAGCAGACAAAAGCTTAGTCGGGTTAAACTTCGAAAAGCTGGCACTTTCACGAAAAATAAACTTCAAGAGAGAGTTTTTCATTTTTAATCATTTGAGATAATTGGGAAAAATAACCTGATGAGAAGTTGTGCGTTGAGATATATCAATAACCTACCATAACATTTTTAAGACAATTCTATGAATGTAACTGATGGGTGAACTGGTTGAAATCTTTTGTATGCCTTAATGGAGGGGTTAAAAACACCTGAAATCCGCTGTACACTTGCCTTGAAATCCCTAAAATACTTTAAATCCCTGAAATCACTTACAATTCCTAAAATCATGTGAAATCCCTGAAATTCCTGAAATCTCCCAAGTAATGACATCAATGAAACCTCTTGAAATCCCTGAAATCTGAAATCACTTGAAATCCCAGAAAACTCTTGGAATCCTTGGAATCCCTGAAATCACTCGAAATCCCTGAAATCTCTCAAGTAATGACATCAATGAAATTACTTGAAATCCCTGAAAACTCTTGGAATCCTTGAAATCCCTGAAATCCCACGAAATCCCTAAAATCTCTCAAGTAATGACATCAATGAAATCACTTGAAATCCTTGAAAACTCTTGAAATGTGAAATCAGGTGTACACCCAATTTGCGAGTTGTGAGCCCGTTACCTCAACTTTCCTAATGCTCGAAAAATATCGTCAACAATAAGAATTATAGATTAAAATATCTTATAAATAATGGCCTTGCCTTTGCCCTAACATAGAATAAAAAAAATGTATTTGTATTTCTTCATTCTATGGCCCTACCCATCAACCATGCCATCACACGATCATCATTTCATCGTTCACTCATTCGTACCCCCGTATAACCTTTTTTTTGGGGTCGTTGAGAAAACAATTACCAATCAATCAATTATCGATAAAAAGAATCAGATTTGTCACTCACCTCAGCGGGATCAGTCCTCGACGTCAAAACCTCCGACGACAGCTGCTTCAGCGTCTGCGTGAGATTCCTCGACGCTTCCGCCAGCGCCCTCGTGTCCAACACGGGCTTGACCGGCGGCTCGCACTTGCATCCAGTTGTCGTCGTCGTCGTCGCCACCGTCGTCGTCGCCGCGCCTCCCGAAGCCACGCTCTTCTCCGCAGCGCTCTCCCCCGCCTCCAGTCTTTTCGTCGCCAATTCCAACGATTTCAGTATCGACGGATGAAACTGTGTACTAAAAGTCTTACTACTATCGGCGTCGTTAGCGCTAGAGTTCGTTAGTAACGTGGTTAAAGGTTTGAAACTTGATGACGTTTCGGCGGGTTTCACTGGAGACGTAGCGTCGGGGGAGCGAGACGAACTCGGCAGGTCGCTCGGGCAGAACGAAGAGCCGAACTCCATCGTCGAGTCTTTCGCCGACTTGAACGGGATCTTGTTCGACGACGAACCAGAGGGTTTCGTAGTCGCCGGGCGTTTCATCGAAGACGTCGATATCTTCAACGAGTTCGAACTCGACGTTTTGGTCTGCGACGATAGGTTCTTGGCCATGCCGGATATGACGTCGCTGAGCGATGACGCGAGGTAATTCCGCGGGGTTAGTAAGGAACTGTGTGAGGCGGAGGTGGCGGTGGCGGAGTCTTGGTAGGTGGAGGTGGCGGTGGAGGTGGTGGCGGCGGCGGCGGCGGCGGAGGAGGAGGAGGCGGCCGTGCGGCGGGAACTGCTCGGGGTCACCGTCGACAGCTGGAGTTGGATGAGCATCATGTGGTCGCCGAGGCGCATCGTTAGGTTGAGAGGCGCCTTGCCGGAGAGGAAGTCGTTTACCTGGAAGACGAACAAGACGAGGATGTTAATTAATAATTCATCATGTATGACCGTGAAATTAGGGTAGAGTGGGCCTCGGTTCTATCCATGACACCTTCCATCTTTAAAAAGGTGTTTTGAGATTCATTCTGGGATGGTTTCTTAACAACAGGCCACAGTCGACTCCTTCCCACTATTCAAAAATCCCTAATAAAAAAATCAATCTCATTTATATTGGGTTTAAGGACGTACTGTACTGATGGCTACGATTTATTGACGTTGGTGTATGATATATGAGATGATGGGATGATGAGATGATGGGATGAAAGGTCATTTTATTAGTTGTTTTCGGATAGTGGGAAGAAGTCGACCGTGGCCTGTTGTTAAGGAACCATCCCAGTATTGACCTGAACGACAGAGGGAAACCACGATGCACTCTTGTCACGATAGTTGACCCTGGTCTCGTGAGTGGCTAAGTCAATTATCGCTAGCGGTAGTAACTGAAGTCACCGTTGGGCGTGGGTTCGAGTCCCGCATAAGGCTTGGGTTTTTGTAACCGTCCTTTCACCTATCATCACTTCATAGTTTCATTATCATCCGCTCATTCGTACCCCCGTATAACCTAGCTGTTGGTGGTACATTAAAAAAAAAAAAAATTTACAGTTCAGTGTATTAACCACTTGGCCACTCGTCTCAGTAGGAGGATGTTAATGAATATTTCAAGATGTATGAACTTGAAATGAGGGTAGAGTGGGCCTTGGTTCGATCCATGACACCTTCCATCTTTAAAAAGGTGTTTCGATGTTAACCCTCTTGAGATTCTTAATGGGACGGTTCCTCAACAGGTTATAATCAACTCCATCCCACTATTCAAAAATACCTCAAAAATCTTATCTTCGTTTTTATTCCACATCACTATTAAAGCAATGAACAGTAGGCTATAATAACACAATAACAACGTAGAATACATATTTCTTTAAAAACGTTCTGTATCAAAAATGTAATTCAAAATTCAGTTTGAAAAAGAAGTACCATTGATAGATGAGCGTTGCGAAGATTTCCACTCAACTCTTACGGAGCTTTGTCTGTTTTTTTTTTTTTTTTTTTTTTTTTTTGTAAGCACTGCACAATTCGCAGGGTTTGACCGATCGACATGAAATTTTTTTGTTATACGCAAACTTATCCAACTTAGAAGCATACAGTTTTTGGGTCAAATCGGTTGGACCATTTTTGAGAAACATCATCCAGAAGTTTCTGAAAACACTATAAAATTAGGCCGGGCAGAACAAATTGAAAAATAAAATCTCTCCAATATAATTCAAATTTTCCTCAAATGTAAACATAGAAATTATACACATAATTAAAAATTTGTATGCAATTCGGACCAGTACATGTTTTTTATTCATCGAATAAATAGAAATGATAGCAGAAAAATGTTGCATTGTTAATTCACGGCTACCTAGATTCGTTGATATCGAATGACGTTCATATTATATGATCAAAGTATTTAGAGTTTTAGATTTCACTTTCTAGATATCTCGCTCATCACACAACGCACATTCTGCGTTTGCGTAGTTTATTCATCAGTCACAGACGCCAATATATCTTGGACGTTAAACATCGTTAAACGAAATACAAATGGATGAATTATACTGTTAGTTATATTGAGCCAACGCCAACTTTTGTGGACACAAGTATATTCTCAAACGACTTGGCAATACATAAACATGTCATATACATGATTGAATCTGAAAGTAAAAGTCTTCCTCGAGAACTAATGCCGTCTCGATCGACCGTCGCCTCTACGCATCAGCACTAGCGACTGGATGTGTCGATCCACCAACTGGCAAAAACTCGTGATTTCTATTTTGATTTTCTAAAATATTGCTTTGCAATTTCTTTTTCCCGTGATCCCGATCTAGTTGGGTTTCGCGTGAATTTCATCATTTATTTCAACTTTATTCTATTTATAAATTCATTTTGGGTTTATGAACGCTGTTATCACTATTTATTTATTTTATTCTACAAGTAGTTTTCAACAGGTGGCTGGTGGTAGATTGATAATTTGATATATATTTAAAACTTAAAACTTAATGGAACAGAATAATGAAATTGAAATAGAATAAAAACAGTGAATCTCCTAGTATTATGCTCACCAATCTTCCATACTTTTCTCTAACCTTTCTCTAAACTTATTCAATTCTACCTCTTCTCCATTTATATAAAATGTTTTTCCATCCAAATTGTGCCACTCCCTTCCGGTTCTGTTTGAAAATGCGAACTTGCCTACATCACTATGATTACCCATGCCATTTGTTCTCAACAACCGTCAGATTAAGGCTAACTGTACATTTTGATAAATACTGGGCTTGAATTAAATAACCACTTAATAAAAATATTTCCCAATTACCCATAATCTTGAAACAACATCCAATATTTTGCCAACTGTATTTCCCAATCCAGAGTCATGTTATAAATAACCCACGATTACAGTGGCTGGGCCAGCCCTGTTACAAGGGAATAAAGCGACCAAAATGACGTGTCGAAACCCCCGTATGCTAACGGTACTGGATAGGGGGGACGGTCGATTGGCAGGGTCAGCTCCGTTACAAGGAATAAATCCGACTAGTATGACGTGTCGAAACCCCCGCGTGCTAATGGTACTGGATAGGGGGGACGGTCGATTGGAAGGTTCAGCCCCGTTACAAGGAATAAAGCGACCAGGAGGACGGGTCGGAACCCCCGCATGCTAACGGTACTGGATAGGGGGGACGGTCGACCGGAGCCCCCGCCTCCACAAGGGTGTGGCAGCTAGATGGGTTAGGTGACACGAGCTAGGCGTGAATGCCCCCATGAGTTGCGTAGGGTGTTGGGAGTATTGGTCAACCAAGTGCTCGTGGTATGGGGTGGGACTGTTTTAGAGGAGATCAGGAAAACGAGGTAGCTGTCGTTCGGTTTGACATTACTGGTATATTAAAAAATGATAGAAATGTTAATTGAAACATTATTTTTGTTATCATAAAATAGATGTATTTTTTAAAATATAGAATTACGGTATAAAGAGAGATATAGAGAGAGTGGGAGAGAGAGAGAGAGAAAGAGGGAGAGAGAGAGAGATAAAGAGAGAGAGAGAGAGAGAGAGAGAGAAAGAGTTAGAGAAAGAGAGAGAGAGAGCTAGGGAAAGAGAGAGAGGGCTAATATAAGGAAAGAGAGTGAGAAAGAGTCCGAAAAATAGAGAGATAGAGACAGAGGGAAGAGGAGAAAGAGAGGGAAGAGGAGAAAGAGAGAGAAACAGAAAAAGAATGGGAGAGAAAGAGAGAGAGAGAGTGTGTTTAAGACGTGTACTATATACCCTACTCAGACAAATCTTGAAAACCCCGTCATTCAGGAGACCCGGGTTCGAATCCCGCCAAGGTCGACTATCAAACCAAAGGTATCTCGTAGTTTCCCTCTGTATTTCAGGTGATTACACGGGATAGTTCCATGATACTAGGTCACGATCGCCTCCTTCCCATCATTCAACAGACTCTACACCGGTCTAGACACTATAATTGAATCTATAAAAAAACGATATACTGCTGCTACGAGGGAATGGGAGTCGATTTAGCGGAATATCAGTTTTTTGGTGATCACTTTTGAACGGTACGATGTATCAAAAATCTAATACGAAGGAACACATATACTTTTAATACTTTCAATACGGTATAAGTAATACCTATTTAATTCATATTGCCGAATTCAACTTGACATTTAAGCTAAAAAAGCATATTTTTTAGCTGTATACGCTTGACAATTTTTTTTATATTGGGTATAATGACGCACTGTTATGATAACTGAGATCTAATGGCGTCGGATGGATGATTAATGAGATGATGGGATGATGAGATGAAGGTTTCTTGGGTCATGGGAAGGATAGTGGGGAGGAAGCGGTCGTGGCAGACTTATTGTAGGAACCATCCCGGTATTAGCCTAGACTACAGAGGGAAACCATGAAAAACCTCTGTAAAGATGGTCGGCGGCGGGGATCGAACCAGGTTCTAAATTTCCCTCGCCTCCCGGATCACATGAAGCGAGCGCGTTAACCACTACGCTACTTGTGCCGGTTTGACAATTTTATGCGACATGAGTTATATAGTTTAATTATATACCATTTTGAAGGTATTGATAATAGCTTTATTTACTCCGAATTGAAATTTTGATATCTCATACCGTTCAAAAGTTATCACCAAAAAAGTGACACTTAACTAAATCAACTCCCAATGGACTAAAAATAATTTCATAAAAAGTGGCCATTAAGTTTGTTTACCGAGAGTGAGAGTGTATAGCAATCATAATAGGAGAGCAGAAAAGGAGAGAGTGTGTATATAAGAGGAAAAGTGAGAGGGGGGAGACTTTCTTTTTCCGCCGATGTCATAAGTCCATGTTGTGCTATAGATGCGTGGTTCCTATAGGTCGAGTCTCGCCGTTTAATGATGTAACGTAAACTGTGCTAATAACTCGGGCGAAAGAAAGTATCGATAAGTAAATGAGAAATCGGTAAATATTACAAATTACTATTTAATTGCCTCCCTCCGTATAGTTCAGTCAGTTAAGGTACAGTTTTAGACTGAAATTTTAAGTAAGTAAATAAATAAGGAATCGGTGAAAATTACAAATTACAATTTAATGACCTCCCTCCTTTGTAGCTCAGTCAGCTAAGGTACAGTTTTAGAAACTGGAATTTTAAGTAAGTAAATAAATAAGGAATCGGTGAAAATTACAAAGTACAATTTAATGACCTCCCTCCTTTGTAGTTCAGTCAGCTAAGGTAAAGTTTTAGACTGAAATTTTAAGTAAGTAAATAAATAAGGAATCGGTGAAAATTACAAAGTACAATTTAATTGCCTACCTCCGTATAGTTCAGTCAGTTAAGGTACAGTTTTAGAAACTGAAATTTTAAGTAAGTAAATAAATAAGGAATCGGTGAAAATTACAAATTACAATTTAATTGCCTCCTCCCTTTGTAGCTCAGTCAGCTAAGGTACAGTTTTAGAAACTGAAATTTTAAGTAAGTAAATAAATAAGGAATCAGCAAAAATTACAAATTACAATTTAATTGCCTCATTCATTTGTAGCTTAAAATTTTAATAAAGTTATAATATAGTTATAGTAAAGTTAGTAGAGTTTGTATAGTAAAGTTATATATAAATTAAAATAAAGTCATGCATGGCCCAGCTAGCTCCAAGAGACTATAAGGACTTTGATGTTATAATATTCCCTAGGAGAGCTTAACACTATGACAATACAAGATAACCACGGCGGGAATCGAACCCTGGGTCTCCTGAATTGTCCAGTTGTTACAGTAATAATGATTATTGTTCGCTTAACGACCCCACTAGAAGCTAGCTAGGTTATACGGGGGTACGAATACGCATCAGTTGATGAAACTATGAAGTGATGATAAGTGAAACGACGTTTACAAAACCCATGGGACTGGAACCTCGCCCAACGATGACTTCAGGTGCCTCAGCTGACTGAGCTACGGAGGGAGAATTTGTTACAGTAACTACAGTCACGTGTAACTGCCACGTGCCGACTGGGAAAGACCGTCCACATGTTTTATTTTTTTGCATGTTGGTATATGTGTTAAATATAGCCCGAGACCACCGCAGTGCTGCCAACACGATATGATATCTTCATTCTTGTAGACCTATATGAACACTTTTTTGTTCCAGCTTCAAAAGCGCCTTTTCTAACACCATATATGTTGACTGACAGATGTTGTTACGTCAGATGTGTTCGAGGGGGTATGTACTTTTAATTTTATTTTCAATTCTAGATTTATGTTTTGTTTTCCTAATACGAGTTTAAAGAATACGTAGTGTACATAATAATTATGAATGTAAAAAATGTAAAATATATATAGGCCTATCCTTACCGTTGCCTCTGAAAATGTGCTAGTCGGTGGGGTCCTTTACCCTCCCCCCCTCCCCTCTCTTTCCCCGTTAATAGTTCTTTAGTGCTAATTATTGTGACTGGACCGATCGATACAACAGTTCGAGATTGATTTTATTCTCGCCATTTGAGTAATCGTCGACAGCTTTTTACTTCGACCATTGGCTTGAGCTGGGCCAACAGACACCGGTTAACCCCCTCGGCGCCGGACTTGTGAAAAGTTAGAGTCCTTTCACAGTGCCGGGCCGAACCACTCGCGGGTACGAGAAAGATTTTTGAAAAAAAAAAATCATCAATTTCGATCATTTTCGGCCATTCTAATGCCTCGTCATTAGGGACTGGTGTAATGTATATACTTCTCTATGCTTCGACGAGGAGTGATTGTCAAGTGGTATAGTGTGTCCTCAGTGTATGGTGTAGTGTGGGAATGGGTCTTCATATGGTATATTCTATCTAGGAAGAGTGTATGGAAAGCTATTCGGGAAAAATTGAATTTTTGTTGGTATCTTTTGAAGAATAGACTATGTCACCTATAGGCTTCCCATTTCCTTGATACCACACCCCATCTTATCGGAAAGAATTTTTCTGCAAGTCTGTTTTCAAATGGGACTCATATTCTGGCTGGAACTTTTCGCCCTATAACGGAAACCCGAAAGACTGGAAACCCTAAAGACTGGAAACTATTCGGGAAAAATTGAATTTTTGTTGGTATCTTTTGAAGAATAGACCATGTCACCTATAGGCTTCCCATTTCCTTGATACCACACCCCCCATCTTATCGGAAAGAATTTTTCTGCAAGTCTGTTTCCAAATTGGACTCATATCCTGGCTGGAACTTTTCGCCCTATAACGGAGACCCTAAAGACTGGAAACCCTAAAGACTGGAAACTATTCGGGAAAAATTGAATTTTTGTTGTTATCTTTTGAAGAATAGACTATGTCACCTATAGGCTTCCCATTTCCTTGATACCACACCCCATCTTATCGGAAAGAATTTTTCTGCCAGTCTGTTTTTCAAATGGGACTCATATCCTGGCGAGAACTTTTCGCCCTATATCGGAAACCCTAAAGACTGGAAACCCTAAAGACTGGAAACCCTAAAGACTGGAAACCCTAAAGACTGGAAACCCTAAAGACTGGAAACCCTAACTATTTGGTTGGCTTGATGATAATGGTCCTAGACTCAATCTCGACCCGCATGCCGTCATCGAAACAGTAAACAGAATAAATTGGCGAAAGAGTTGGTGTTACACAGTTGGCAGAAGTGAGAGCAGCGATGTTGCACACGAGGTAAAAGTGGTGTGACGAAAGGCAACATCCGATGCGATTTGAAGGAGATATTTAATGTATATCGAATAATGCATAGAGGCAAGTATAGATAATAATGTGTACTGGAGTGCTGGTAAGATTATTATTATTATTATTATACTTCATTCATTTTTGTGTGTGGGTTACATAACAGAAAATGAAGAAAATACAATTTACATTGGAATTTAGCGATGAGACAGTGAAAAATAAATCTGCGAGGTTTCAGATATACCTGCTCTTCGATCAAACCTTAAAACTAGAATACGAAGAAAAATTGAACAAAATGAACTAAAATTCTACAAATTAAAAAAGAAATGAAATAGAGTCAACAGATTGGAACAAATTATACATATTTTTTTAATTATCTCTGAATTTTGCTTTACCAAAGTTGTATTTTATGTAATTATTTGAATAGTGCTAAGGATTATACCGATTTTAATCAAATTGGTAGCTCGTTCCATCTTCTTGGCCCATTGATTGAGAATGAGGATACGATTTGGTAGTGTGATGTTGATAAACCATATCTAGCGATATGGTTGAATCGCGCGTGATGACGTAGACGTGCCTAGTCTAGTTTTTGTCTTGTCTGCTTTTCGTTATTTTAGGAAGTCCAGGGCGGGATCTGGATTTATCCTCCGCGAATGATGAGATGAAAGGTTATTTTATCAGGATGTTTCTGGATATTGGGAAGGAGTCGGTACTCGGTCGTGACCTGTTGTTAAGGGACCATCCCAGTATTGTCCTGAATGACAGAGGGAGACCACGAAACCACGGGGGGAGTCGAGCTCGGGTCTCCTGAATGACGGTTCAGTGTGCTAGCCACTCGACCACTCGTCTCAGTGATGGACATAAGTGTTATTGATACCAGATATATTTAGCTAACTGCAGGTTGTTAGGGGAAACTATTGCGCTGATGATGCGCTGATGATGTGCTGATGATGTGCTGATAATGCACGGACGATGGATGTTGGCACTAAAAAAAACACCCAATAAGCTTATCCACGCACTACTTGAGGAGAATATTCCCCCCCCCCCCCTACATCATTTCTGGATTTTATCCCGGACTTTTAAATAGCTCGCCCACGGGAAAACTGTGTACTCGATCGCGTAGCGCGATTTGTTTGGGGAAACCTTTGAAGATAGGTTTCATCGTGGTGAGTTGCCATGGCAACATGCAGCCTCTCTCTCTCTCTCTCTCTCTCTCTCTCTCTTTCATCTCTTCTCTGTCGTTCGGCGTCATACCGTGCGCTGCGGATATATATGTATTGAAGAAAGGATGAAGGGGCGAACCACCCGCGCGTTACTGGTGCGGGTTAGGGGAGACGGTTGATCGGAAGTCTTCTGTCGCCGATACAAAGATCTTTTTAATTACATATTTTTATAAATACTAAATAAATAGATGCATTAATAAATTCTCCAGAGGCTCTGAGGAAAGAGGGAGAGCTAGGGGAGGAAGAAGGAGGGGATGTTATACAAGAAATGATGGAAAAGAGAGGGAGAGAGAGAGAGAGAGAGAGACAGAGGGAGAGAGACTTAGAGGGATGAGAGAGAGAGAGAGAGAGAGAGAGATAGAGAGGGGGAGAGGGAGAGAAAGAGAGACAGACAGAGAAGAAAGAGAGAGATAAAGATGAGAGAGGGAGAGACTTAGAGGGATGAGAGAGACAGAGAGAGAGAGGCGTCATAATATGAACGCCATCTTTGTCCGGGTCCGTCACAGATCCAATCAAGCCTCCCACTCCCCTCAACTTCCCCCCCACCAAGCTACTTCCCCCCTCCCCACCATTTCAACCCTAATTCTTTCAAAAGCTCGTTAGTGGAATAGAACATTTTACCAATTAGCCCCTGACAACGCACACTGGTGGACAGGCAAAGAGCACGGACTTGTTTCCTAGCCTGTAGGTCAACTGATCGATAATACTTGGCACTTATAGCAACAGTATATGTAGAGGGTGAGTGATCATTGGTGTTTGGTTAACAGCTAGCTTATATGGGGCTACGAATGATCAGGTGATTATACAAATATGAAAAGATGATAAGTGAAAGGACGTTAACAAAAACCCATGGCTCATGCGGGATTCGAACCCAAGCCCGACGTTGATTTCAGTTTCTGAAGCGATGCTTCAGCTGACTGAGCTACTGAGGGCGGCTGATAATTGTTGTTGGCTGAACGAATCCACTAACAGCTAGGCTTATTAGGGGGCTACGAATTTGAGAGGATATAGCAAGAACGATTGTAAGATGATGTTGTACGCGGTATTCGAACCCATGTCTGATTTGACTAAAGGTTCTGAAGATACAGCCATGAAGGACAAAGAAATTGGGAAGAGAGAGAGACAGGAAGAGTCATGGTTATCAAAGCAGGTCCAGACGGTGTATTTACTATTTTTGTCTTGTTCTGTCAAAGTTCCTCAAAAAATGTGTCAGAAAAAGAAGAATGATTTCTTACTAGGAAAACGCCATATGTGCGTTGTTAGACGAGCGAATAGTAATAGTATGGGTAAAAATGGGTAAAAACTGCTTCGAGTGGTACCAATTCAGCACATTTTATGTTTTTTCTTCTAAATGGCTCACCCGACGCGATCAAGCTGAAAATTTTTATAAATGTGTATCAAAATGTAATCCAACTTTACGCAAAATTTCATTTTTTTGGAAAATAAAAATATTTTCTTTTTTTTTCCCGCTATGTTATTCTAATGGGTATTTTTGAAATTTCTAAAATTCATAAAAAAAAAGTTACCGCCCGATAATGCCACAAAACTATACAGATCTAAGTTAGATGAGGAACCATATTGAAAAAAACGTTTGAAGTTGATAGCTGTAGCCGTTTGACCTGTGGAGAACCGACAAAAAAACATTAAAAAAAAAAAAAAAAACATAAAAACGAACACCAATTTTTTTCAGTATGTCAAATTGAATCCTCGCTAAAGCTCGTCTAAAAATCCGTATTATATACTTATATATAACTTATAACTTATATAACTTCTTGAAAAGGTAAAAATGCATACGGGAGCCAGTTGTGTCCGTCAACAAACGTACGATGATTTATATCTCCGCAATTTTTCATGTTGGGTTTCGATTTATCGACGCATTGTAATGGTGATCAAGATCTATTGGTGTCTGTGAATGATTAATGAACTGACGGGACGATGAGAAGTACGGTCATTATTTGGTGTTTTTACTTTTTACAAAGTGTGAAATAATGCTCTAGTTGATAAGGAACCATTCCACTTTTGACCTGAACGACAAAGGGAAACCACGAAAAACCTTTGCCAGGATGGTCGACCATGACGGGGATCGAAGCCCGGTCACCTGAATGACGATAACTCCTCCCCCCACTCCCCAGTCGGTGATTTCTCAACTATACAATACTGGACCCCTATTCCCGAGATAAATGAGATGTGAGAAAAATAAAACTGAATGAGAAAATGATTATCTCACATGAAATGTCCAATTATTATTCTGAATCAATTTTCTCCCTCCTTTCTCATATCTCAATTTGTATTTAACTTCCTATTTTGACGGATCTGATGGTTTCTCACAATCTTTATCGTATTTCATTATCAAGAATACTAAATCTGATGAGAAGTGAGATGAGAAAAAATTTTCTCACTTTATTTTCTCACATCTGATTCATCTCAGGAATAGGGGTCCTGGCCGGTAGATAAACCGGGTTCGACTCCCTGCCAATACTCTTAATACAGTATTCCTGTTTATTTGAGGTGTACAGTTTGAACCAAAAGTTCAAGTCTCTTCTCTACCTTGCCAAACCAGTCACCTTTGTGACCATGCATATGATTTAACAGGTATCAGACCACCATAAACGGACTTCCAAGCTCTAAACATACCCACCCACTACGTTCCTCAGCCAAGGCCCACACCCAGCTGTCTCGACCGATATAGACCTTACACCGCACTTGAACACCTATCCCAGGTGGTGAATCGAATGACGGTCGCCAACGACCCCACCAACACCCAGGCTATTTGGGGGGGGGGGGGGGAAGGGGGGGGGGGGGGGGATAAGTCTGAACGGGTGATAGATGCCGGACGCGAGACTCAGAGACGTTTGGGACGCCTGAAGAGAATACAGGAATAAAGTCGACTCGATTGTGTGACATGGGTTTGGGTGTCCAACCTAACCGTAACATATTCCATTGAGAAGTACCGCGAAGCCCATGTCACACGACCGAGTATCTTTATTCCGGTATTCGCTCTTCACTGAATCCCTGAAATACTGACTTGTATGCCGAGGTATGAAAACAAACCTGTCATGTAATCTCGTTCCCTGCCGTGCAACACTTGAAATCCCTGTGGCTGAAATCACTTGAACATCATCTGAAATCACTTCAATCCTAAATCACTGAAATCCCCTGAAATCATCTGAAATCACTTGAAATCCCTGAAATCACCTGAAATTTTGGAATCTGAAATCAGGTGTACACCAAATTTTCGAGTTGTAAACCCCTCGGCAGGTAGTGTAGGTGTATACGGGTGTAGAGTGTACGGCACGGCCCGGTGTAGAGTGTACGGCACGGCCCGGTCTAGCAGGTCCGGTAGTCAGCCGGGGAGGAGCATGTCCCAGCCCCGTGTACCTCTGACGTCACAGCCGTGCACGCATGACGTCACGATCAGCTAGCCGGCAGTGACGTCACCCAGCGATGACGTGAACGGTGTGTGTGTGTGTACTGCACGCTATAGACCCTTTTCAGAATTCACTGCGCAGGCGCCTACTGCCTACTAGCGGCCAGATCGCTGGTATTGCATTCCTGGTGTTTTAGTACTGTTGGAATTTGGAAAAGTCGGTCCACAAGTTATAATATAACTTACAAATTTTCTAACTAGGTGTGTAAATACTTGGGATAATATAGACTCTTTTTGTAACTGATATCATATTGAGACAAATACGTTACGAACAACAATAATTATATGATGACATTTCATTCTTACACCGACCAACAGCTGGTTATCGGGGGTACGATGGCAGGTTTTAAACATTATATGAAGAGATAGAAATAAAAATGCATCGAGAACCCACCCCAACGAGACTCTATTCGAGCGGTGCTCAGCTACAGAGCTACCGAGGCGGCAATAATATGTCATTATTAGATATGCAGATGGACTTTCAACCCATACAACTCCGCTTTTTCAAACTCGCCCTAGATGGCTTTCATTCGAAAAGGGTCTAGGGCGGTGTGTCGCGAGAAGACGGTTCGGCTTGAACGTCACTCATTAGCTGCGGGAATTCGACCTTATCTGTGGTGGTGTAACGTGATATGAAGGTCATCGCGCTCGTTTACGCTAGCGGCGATGTTCGGCTCTCACAGAGATAATATAAAAAAACACCTTGTCAAGGGTTGATAAGGAGACGTCGAAAATCTTAAGGGAAAACGCACCCTGGTCCAATAAATGGACGAAAAATCGGGAACTATTAAACTCATAGGCTAGTATTTTCTAGCGTTTATGAATGTACATCCATGAGTGGACGAGTCCATAGGAGGTTGAATTTTATATGAGAAGTTCCCGATTTGATCACATGTCCGAAGGTTCCGTCATTCGTTCGACGCGTACATACACACGGTGAACAATTTTGGGGTCTAGCTGCGTGCGACGTTGACCTGAAGGTCTTGGGGCGTAAAGGATGCTCGGAACCGGTTGGCGTTGTGACGTTATGCTGCTGGGGTATGGGCTGTGTTGCGTTTCGGTTGAGATAATTTATACTGTATATCAAGGTGAAGGTTGCAAACGGTTAGGTAAACGGTTAAGTGATCCTTCGGTCTGTTTTTACGTCCAATATTTGGGTGAGATTCGAATCGATTATTACGTGCGATAAGAAAGTTAGCGATTAAACTTGATTACTGGTTCACGGTTTAGCGCTTTACATTGCATATATCTTGTAACATATTATACAATGATGCTTAGTGATGATTTAAATGGCGCTAACTTATGAACGTTGTACAACCGTGGTTCCTTAAGCGAAAATCATTTGTTGGATTAAGCGATTTTGGTCTATTACCCTTGGTTACCAATGCTATTTTTGTACCCCAATTGATAATTAGCTTAATTAACACATTTTTATTATTGGTAATATGGGCCCTTTGAACTAACCTAACCAAACACAACCTAACCAATCTAGAAGAGTTATAACTACGGTGCATCGTTAAAACCCAATACAAATAAATTAAAATTATTTGTATACATTTTTGTAGCTCTATTTCAATGACTGTTCCTATTAATGAATCAACTAAATATCTTCAAAACAATTTGGTCACATCGACTGAATCATATTGTTGTTGTTGTTGTTGTAATTACCTGAGCATCGTTAAGACTCTCCAGTGCTTGCATTACGCTTTGTTCGGGTCGCTGAGCCTGGAACAAACAAACAAACAAACACGTTAGTCATCTGATAAACAAACATTCACAATATATGTATATACGATTGATTTTGGGCTTTCGCGGTCCCTATTATTCAGCATATTATTCTTTTCGGGTAAGGCACGTATAAATTACGAAGAAAAACTATTTGAATGAAATATATATATATATATATATATATATATATATATATATATATATATATATATATATATATATAGTATATCTATATATAGATATATATATAGATATATGTGATGATTAAACTTCTTGGATAGGATCCAATATCGAGATATTTGGGATGTTTTACTATACGTCCCGGTCGAGACGTAACTCTTATGACATGGGTACATGGATATATATATATATATATATATATATATATATATATATATATACTTCTGTTTTTGCACAATCAACTTGTATTAAACACTTTGATAGATAGTTCCGTTCTGTTCCTTAACCAAAACCTCATCAAAAAAATTCATACAGTCTAAAAATCCCACGGCTCTACCAATATAACGGTTATATTTGTGTTCGTTACGTTGGTAGACGACCTTCTTTCGTGAACACAAGTATAGCAAGTAACGTAAAGGTTGAATGAAGATGATTGTTCCACATTGTTGCGAGTCAGTCAGTAGGTAAAGTAGTTACCTGTACCCGTGAGAGGTTCCGATCGACCGTCCCCTCTATTTCACACCACTATCGCGCGGGTGTTTCAAGCCTTCATATCTCGTCACTGGTATCCACGAGATTTGAAGGTTTCGAGCGACTGTCCACCCTATCTTACACGACTAGCGCGCGGTTGATTCGAGCCTTCATATCTCGTCAATACAACAGTACACTGGTATCCACGAGATTTGAAGGTTTCGAGCGACCGTTCCCCCTATCCTACACGACTAGCGCGCGGTTGATTCGAGCCTTCATATCTCGTCAATACAACAGTACACTGGTATAAAGAAGGTATCGAGCGACCGTCCCCCCTATCCCACACGATTAGCGCGCGGGTGGGTCGAATCTTGTCTCGCGTACAGAAGGTACCGTATTGCCCACATAGCCTAGATACGCAATGCAAGCAGACCAGTTGACACGAGGGCAGACAGACATGCCGTTAACTCGTCGTTAAATACGCGACTATCTCCTACACGCCTTCCATTCGACTCGCACACAGAAATAAGACGTTTAATACACGAAAATTGTAGCTTTCTGTAGGCCAACATATCTACATCCGCTGTGGATGTTTGAATTGTTTCTAACCCTGAAATTACTACAGTTAGATTTAATTTTTGGTAAATGAGTTATCTTATTATCGATATTATTTGGGTGGTAATATCGCCCTTGTGGTGCCCCGTCTAAACGAACCTAGTCGTTGTAGCGCCATTAAACCAAACAAATCATTCTTTCATTCAATAGCCCTAATTGCAGAACAATGATTTTGTATCAAGTTTTCAAAAATAATCAATTTTCCTATACATTTACACGCCTAAATTATATTAATCAAGAGATTCTGCTCGAATCTATACTTGTACCCACGAAAGAAGACGGTCGTCTACCAACTAAATAATCACACATGTCACTATTATTTGTGTATCATTTGTCAAGTAACAATCTGGAATAACGAACCATAAGCCACCATATTGAATACTCAACCAAAGCCAGTAAATCTTAGTTGTCATTACAATACATCATTTACACCAATATGGATAAAATTAAAATGTATTATGTAACAATCTGAAATATCGTACCATAATCCACCCCAGTAAATATTCATCGGACGCCAATAGATCTTATAGTTATCATTTCAGTGCATCGTTTACCCCAATATAAATACAAATACTCTATACTATGAGACAATCTGAAATATCGTACCATAATCCACCAAAGTAAATATTCATCGGACGCCAATAGATCTTATAGTTATCATTAACAATGCATCGTTTACCCAAATATAAATACAAATACTCTGTACCATGAGACAATCTGAAATATCGTACCATAATCCACCCCAGTGAATATTCATCCGACGCCAATAGATCTCAGATATTATTACAATGCATCGTTTACCCCAATATAAATAAAATGACTGTATTATGTAACAATCTGAAATACCGTAGCGCGAAATGTAACCGTAATCCCTATCCACCAGTGTCTAGTGCAGGATATTAGCAGGCATGCAGGTCTGGTCCCGTACGAATACTGTACATTGTCGAAACTTGATTTTACTGTACGAAACACGGCAGTCAGCATACCTTGCACTACCCTGAAAACCCTATTCACCAGTGGCGTGTATATAGCTTCACATATATATTTCATTTATATATAATAAATATATATATAAATATAAATATGAAAAATATATAAATATATCTATATATATAATATATATATATATAGGCCTATATATATATATATATATATATATATATATATATATATATACATATTTGTGATCATTAAACTTCTTGGATACGATCCAATATCGAGATGTGTGGGACGTTTTAGACATGTCATACAGACCGGCAATCTAAATGTCCCGGGTTCGAGTCCCGGTCGAGACGTATCTTTTATGACATGGCTAAAACATCCCATTTATATCAAATATTATATATATATATATATATATATATATATATATATATATATATATATATATATATATATATATATATATATATTTATATATATATATATATATTTATACATGAAATATACCGAAAATACAGCTATAAAATATGCTGAAAGGCCCTGGACTAACTGAGAATTAGCTTCGCTATTATAAACGGTAACCCAAATATAATAATAATTCTATCAATTGTCTCCCCAGTCAGATATGATAGTCAGTCATGATACGATACTTTCACTTTCGTTGTAAATGTCTGAAATTATAAGTTCATGATTACTACATTCATAGTCTATGTAGACATTTGTGTCATACCTGTGTAAAATAAACAACTCAGTAGGCCAAATGTACTGAACTAGGAGAAAGATTTGTTTTTTATTTCTACAACTTTTATGTTTTAAAGTTGAAACACACAACACCGTACACCGACAGACACTTTGCAGGGGAAAAAGTGTACTTGACAACTAACGGTTAAACAAAACAGAATATATATATATATATATATATATATATATATATATATATATATATATATATATATATATATATATATATATATATATATATATACATATATATATATAAAATAGAATATGTTGTGCTTCTTATTTACGAGAAATACAGGCATTTGAAGCTAATAAGAAAAATAAATTGAACCCTAATTGAACACGGAAAGTGTAATCTCCGCCACTGTCCTAAATGAGCCGTAAGCTGGGTTAACGATACCCAGAACAGTGGTCTAGACTTAGACGGTCAAACGGAACCATCAGTGATAAGTGAAACGACCGGCAGTTCCGAGAACAGAGAGAGAGAGAGAGAGAGAGAGAGAGAGAGAGAGAGAGAGAGAGAGAGAGAGAGAGAGAGAGAGAAATAGAAAGAGAGGCAGAGAGAGAGAGAGAAAGAGATAGAGAGGCAGATAGGAAGAGATAGAGAGAAAGAGAGAGAGAGAGAGAGAGAGAGAGAGAGAACGAGTGTGAAAGAGAAAGACAGAGAGAGAGAGAGAGAGAGAGAGAGAGTGAGAGAGAGGGAGAGATAGAGAGAAAGAGATAGAGAGAGAGGGGGAAAGAATGGGAGAGAGAGAGAAATACAGAGAGAGACAGACATACAGACAGATACACGATATCTGATAACGGGACACTTTCCACGTGTTTGCGATAGACACGTCGATATCGAGTCGATGGAAACAAAAAACAGAATACAAAGTTGAAGTGTTTTTTGTTTCCAAGGATTCCGGTAATTGACAAGCTCGTTCAGAGACATTCTATCCTCCATTCGCATAAAAACAAGTTGTACGCACGGTAGCTAGCAGTAAACTGGACAACTTAAAGGCCATCACAACCTTGGGACTGGATTTAATTACGATATTGGTATCCATGATTTTAGAGAAAACTAGTAGGCCTAATCATCATCTCCATTCCAGAAATTACAATTCTACAGATATCACTAGTCATGACGTAGGCATTACCGATTCTGTATGGAAACATGGACAGAATCGAGTAATGTCTACGTCACGAGTCACTGGATGGAAAATAAGTAAATTATAATTTTGGGAATGGTGATGATGATTTATATAGTTACCAATAAGATTAGGGAAATGATATTGTCATTATTTTTCAGAATCTCGTCCTTTAAAGGCCATCGCAACCCTGGGGCTGGATTTTTTAAAATGACGACACTACTTTCCCCTCCACCCCCTCAATTTCAGACAAACCTAGATATCACCATCCCAATTCCAGAAATGATATTCAATTTATCTGTCCTCCAGGACTCGTCCATATTTCCGAGTCATGACGTAAGCAATATATGTTTCAATACAAAACCAGGTATTGCTTACGTCACGACTTGAAGAGTCTCTTGAGAAAAAACAAATTAATATCATAAACGAATAATGAAAATTGACGTTATTTGTTGAGCGTAATTCTAGAGAAAACATCATCTCAATTTGAGAAATGATGATTTATTTATTTGTCTTCCATAGAATCTGGGTTTTGACGTGGCCATTACCTAATTCTATATCGAAACACAAACAGAATCGGGTAATGTCTACGTCACGACTAGGAAAAGAAGGCGGGTAATGGAGTAGAAATATATTAATTTAAATTTTTCAAATTGAGATAATGATTTCTAGTTTTCTCCATTTTTTTTTTTTTTTTAATAACATCGAAACTTGATACAAAATCATTGTTCCCCTATTAAGGCTATAAGGATGAGAGTAGGATCGTTTGGACGGGGCACCACAAGGGCGATCTTACCACCCCATTTTATTATTATTCTAAATTAAAGCCATGAACTTTGACACCAGGTCTACGCTGTCTGTGACCACACTTCTTCGCCGCAGATAAAAGTCTTCAGTTGTCGAAAGTCCGGAACACAATATAAACTGTTTTTGCGATATATCCGGACACTACCAACATTGTTATTAGGAATAAACCAACCGCACGATTGTTGATAAAATTATGCCAAAATTATGGCTAGAATAGTCTCATTTTTTCATTCAAATCTAGCCCAAGGGTTGTGACGGCCTTTAACCTTCAACTAGTAAACAATGACTACATATATATATATATGTGTAAGTTATCCACCTTAATAAAAAGACAGTGTGCACGCCTATTGTTACACTACCATACAAAAAATAACGAGAACAATGAGTTTAACGTGATTTATACGACATATAAATTAAGTTTCTACAATTTTAAATTATGATTCATTCATAGTGAATAAATAAAGAATAAAATGTGAATAACTCACTATAGTACTTCTGTTTGCTTCCTATATACAACTACCTTTACCTACAATAATTTAATGCCCAAGTGTTGGTAATGCATTACTTCCTTTACCTCGACCTCTTTGCTGATGGCCGCCTCATCAACGTTGACAATACATGCAGTCAAATGAGCTAGACAATTAATATGCCACGGTAAATGGTAATTAAGCTTAAAGGACATCACAGCCCTGAAACTAGATTTTGAAAAATGATGACGATATTTATCTACATGATTTTAGAGAAAACTAGAAATAATCATCTCAATTTTAGAAATTAGTAATTATAATTATAATTATATATCTTTAAATGAATTTAGTATAAAGATAATTGTTATAGAAAGAAAAATATAAATGAAAAAATATAAAGTTCAAAGATTTTCTCCTATCCCTATAGCAGCAATTACTGTGAGTTATGACGTTGGTATTACCGATTCTGTATAGAAAGATAAACAGAATCGAGTAATGTCTACGTCACAACTCAGAAAAAGGGTCGAGTCCTGGTGGACAAATAAATTGATTAAAATTTCTGATATCGAGATGATTATAGTTTTCTCTGAAATTGTGGAAATAAATATCGTCATTATTCGTTAAAATTCAGGTACAGGTTTGTGATGTCCTTTAATAGCGCATGGGAGTCGATTTGGCGGAATATCAGTATTCTGGTGATAGCTTTTGAACAGTTTGAGATATCCAAATTCTAATAGGAAACACAGATATTTTCAATACCTTCAAAAAGATGTAATTAATTATTATTTACCTCAAATCGCCTGGTTGTCAAGCGTATACGCTTAAAAATACACATTTTTTAAGCGTATACGCCTGACAATCAGGCGATTTGAGCTAAATAGTTATCACTTATACCATCTCGAAGATATTGAGAATATCTATGTTTCCTCGTTCTTTAAATTTCGATATCTCATACCGTTAAAAAGTTATCACAAAAAACTGATATTCCGCTAAATCCATTCCCATGGACTCTTCAAGATACGGATTAATCCGATTCGGATTTTCCAGGATGAAAAAACGTTTTTTTTTAAATAAATTATCCAGTTGGTAGACGAAGTTCTTCTCTCGTGAATACAAGTATACGCCTATATATAACATTTCAAAGAAATAGCTGCATGAGGTATGTGGACACTGCAAGTGAAATCATTTCCCAATCTGCATTTCCTAACTGCATGTTGCATTATAATCTACACATACTGGGCCACCATA
>OU015474.1:8901387-9033269 GCA_907164805.1 Brachyptera putata
AGAGATTATGTAGAATAAAGGCCAGTATAGCCTGGCTGAAGCGTATCTTTCATGACATTACTATAACATCCCCTATAAATATGGGGACACCGAAGATCGAATACCGGAATAAAGCTACTCGTTCGTGTGACATGGGCTTCAGGGTACTTTTCAATGGAATGTGGTTAGGGTTCAGGTAAGGTTGGACACCCAAACCCATGTCACACAACCGAGTATGCTTTATTCCCGTATTCGCTCTACAGTGAACTACTTTGCACTGTTTCACCGAAACTGAAAGTTCCTTGTAAGGCACTGGTTTTACGTAAACATCACCCCCCCAAATGACCCAAGCGTGTAGCTGGGCCAGGCGAGTATCGAACCCACGGTCTCCTGATATCTTGGACAGGGTGATTCACACGAGGTTCCAGTGCAGTCGGAAGCGTGTTGCTATGCGACGGGTTTATAGGGACCACCCCTCTCCCCTCTCCCCTCTTCCTCGATCTCTCGCCCAATGCGTTTCACTATCAGGGCCTCTCGCGGCTTTTAGACAGTGCTAGAGCGTATACAAACGACTGTTGCTATGCGGCGATCAGTCCTCGGGGACCTCTCTCCTCTCTGTCTCTCTCTCTCTCTTTGTCTCTCTCTCTCTCTCTTATCTCTTTCCCTGTCTCTCTCCTCCCTCTCTCTTTCTCTTTGTCTCTCTCTCGTCACTTGTATCTCTCTCTCCCTCTCCATCCATTTCTCCCTCTGTTTCACCCTCTCTCCCTCTCTCTATCTTTATCACTCTCGAAGCGTACTGTCAGGAGACGGGAATCGAACCCAGGGGCCCCTCACAACAGCTCGAGAACGTGCAAATGTATGTTGCTATGCAACCAGCAGTCCTCGGAGTCAATCCCTCCCCTCCCCTCCCCAACCTCTCTCTCTCTCTCTCTCTCTCTCTGTCTCCCTCACTTTCTCTTCGTCTCTCTCTCTCTCTCTCTCTCTCTCTCTCTCTGTCACTTGTCTCTCTAACTCCCTCTCCATCTCTCTCTCTGGCTCACCCTCTCTCTATCTCTATCACTCCCTCATAGCGCCCCTTCAGGAAACAAGAATCGAACCCAGGGGCCCTCATGTCAGCTCGAGAACGTTGAAATGTCTGTTGCTATGCAACCAACAGTCCTCAGGATTCAACCCCCCCCCCTCCCCTAACCCTGTCACCCCCACCCACAACTTCTCTCTCACTCCGTCTCTCATAGCGCCCCGTCAGGAGACGGGAATCGAACCCAGGGGGCTCTCACACGTTGAAATGTCTGTTGCTATGCAACCAACAGTCCTCAGGGTTCAACCCCTCCCCCCCTCCCACCCTCTGGCGCCTTGTTCCCCTTTAAGGCCGCACTAATCAGCCAGCAGTAACGCCGCGCAGTATATGCAACCAGGCCGGCATTGATCGGATCCTTGCAGGGAGTGGATGTGTGTGCTAGGTACCGCATATAGCCACGGCCCTCTCGAATACCGTACGACGAACCAGGTGGCCGTGGCTGGTAGGGCGTGGGTTCGAGTCCTGCATTGCGTAGGGCATGTGATTTTGTAAACATCATTAATCTATTAATGTTAGGGTTTAAAGGCGCGTCGACAGCGAGGCCATTTTGCGTTTCATGTCCGTGTACTTTGCTATAGTTGTCAACGTTAAAGGACATCACAACTAATACAACATTTTAATGAATGATGACAATATTTATTTTCCTAATTTTAGAGAAATCTAGAAATCTACATCTCAATTTTGGACAAAACAATCAATTTTCTGTCCTCCAGAGACCATGAGTCATGACGTAGGCATTACCAATTCTGTATAGAAACATAAACCTGCAGAATCAATTGGGCCTAATGTCTACGTCAGGACTTAGAAAAGACGTCGGGTTCTAGAATACAACCAAATTAAATAGACTTTCTGAAATTGAGATGACGAGTTTTTCTAGTTTTCTCTGAAAGTAGGGAAATGAATATCGCAATTATTCGCTAAAATCTAGTTTCAGGGTTGTGATGTCCTTTAAGCACACGGAGGAAAAAAAACACCCCACACACAATTCGATTATACAACGTACACAGCAATACCTGACTGTGTGACAACGTGCGACGACACGCACGTGGGTGATCCACCGTGACACGTGTGTGTGTGTGACAGCGTCATCCAGTAGGCGGTGGACCACGCGATATCTGTCACACGCAGTATCAACAAGGCAGTGAAGGGAGACGTCACTGGACATGGCACGATTGAGTAATACCTTTTATTCATAATATATTATATAATAACCGATAGGCTTTAGGCTTCTGTCATGTAATGGCGTACATTGTTGTAGTGGGTAGACAACAATGTGTGACATCGCTTGAAAGAAGAAGAGAATAACCGGCACATGCAGTGTAGTGGTTAACGCGCTCGCTCCATGTGATCCGGGAGGTGAGGGGAATTTCGAACCCAGTTCGATCCCCGCCGCCGACTATCTATACAGGGATTTTTCATGGTTTTCCTCTGTAGTCTAGGCTAATGCCGGGATGGTTCCTACAATAAGTCGGCCATGACCGCTTCCTTCCCACTATCCTTCTCATTACCCAAGAACCTTCATCGCATCATCCCATCATCTCATTAATCATCCATCCGACGCCATTAGATCTCAGTTGTCATAACAGTGCGTCGTTAAACCCAATATAAAAAAGAGAATATATCGAGAACCGAGTACCCTAAAGCCACGATGTAGTGATACCAACAAATTTCATCATAATATAAAGAAGGTGTACCGACTCGCGTCTTCCAAGTGAAATATTTCCGGGGTCAGAATCTGAGTCCATGGTCCCACTTGCATGTAGCGCAACTATCGCTCTTATATCGAACTATATAAAACAACAATGCTCAACAATGCTATACACGGCTCAGTAGAATTATTATGTTACAGGTTGCGTTTGATTTCACTAAAATAGATTTTGTGAGTTCAACCATGTCACCGGTACCGTAGCCACTCTTATCTAAATCTAGTTCACAAGGGAGTCGCTAAATCGCGACAGACAAATGGGACCGTTGGCTCTGATTTGTCCGCAAGAAACCACAAATGCTTCCCATGTTATTAGTATGGCCGTCGGTACACTTTCTTCATGTTATGATCAAGTCTGTTGGTATCACTAGATCGTGGGTGAAGCCAAACAAATCTCGTAGTTATGGCAACGGAGGAGAAATAACATGCAATTTCATGGTCTCTTAGAGATCGTATTACACATGTTAGCCATGGAAGATGGGATTTACTAGAAGCCAACGAAGCACCCCCCCCCCTCTCCCCTCCCCGATCCTTTTGGATAATAGATGGGGATGGTTTATACATATCGGGTATATATCCAGTTGTACCCACGAGAGATGAAGGTTCCGAACGACCGTCTTCCCTATCCAACATCATTAACGCCCGGGTGGTTTGCGCCCTCATCTCACATGGAAACAAGTACACGAAAGATGAAGGTTTCAATCGACCGTCTCCTCTATCCCAAACCATTAGCGCCCGGATGTTTCGCACCTTCACCTCTCGCGGATGTACATCAGTCAAGAAGCAAGATGGCGTCTCACCCTCTTAATTATACGCCAGGCTTAGTGGGTGACTGGAATTGTTTAGTCAATACTATGGAGAAGGGAGGATATCGGTGGAGATTCACTCAATATCGTGGTTCGGAACAACCGAGTGTTAGTGCTAATTACTAGGGGAGACGGACGATCGTGTCCGCCAACTTGTTACAGGAAGTGAGATATTTATATAAATATTTGAATGTGGAGTCTTATATACCGTCGATAAACAGTGTTAGGAATACGGTATTTATTTAGAGAAGAGGCACTGTTTGACTTGAATTGAATCCTAGATTTGGTGTGGATTTTAGATTTCTAGATTAGATCCACTGGTCAGATTTCATAGGTCTAGGGAACATCCTAACATTATGTTAGGATGGCTCATCCGTCGTATGTGGCTGGATGTGTGTAAGTATGTTTTTTTTTAATAACATCAAAACTTGATACAAAATCAGTGTATGAAAGGTAGGATCGGTGGATCGTCGGTATGTATGTGGCAGTGTATGCATGCATGACCCGCCGAAATCTCGACAATCTCTTGAACCGATCGGCGGGGGACAAACGCCAAAATGCTCGTAGCGAAATGGAGAAGGGAATTAGGGGGTCCAGAAAGTGGCCTAGAGAAGGTCGACATTTCGACCGAATACTATAATATATATATATATAGGCCTATTTAATATATATATATATATACATATATATATATATATATATATATATTAAATACTAATATATATATGGGTACAAAAACGAAGGAGAAACATGTCGAAGTAGTTGTGAATCACCTAAAGTCGTCCGTATGACTCAAGTCAGCCAACCAAGGCTCTGCCTCAAGACGGGCGTGGGTTCGAGTCTTGCGTAAGGCACGACATTTTGTAAACATTCTTCTCCTATCAAATTCACCGTTCATTCGTGCCCCTGAATAGCCTACCGGTAGCTGTTAATTGTGACTCTTATTCGTACCCCTAACCTAGCTGTTGGTGGGGTCGTTAAGCATTTAACAATATAGAATTACAGATTAATAAGTTGAGTTAGATGTCGGTCAGCTGTTTCACGCATCCATATGTCCTTGTGATTCATGACACATCTAATACTATAGCCTTATACATACATACACGTCTTAGTAGTAGTAGTAGTAGTAATAGTAGTACGAAGGTTCCGAGCGACCGTCCCATCTATCCCACACCATTAGCGCACGGGTGGTTCGCACCTCTACTTACGTGATACACGAATCGTACAATAGTATACACGAGGGATGAAGGTGCGAACCATCCGTGCGCTAGTGGTTTGTGATAGGGGGGACGGTCGCTCGGAACCGTCATATCTCGTAGAGGCACGTGTACCTATATACCACGTGCTGAAGAACTTTCAGTTTTAATCTTAACACACATTCAGAGTAGGCCTCTCTCTCTCTCCTTATCTTTCTCTCTCTCTCTCTCTCTCTCTCTCCTTATCTTTCTCTCTCTATCCCCTCCCCCCTCTCTCTCTCTCTCTCTCTCTCTCTCTCTCTCTCTCTCTCTCTCTGTCTCTCTCTCGCTCTCTCTCTCTTTCATATCGCATTGTTCTCCGATATAAATAAACAATACCGCATAAGGAACTAGACGCGTGATGTCAATAAATCAGCCGACAAAGAAATATAGAAAACTAAGCCTATTTGAGAGTATATGCATACACCTATACGAATACTAAAATATCTAGTTATATTTCATTTTTTTTTTCATTCATTTCGAACTTATGGAGGAGATAGTTGATCGAATAGCAACACAGAGAGGATTTAACTGACAAAATAGCCCATATAGAAACTAGATAAAACCTATTTCAGTCTTTCACCATATCGATCTCAAGGTAAACATATGTTATTGATATAGTAAGCCTACTTGAATTGACGCAAGAAGGTCGTATACCAACCTAGCAAACGTAAATACCACCGTTAAATGTGTTTAAGGTGACATTTAGTTTTAGCACAAGTTATAAATAGAAGGGGGCACCAATACCAAAGAATTGCGTGTCGACACTGTAGTGCGCGTGCGCCATATAACAACCTAAATATGTGAGAAAATAATGTAATTTTTAGTATATTTTTTGTTTTTGGTTGCATGCCTAGTACTCTACCCAGCGCTATTCTTCGCATAACCTCAAAAACCTTCATCACATCATAGCATTAATCATTCATCCGACGCCAACACATCTTAGTTATATCACTACACAGTGCGTCGTTGAACCCAATATAAATAAAGTCTCCCCCTCCCCTTCCGTGCTCGTGTGACGTAACGACGCCGCGGGGGCGCGACCCACACGACGCCCCCACCCCCACATCTGGCAACACAGCCGCCCGCAGTCAATGCACGGCTGACACGATGTAATGACGCATCTCCGCGACCGGCGCTGCAGCATCGTCATCTGCCCGGCCGTGCGGGGGGGGGGGGGGGGGGGGGGGGGGTGCAATGCACCGAGCCGAATTGCTGAGTGTTTACCAGAGAGCGAGGGAATGGAAAGACGCGAACGAAATACACCCGGCGGTGTGGCGCGGGGGGGGGGGGGGGGGGGGGGGGACTGCGCAAAATGACCTCGCTGTCGACGTGCCTTTAAGGGGGTGAGTGTGCACGGTGCTAACACAAATCGAGAAATTTATCTTTACTTTTTTTTTTTAATTTTCAAAAACCAGTGAAATTGAATGAAATGTTCACTTCTCCAAGATAATTTTATATGCTCTTCAATTAATATGACATTTTACTTTTGTGAATTCAATCAGTTTTGAGATAATAAGTTATTAAATTCCATCAGATTCTTTTAATTCATTGACGTATTATCTTGAAACTGATGGCAGGAAATCGAACCCGCCACGACGTGCTGCTAGATGGTTTGAATGACGGTACAGTGTGCTAGCCACTCGACCACTCATCTCAGTATGAATCTTTTCGATAGAATCAAAGCTCGTGTATACACGGAAAGAAGGAGCGAACCCCCCGTGCGCTAGTCGCGTGGGATACGGGGGACGGTCGACCGGGACGCTCATGTTTAGTGTCGACACCTACATGAGTCGCAGTGAGGTATAGACGTCGGTGTCTAGTGCGTTGCCCCGTTGTTGACGGCTGTAGGGTGAGACGCATTTGCTCGAAATACCAGACTCCCACTTCTTATGCGTGGCTCAACAATTGGCCAAAAACAAAAAACAACAACAACGCAATTGTTCTGCTCGATATACGTGGTCATTACAAAGAGTCTAATTAAGGCACAGGCCCTAGAGCCCCACGCCTAGGGCGCCATATGTCAAGAAGCACAACATTTTTAGCAGCCCATTGAAAGCGAAAAATACTTCATTAGGCTTATATAAAAATAAAGTTGTAATAATTTATACAGGAGTATATTCAATAATATTTACAATCGTATCGTGAGATATTAACTATTGAATAAAGAAAGTATTGAAAAATGAGTTAAAAACAATGGTCAAAAATATGTATAAGTAACTTATACCACCAAATAGAGACTTTAATAAGTATTTTCATGAGCAATTTACCACCAAATGCATAGATTTTAATAACTGAAGGGGAGACGGGGAGGGGGGGGGGGGGGGGGGGGGAGAGAAGGCGCCAAAAATAAGTATCTCATTTTAATGCTGCTTAACGACCCCACCAACAAGTAGTTTATAAGGGGGTACCAATTAGCGGGTGATAATGAAACGAGATGAAGTGATGATAGGTGAAAGAACATTTACAAAAACCCATGCCTTATGCGGGACTCGAACCCACGCCCAACGGTGACTTCAGTTTCTACCGCTAGCGATAGTTAACTGAGCCACGGGATTCCAGTCTCGTCCATACCCGACCTGGATAACATTAGTCACAGAACGTGTGACGTATGTTTTGTTATGTTTTTTCCGAGACCCAGATATAAAAAAAACAAATCAATTAAATGAAAACAAGTCAATAATCCACAACTCAAGTCAGCTTCCTGGTTTGACGGTATTGATCAAGTTATTCTTGTACACATGTTCTTGTACGGAGGAAAGATAAGAATGATTTGTTTATCTCGAGACAGCATATGGTTGGAGACTGATTGGTAATATGGTCAACTCAGATAAGGTTGGTGGTTGGTAATCTTACATCCCCAGGGGCGTCTCATCACTCATTCAAAGTGACAAGATGACAGCCATCCGCAAGGGAGTCGAAGAATCGAAGTTGGCGAAATTTTGTTTTATGATGACTTATTTTTTCATCTGGTTCAACGTTAATGATAACGAAGATCTATTGGCGTCGGATGGATGATTAATGATATGATGGGATGATGAGATGAAGATTCTTGGGTAATGGGAAGGATAGTGGGAAGGAAGCGGTCATGGCCGACATATTGTAGGAACCATCCCGGCATTAGACCAGACTACAGAGGGAAACCATGAAAAACCCAGGAAAGATGGTCGGCGGTGAGTATAGAACTGGGTTCGAAATTTCCCTCGCCTCCCGGATCACATGAAGCGAGCGCGTTAACCACTGCGCTGCATGTGCCGGTACAACGCCTATCTTCTGGATGGCATTGAAAATATCTCTGTTTCTGCAAGTATTAAACGTTGATAGGCCTATTTCATATCGTACAAAGTAATTACAAAAAATACATATTTCACTAAGAGCCCATATTACTAATAATAAAAATGTGTTAATTAAGCTAATTAATCAATTGCAGTACAAAAATAACATTGGTAAGCAAGGGTAATAACAAGCTAATCCACTAATTATCGTTTATTCAACAAATTTATTATTCGTAATACCGGGCCTAAGTTCGACTCCCAATCGCTTGTAGATGTCGTATTTTCCAGTCGTCAAATTCTAGTAAGTGAAATGGCGGATGTAAGATAGGCAACTTGCTTATCTCAGCTGACCACAGGGTTGCGTTACGCCCTGTCAGCCCAACCCTTGCAGGTTGCCTATCACCACCGGAACAAGGGGTGGTTTGTGTACACGCTCGCACGGCCAACCCTTGACTTCCTGCCTGTACTGATTACGCCCTAAGGCCGTCAGTTTCTAATCGAAGCCAAATTACCAACTGGTCTCTATAGGGCCAAAAGTTCCCCCCAGGGTGATTTCACAGATATAAATTATCACACAACTTCAAAAGAGCAAGAAAACTATATACGGTACTAAGAGATTCACACACTGCCACAGTGAGTGAAACAAGAGCTAATGCAAGATATATATATATATATATATATATATATATATATATATATATATATATATATATATATATATATATATATATATATATATATATATAGGCCTATATATATATATATATGATTTGAAACTCTCTTTTCCATGAAATTAAGTAACATCCATGAAATAAACCCAAAAGATGTCTTTATTTATAAATATATTCATGTTTTGCCTTCAAGGGGGTGCATGCATGGTGCTCATAAAAATAGAGAAATTCATCTCACATTTTTTTTCTATGTTCACGAACCAGTGTCATCGAATAAAAAAGTATACCAACTCCAAGATAATTGTATGCTCCATAATTATTATGATATTCTATTTTTCTGAATTCAATCAGTTTCAAGATAATACGTATACGTCAATGAATTTTATAAAAATCCTTGGTATTCATTGACGTATCATCTTGAAACTTACTGAATTCAAACAAATATAATGTCATTAATTGAAAGGTGCATAAAATTATTTTGGAGTTGATATACTTTTTTACTCGATAAAACTGGTTTGCATGAAGATAAGTAGATCGGTGATTTAAGAAGAGAGCTAAGAAAGAAATAACAAAGTATAATTTTATTGAGTATGTTTGATTGTAATTTCATGTTAGTAATCATTACCACCTGTTTTATGAACAATCTGTAATGAATAAATGAAATAACTTAAAAAAATCCGCTAAATCGCGACAGGCAAATGGGACCGTTGGCTCTGATTTGACCGCAAGAAAACACAAATGTCTCCCATGTTATTAGTATGGGAGTCGGTATACACATTTTTTATATTATGATAAAGTCAGTTGGTATCACCATAGAGAAGTATACAGAGAGATGCATCTACAGGTTATAGAGGCGTACAAGGCCGAGTTCCAAAAAATGGCGACAATCCGCCATATTCTTCTTTTATTGTGACTCGCTCATAACCATTACGTGCTATTTCGCATTGCTCTTACTCGCAGAGTTTACTAATACACAATTATTTCGTAATTTCGTTGCATGAGAATGGATATCAACACATTCAAATTTGGTTATGCCGGTTTATATGGTGATACAAAAGAAGAATATGGCCGCGAGGCCGATATTTGCGGTACGAGCATCGGTCGCCCGCTCGCTACCCAAGATGCATCTCTCTGGTTACTTCTCTATGGTATCACTAATCGTGTATTTTATAAGTTTAGAAATGTCACCGGTACCGTAGCCACTCTTATCTAACCTAGTTCACAAGGTCCCCGCTAAATCGCGACAGGCAAATGGGACCGTTGGCTCTGATTTGACTGCAAGAAACCAGAAATACTGTCCATGTTATTAGTATGGGAGTCGGTACACCTTCTTTATATTATGATTAAGTCTGTTTGTATCACTACATCGTGGATTTTATAAGTTTAGCAATGTCACCAGTACCGTACCACACTTATCTACATCTAGTTCATAAGGGAATCCGCTAAATCGCGACAGGCAAATGGGACATTCTTTACATTATGATCAAGTCTGTTGGTATCACTACATCGTGTATTTTATAAGTTTAGAAATGTCACCGGTACCGTAGCCACTCTTATCTAACCTAGTTCACAAGGTGCCCGCTAAATCGCGACAGGCAAATGGGACCGTTGGCTCTGATTTGACTGCAAGAAAACACAAATGTCTGCAATGTTATTAGTATGGGAGTCGGTAAACCTTCTTTACATTATGATCAAGTCTGTTGGAATCACTACATCTTGATGCAGGTAAATCTATCCGACCCGGTAGATTTACAGTAGCTAGAATAGCACAGGGGGTGTCCGGGGCACACAATAGGCGCACCGAACAAGGTCTATATAGGGGCTGGTGATTTATGTCTAGGGTCATAATGGCGCGCTGATTTCTCCAGGACAACAATATAGCTGGTTAAATGGGGTCATGGGGATCTGTTGGAGTGAGTGGGAACGATTTGATGATGCGAGAAAAGGTGTTTTTCTTCAACACATACGGGAAATATAACTGAAATATTTCGATTGGCATACTGCGGAATCATGCACATCGTTAGTTTTATCAATTTTATTCGTTTGCACTTCTGTTAAATATACCAGCTTACTTGTATCACTTCCCCTCCCCTTCCAATAAATACTATAAATTTGGGCTCATTGTTGATGTTGTTGTTGATTACAGTGCGTCGTTATACTCAATATAAATATATACTAAATTTGGGCTCAGATTGTCTCTTTGGCATGCATAGCTACTTGTACTTTTAATTTACTCCATTGACGTTCACCATTCTGTATTGTACAGTCGGCGACAATATCGAATAAATACAAATAGATTGTTGTTGTTGTTACTGCTGATTATAATGCGTCGTTAAACCCAACAACAATAATACTAAATTTGGGCTCATTGTTGATTTTGTTATTGTTGTTGAGCCAAACCAAATTGACCTAAATCCATCTAACCCAACTTTAAACTAAGTTAGTTGTTATGCCCAATACTATAGTGTACAAGAGTTATGTTTGTAAATACTAAACACCAACCCCTTCCCTTCGACAGCGTATGCAACCCTCAACATTAAATTAGATTACACGTCGCCGTCAGCTCTTTGCACGGGGTTTCACGAGTTTAGCTAAAACTCGGTTAACGACAGGTTAAATTTGATTAGAGACTTTTTAAACCTATCAAAGTTGATCGAATTAACGACTGATAGTAACTTGATTATCCTGATACCGGGGCTAACGTAATTATTAGATGTGGATAGACAGAACGATAGTGCACTTGTAGAGTTGCAATGTGCATGCTAATGTGTCGCCGCCCCGGTGGCTCAGTCAATTATCGACATTTTTTTTTTATTTTTTTTATTTATTTTTTTTTACATTGATGCTGAACGACCCCACCAACAGCTAGGTTATACGGGGGTACGAATGAGCGGGTGTTAATGAAACTATGGATGATGATAGGCGAAAAGACGTGTACAAAAACTCATGCCTTATGCGGGACTCGAACCCACGCCCAACGTTGACCTCAGTTATTATAGCGATAGTTGACTGAACCATAGGGGCGGTTCGCCAGTGGTAATAACTGAAGTCACCGTTGGGCTTGGGTTCGAGTCCTGCTTAAGGCATGGGTTTTTGTAAACGTTCATTTCACCTATCATCACTTCATCGTTTCGTTATCATCCGCTCATCCGTACCCCCGTATAACCTAGCTGTTGGTGGGGTTGTTAATCAGCATTAAAAAAAAAATATAATGTGTCGACGGAGCACAACTTTCTGCCGTGATGACATCGGATGTTGTATACTTGAGGCCACGAGATATGAAGGTGCGAACCACCCGTGTGATAGTGGTGTGAGATAGGGGAGACGGTCGATCGGAACCTTCATATTGGTACAAGAATGTAGTTTGGTTAGGTGTCCCGAATGAAAAGTTCCACTAACGAAAAGTTCCACTGATGGAAGGTTCTACAAAAAATGAAAAGTTCCACTGATATATTTATTAGACGAGCTGTAGCGAGGATTCAATTTGACATACTGAAAAAAATTGGTGTTCGTTTTTATGTTTTTTTTGACATAGGCCTACTGAAAAAAATTGGTGTTCGTTATGTTTTTTTGTCGGTTCCCCAGAGGTCAAACGGCTACAGCTATCAACTTCAAACTGTTTTTCAATACGGTTCCTCATCTAACTTAGATCTGTATAGTTTTGTGGCATTATCGGGTGGTAACTTTTTTTTTTTGGAATTTTAGAAATTTCAAGAATACTCATTAGAATAACATGGCGGAAAAAAAGGAAATGATTTTATTTTTCAAAAAAAGGAAATTTTTTTACACTTTTTGACACACATTTCTAAATATTTTCAGCTTGATCGGGTCAGTAATTTTGAAAAAAAAAACATAAAATGTGCTAAATTGGTACCACTCGAAGCAGTTTTTTACCCATTACTGCCCATACTATTACTATCCGCTCGTCTAACAACGCACATATGGCGTTTTCCTAGTTTATTTACACGATGAAAGATAAGTCACTCCGTGTAATTGATGTCGTCCCAATCAAAAGATGTCACAAAATGACTGAGATTTCTCCAAATCATTCCAACTTTTACAGTCGTAAAATAAAGTATTCTTGCTGGCTGCAATTCAACCATAAGAAACTAATGAAATAAAATAGCGGTAAATTACTTTTACAATACAGATAGTCGTGAAATGAGTTTGCATCATTAATTTATTTCTAGCTAATTTACAGAATCTCTTTTTCTTTCGTCAAATGATATAAATAATTATAAAATGCAGTTTATATTCATGAAGGTAAGTCACATGAAAGTAAAAGTATAAAATATAAATGTTTTTTTTTCTATAGACAGTCGTCGACGTAAAAGGAATGTTTATGGTATAAAAGACCTGCAGGAAATTGTGAGAAAAACACATTTATTGATCAATGGATTGATTACGGTAACCGCTGTTGTTTCTTTCATTCAAAATATTCATTAGACGAGCTTTAGCGAGGATTCAATTTGACATACTGGAAAAAATTGGTGTTCGTTTTTATGTTTTTTTTTTTTTTTTTTGTCGGTTCTCCACAGGTCAAACGGCTACAGCTATCATCTTCAAACTTTTTTTCAATATGGTTCCTCATCCAACTTAGATCTGTATAGTTTTTTGTGACATTATCGGGCGGAACTTTTTTCTTTATGAATTTTAGAAATTTCAAAAATACCCATTAGAATAACACAGCGGAAAAAAATATAAATATATTTTCCAAAAAATGAAATTTTGCGTGAAGTTGAAATCGGGTCAGCCATTTTGAAGAAAAAACATAAAATGTGCTAAATTGGTAACACTCGAAGCAGTTTTCACCCATTTTCACCCCTACTATTACTATCCGCTCGTCTAACAACGCATATATGGCGTTTTCCTAGTATATACATAACGCCCTCGATACCTCTTCCGATTGAATGTAATCGCCTCTCATCCAGCCCGGTATTCCTCCCACCAAAGACTAATGAGATACAAAAACAGTCCACCCAAGGTTGAATTAGAATTCATTCCCATTCCTTTGTCTTTACCCTCCCTACACCCCTTATCCTGTAGTACGGTCAATCACTGCTAAGAGTGCTGAAAAAAAATCTTTTCGGCGATTGTGCTTCAGTCAACGGTAAGACGGATGCTTGCCAAGTGATCAACTTGACTGCTGACAGCGCTCTAATAATGAAAGCGACGAACGACGTAACTTTAGGTGATAATGAAAGATTTTTTATTCTCGTCAAGGGACTTCTACACGGGACGTTTCGAGTACAGTCGATGCTCCTCCCGACATCTCGCCACTGTATCCCACAAGACGTCGCCTTGGGCCATCCGAGGAATGCACCCTCCACTGCCACCGCACATTCCCCCCCCCCCCCCCCCCCCCCACCCGCTCCCGGTCCACCTGGGCTCGACTTCTTCAGCCACCTTTGTCCGTACACCTTTGTCGTCGGCTCCCTCGCCTATGCCAATACACAAACAACAATATGAAACACCGAATAGATGGTGGATGGAAACTAGCGGAGGTTTGTAGACGTAGCTACTGGTTGAGGTTGATGAAATAATTTTGGAGTATTTTTCGATGGTTTAGTGAATTCAAAATTTAAAAAAAATAAAGATTCTCAAGATTTCAAAGGACATCGAACTCTGAAACTAGATTTTAACGAAAAATTGAGAATTTTTCTCTTATGCTAGAGGAAACTAGAAAGCTTCATCTCAATTTCAGAAATGATAACTATAATCCATCATACTCGACCTTTTTTCTGAGTCATGACGTAGACAATACTCGATTCTGTTTATGTTTCTATTCAGAATCGGTGATGCCTACGTCATGACACAGTCTCCGACGGACAAGAAAATTAATTATAATTGAAGAAATTGACATGATTATTTCTAGTTTTCACTAAAATCACGAAAGTAAATATCGTTATAATTCAATGAAAAATCTAACTTAGTTCCAAGGTTATCAAGTCCTTCAAAATACAACAAAATCTAATATGACAAATTCTCTGTATACGAGTTCACCCCCCCCCCCCCCCTTCCTTCGACTAGAAGAGAATACAAGGAACGAATGAGAAACCCTCACGGCGAACATTCATGACTGATCGAAACCCACGACTGGTGGTGATAAAGAATAGGGATGGACGGTCGATCGGGATGTCCGATTGACTATATGGGGAGGACCACAACGAAGAAACTCTTCTTTAGAAACATCATAATAATAGGTACCCTCGTACTTATTCCCTCTCTCTTTTATTCCCTTTATAGGATCAGATTCGACGGAACACCTGTTTATATACCAAGGTGGTGTGTGCATATGGACAAAATATATCTGCAATGGTGTGTGTGTTCATAAAACGAGCTTGCCTCATGTGATCCGGGAGGCGAGGGGAATTTCGAACCCAGTTCGATCCCCGACGCCGACCATCTTCACATGGGTTTTTCATGGTTTCCCTCTGTAGTCTAGGCTAATGCAGGGATGGTTCCTACAATAAGTCGGCAAGACCGCTTCCTTCCCACTATCCTTCCTATTACCCAAGAACCTTCATCTCATCATCCCATCATCTCATTAATCATCCATCCGACGCCATTAGATCTGCACTACCATGACAGTGCGTCGTCAAACCCAATATAGGCCTATATAATGAAAAATAAAAAATCGATAGAAGCCACCGGCACATATAGCTCAGTTGTTAACACGCTCGCTTAAAGGGATCCGGGAGGTGAGGAGTATATCGGGCCTTAGTTCCGATCCCCGCCACCATCCATCTTCAATTTATTTTCATAGTTTCTTCTGTAGTCTAGGACTTGAGTCGAGGCTAATGCTGGAATGGTTCCTATACGATACTGAGAATGTTACGCTGTTGCTGGGACAATATAATATTATAGTTAAAACTCGAAACTGCGAACTTGGTATCCTCTCCAGCTAGCGACGGGGTGACGGGGGACGTCACTGCGATCGTTTATATGTTACGCTGTCACTGAGAATGTTGGGCTGTTAGTGGGTATTGGTTCCCCCTAAAACCAATGCACATAGAGTTCTTGTTAACCCAAATCCTCGAGAACCCATATCTTAGAAAACCCATTTGTCCGACATTTTGTTTACTCGACTTGACCAAATCTTAGAAAACCCATATCTGAGACAGTTTCGGACCGGGACATACTAATTAACTTACACTTCGAGGCTTTTTTATTTTCAATTTTAATTTTAAGGAATTTTAATTTCGAAGAAGGTAAAGTTTTATTCTTGCTTAATAATTTACTATAAGTTTTTTGTTCCTCGTAGATATGTGTTTTCTACGATTTGTTATGTAGCCAGCCGCAAGAAGTCGAAAGAAGTCTGCAGCTTGGTATCCTCTCCAGCTAGCGACGGGGTGACCGGGGAAGGTCAAACAAACGCATAAGTCGTGTGCACAGACAAAGGACTAGAGCCAGATGACACCATGCAGATCATGACGTCACAACACTGACGTCATCGTGCAAGGTTTTACCTGGGCTAAATATACGGGCGATGACGAGGATGATTGTGGAGGTGTTTTCGTGCGTGCATGTGGGTGGGGGGGGGGGGAGGTTAATGGGTGCGTTAGACTAGCATGCACGGTGCTTATAAAAATATATAAATTCATCTTTACTTTTTTTTTTTTCTTAATCACGAATAAGTGTATTTGAATAAAAAGTATATCAAAGCCAAAATAATGTAATGCTCTTTAATTATTATTGACATTTTATTTCTGTGAATTCAACCATTTTCAAGATAATACGTCAATGAATTTTATCACATTCTTGATATTTATTGACGTATTGTCTTAAAACTGGTTGAATTAACAATAGGCCTAATAGAATGTCATAATAATTAAAGAGCATAAAATTATCTTGGGTTTGATATACTATTTATTCAAATATACTTGTTCGTGATGAAGAAAAAAAATAGTAAAGATGAATTTTTATATTTTTATAAGCACCGCCTTGAAACAATATTATTACGATCGAAGAACGAAAACAGAAGATGGAGGCAATTGATGTTGCAGTGACAATAGAAATAAAATTAGGAATAAAATATAGATTTTTTCATTTTTTTAATATATTTTAATCCTGCTCAATAGTCCGTGAGAATCGATGTGACAGAATATCAGATTTTTGATGATAACTTTTAAACGGTATGAGATAGCAAAGTTTTAATACGTGGAAAACGAAGATATTTTTAATACCCTCAAGATGGTAAAAGTCCATGGGAGTCGATAGAGCAGAAAATCATTTTTTTTTTGTTATAACTTTTGAATGGTATGAGATATCGCAATTCCATTAAAGAGGAAATACAGATGTTTTATTCACCTTCAAGGTGGTTAACTATTTATCACATATCGCATAATTGTCACGCGTATACGATTAAAAATGTTGTTTTTAACCGTATAAGCGTGGCAATCAGGCGATATAAATACATAGTTATTACTTAAACTATCTTGAAGGCATTGAAAATAGCTATGTTTCCTTGGAATTTCGATATCTCATACCGTTCACAAGTTATAACCAAAAACCTGATATTCCGCTAAATCGACTCCCATGGACTCATACCATCTTGAGGGTATTAAAAATATCTGCGTTTCCTCCGTATTAAAACTTTGATATCTCATACCTTTCGAAAGTTATCACCAAAAACCTGATATTCCGCTAGATCGACTCCGATGGACTCATACCAGCTTGGAGACAATAAAAATATCTGTGTTACCCCTATATTAAGACTTTGATATCTCATACCTTTCAAAAGTTATAACCAAAAACCTGATATTCCACTAAATCGACTCCCAATGGACTTATACCAACTTGGAGACAATAAAAATATCTGTGTTACCCCCATATTAAGACTTTGATATCTCATACCTTTCAAAAGTTATCACCAAAAAACCTGATATTCCGCTAAATCGACTCCCATGGACTCACACCAACTTGGAGACAATAAAAATATCTGTGTTTCCCCCATATTTAAACTTTGATATCTCAAACCGTACAAAAGTTATCACCAAAAGCCTGATAATTCTCTAAATCCACTCCCATTCAAAGTTATAATCAGGTTGTCTAGGAAACAGTTCCCGCTAATCTGGAGATCGCAATCAATGAAATAATCCACGTCACACATAAACACGGCGAGGTAGATTTCACTCTCGATCACCCAAACTACGGTACGATCGATCCAATAGGCCGTGAGCTGAGAAAGCGAGATGCGAGTGAAGTGATAGCGGAGAGACATTCTCTTCTCGTTCACAACTATCACGTTTTCTTTCCACCAGCGTTGGGATTCTGTATCTTGATCGACAACTCGGTCGATGACGATGTGTATCGACAACGTGAACGATCGGTATCTCAGACGTCCACAAGTAGCGATTACGTAACTCAACACGATCTCGATCGTTCGCGTTGTCGACTCGATTTGCGGCGAGAGCCAGAGTAGGGATTTTCGAACTGTTTTATATGACCCATCAATGACGTCATAGATGCCATGAGTTCTTGGCCAATAGGAGGACGAGATTTTGATGTTTGTGGTAAAAATTTACTCGGAGTCAGGGGCCTCCATTTTCGTACGTAGTGAGCACAGTCATCAACATAACCTACAAATTCAATGGCACAGTAAAAGTAATGAACATGACCCAGTGTTCTCTGTCCCTATCATTTGAGTAATATGCATGAGGCTGACTATGATTTGCTGTTTCGGTATACTTAGGCTTAACACATTGCTAACGTCTAGTCGGAAAAGCTTATTCTTATTCGTCTATGCACTGAGTTGATGTTACGAACGGAGGCCTAGCCTCAATTTCAGTTGTCAAAACATACAGGTTAGCAATGATGATCCGACGATTCACTCAACTTGGGAGTTGATAGAAGTTTACTGAACCATCACGTATCAATTTACAACGACTATCCCGTATAACCTAGCTGCTGGTGGGGTCGTTAAGCAGCATACAACGACTAGGCCTATATTATTCAATATTTTGTGGTTATTGTACTAGCTACACTTTGACGTCCGTCACATCATGCATGCCTATACTACTAGCTACCTCGAGACATTCATTTGAGGTTATGGTATCATTATAGATGTTATTACATGCGGGACAAGGGCTCACATTTGCCGGCATAATAAGTAAGCGATGGACATCCAGTGTTTTGTCATTTTCTTTCTCTAAGTAAAGCTGAATAGGCCCTACGATTCGCTGTCACGGCAAGCCTTTAGGCCTATGCTTGATACATTTGTTAAGGCGTTGACTTCATAAATATACTACGTAAGATCCATTAGAACTGCAGGCTTATTCTCATTTATAATTGTCTAATACGTGATAGGCATAGGTAAGCCTAGGGCATAGACTCGTGAAATCTTTGGACTGCGTTGATGTTGCTAGCATAGGTAGGCCCAGCCACAATAGCTGTCGAAACATACAATTTAACCATGATAAATCGGCGACTCACGGAACAAGAGGCTTGAAATTGGTTTACTAAACTATCATACATGAATTTAGAAGGACTAGGCCTATACTTACGCAAATAGGAGAACTAATTAGTTCATATTTGTGGCGGTTGTACAAGCCCTAGACGTTGACGGCACTTGTCCGTCACATCATACTACGCGCATCACGAGGCGTCCGGGAAATATATTGAAAAAGCCCTGTGCGTTTCCAGAATATAATAAGGGATTGAAGGATTCAAGTAATTGCGAGGATTCCACCCAACTAGCTAAATTTAACAGTTACGTTTTGCGTACTGTTCTCTAAAACGACCGAGAATGTCATTAAAATATCCGCCATTTTATGTATTTTTGACATCGACAACTAGATAATGGCTGGGTATTGTCGATCGAGATCGATGTCGCTCATAATCGATTAGTTTTTGGATACGGAATCGCTCGTAACGATACAGATCGGGAACTAGCTGATTTGTCGATGAAAATTGTCGATCCCAATCGACATCAAGATACAGAATCCCAACGCTGGACCCCATCACATTGAAATGTAGTGAAGTGTTTCCAGGATAGTGGGAAGGATAGTGGGAAGGAAGCGGTCGTGGCCTATATTGTAGGAACCATACCGGCATTAGCCTAGACTACAGAGGGAAACCACGAAAAACCCTGTAAAGATGGTCGGCGGCGGGGATCAAACCGGGTCCGAAATTCCCCTCGCCTCCCGGATCACACGAAGCCTAGTTCAAGGAGGCAATACACAATAGTAATCGTGACAGTGTGTCGTTTAATTCAATATGAATAAAATTAAATGGAAAAATTACCATTGAAATTCTAAATCTTTAATAATTGTATCTGTTGAGTTGATTTTGTTAAATCTTTCTCGTGTACCGAATCACGCGTAGAGAAATGATAATCCTTATCATTCAGTCCATTTACTGGAAGCGATAACACGAGATGTCATTATTTTTATCAACACATTGATATCTCGGCAATTGTTTAGATACGTAGGCCTATACAGACAACAGTGATTTTGAAATTGGAGTAGTCCAGAAACAAAAGGCATGACACTAATGAATACGTGGCGATAATGATGGACATACAATCTCTCTCTCTCATTATCTTTCTCTTCTTTCTCTCTCTCTCACTATCTTTCTGTTTACCTCCCTCCCTCCCTCCCTCTATTTTTCTCTCTCTCTCTTTTCCATATCTCCCTATCACTCTATTGCACCTCCTCTCTCTCTCTATTTCCCATCTTCCTCTCTCTCTCTCTCTCATTATCTTTCTCTTCCATCTCCATCTCCATCTCCATCTCTCTCTCTCTCTCTCTCTCTCTCTCTCTCTCTCTCTCTCTCTCTCTCTCTCTCTCTCTCTCTCTCTCTCTCTCACATTATCCTTCTCTTCCATCTCTCTTTCTCTCATTATCTTTCTCTTCCATCTCTCTATCTCCCTATCACTCTTTCTCTTATCTCCCTCTCTCTCTCTCTCCTTGGTCCACGTGCCGCCATGTTCTCCGTACGACACCCCCCCCCCACACCGCTGCCTCGTGTCGCCCATGATAAGGAGGACGTGATGACGTCACAGACACACAAGCGCATGCGCCGCCTTTGTCTGCGAGTCATGCGGTCGGGGAACAACGCGAGGCGTGTACCAACATGGGCTCGTTTCATCTCTTCTTATTATATAAACAAAAGAAGATAAATGTTTACTAAATTTACTGGATGAACGGAGTGAAGAAATAATTTTAATTTAGGCCTAACTGAAAAAATCGAAAGTGTCTCTTTTTGTTCGCGTTTTACAGGTCTAACGAAACAACAAATTTTAATTAAATTCGGCATGCATGTATGTCATCATCTAACTCGAAACTGTAGGATGGATGTCAAGTGTAAATCGGTTAAATCACTCTTGAGAAGAAGAATTTCGTAATGCCGCCCTTGGTAGCTCAGTCAGTTGAGGCACCGCTTCAGTAACTGACGTCACCGTTGGGCGTGGGTTCGAGTCCCACATAAGGTCTGGGTTTTTGTAACCGTCCTTTCGCCTATCATCACTTCATCGTTTCATTAACACCCGCTCAATCGCGCCCCCGTATAACCTAGCTGTTGGTGGGGTCGCTAAGCACCATCATATAATATATAGAAAAAAAAATCGTAATGTGAAAATTTATATGAAATAACTCTGAGAAGGAAATTTTCTGAACAATATTTTCAAATATAATTTATATTCACATTTCACATGTCATATAACATGGACATGGAAATATAACATGGACAACCTTTGGTTATCTATAACTTAGGTCCAGTTTTACGAATCGATACTTAGTGGATTAAGCAATAGTTAGCGGATTAACTTGTTATCACCATTGGTTACATAGGATATTTTCGTACCTTCAACAAATAGTTAGTGGATTAGCACTCAACTAAGATTCGTAAAACCGGGCCTTAGTGATAATAATTATTAATATTTAATCATCAGCTAGTATACAACAGGCTGTCAATATAATATTTCAAATCTCCACAAATTCAACCAGTTCGATAGTTGAACGTCGTCGTCAGCGAGTGTACCACTGGACCACGACGTACATCCTCCCATTCACTCGCTCGCAACCCAGAGATTTCTATATTTACAAGCGCGAGAAATCTCGCCGGAGAGAGAAACCCGGTCGCGTCACGACGGAACCGACGAACGTTGGCAGCTCTGGCGAGAGAGGCAACACGTTGCGGGGGAGAGAGAGGGAGGGGGGGGGGAGGAAGAGAGAGGGCCGGATTATGTGTATGAGAAAGTTCACCGAAAAAATGTAATATATATATATGAAATGTATATATTTGTTTGTTGAAGGATTGAATGAGTCGTAGTATTTCAAGGGGGGGCCAGCCTACAGCTTGATATAATATAGTAGGCCTAATATGAAAGATCGTATAGTGGCTATCATGTATGAGAAAGTTCGTCGAGAAACGTGATATAAACGTTTTTTTTTGAAGGCTTACATGATTGTTGTGGCTATCAAAGTACGCCGCAAAACGCAGTATAAACGAAATATACGCGTTTTTTGCTGAAGGTTTGAATGATTCGTATTATTCCTGGGGGGGGGGGGGGGGGGGGCAGCCCACAGCGTAACATTTCCACTGTCTGAGTAATATTATGATAAGATATAAACGATCACAGTGGCTATCAGAGAGTACGCCGAAAAACGCAGATTATAAACGAAATATACAGGCCAAAACATATGTTTTGTTGAAGGTTTGAATGATTCGTATTATTCCGGGGGCGGAAGGGGGGGGGGGGGCGCCCTTCAGCCCACAATTTTCAGTGTCTGATTATTAATATATGCCTACAAGTATATAATTGATCGTAGTGGCTAACTGTTTGAACTTATTCTAGTGATATGGCTTCACAACATTCGCCGAATTGATATCTTCTGAAATACTAACGATTCATAACCGATGTTCTCATTAGCTGACATGTTATTTGTGTGAAACTGTCAGCAGAAATAATAGTGAAAAATAAATGGCGAAGTAAAAATGGTCGGCAAAAACACCGAGTGATACTGTTGTATGGAGTAATGATCTTTCCACCTTTGTTATTATAAAATCTGACTCGTCATTAGCATTTTCGACAATATTATTTGTATTTTATGATCTATTTGGTGATTTCGAATCTTCTCCTCGTCGACCTTTTACGATCTCTTATGTCTGTACAATTATACCCTGGCGGGAACTATTTTCCCTCTGGCTGATAGGCTCGCCTTGATAGTCATTGATTATGTGTACTTAACGACCCCACCAACAGCTAGGTCATACGGGGATACGAATGAGCAGGTGATAATGAAACTATGAATTAATGATCAGTGAAAGGGCGTCTATAAAGACCCATGCCTTATGAGGGACTCGAATCCACACCCATAAGTATTCACTGTCTTTATAGGACATCACATCCATGGAAATAGATTTAATTAATAATTAAGATATTCATTCAAAACTAGAAACCATCACCTCAATTTCAGGAATTATAATCCATAATTTTGTCCTCCAAAGACCAAAAGTCACGACTCGGGCATCACCGATTCTGTATATAAACATAAACAGAATCGAGTAAATGTCTACGTCATGACTCAGAAAGAAGACCGGGTCCTGGAGGACAAATAAATTGATTTCAATTCTGAAATTGAGATGACGATTTCTAGTATTCTCTCGAATTAGGCGAAACAATATCGTCATTATTCGTTAAGATCGAGTTTGAGGGTTGAGATGTCCTTTAACTGTCGAAAAACTTGTTATAAAAAGACACAAATCCACGGACAGGAAAGTAATTTCTCGAAAACAAAAATTAAAATATTCAATTATGCATAAATTGATATGAAAATTAAAGACCATAAACGTACACCTAGACGGGTTAGAGTTTAATTAATCTTCATATCTAATACACATCGTGCCGCGAGAGTTGCCAACAATTATTGCACGAGGAAGAGACATTGTTCAGTTCATAATTATTTAATGGTCAACTTTTAAAAAATCATTATAGCGGTCCTTCACTTCAATTCATTCACTTTGAGAAAAAATATTTTTAATTTCTGAAATTGAGATTATGGTCTCTAGTTTTCTCTAAAATTAGGGAAATACATATCGGCATTAATAATTAAAATCCAGTTTCAGGGTTGTGATGTCCTTTAAGACTTCTGTTCTATTGCGATGGATAACGTCAAGTGAAAAACAAGTGGCAAAAATAGTCCAGAAAAAACACATTGCACACGATTTCCGTTTCCAAAGCAGAACCTTGACTTATTTAGCCAAACGGGCGTACAAGGCCAGATAATCGAATTCAATGTCAAATTCACGAAGAAATATATGAAGAAATAGTTATATATGAAATAAGTAGATAGGCCTATATGGAAAAATACGAGGGGTTTACAACTCGAAAATTTGGTGTACACCTGATTTCAGATTTCAGGTGATTTCAGGGATTAGAAGTATTTCAAGTGATTTCAAGTAATTTCGTTCAGGTGATTTCATGGCAAGTGTACACCTGATTTCAGGAGATGTTAACCCCTCGAAAAATAGTAGAAAAATATAACAGAAAAAACATGCTGCACCCGATTTCCATTTCCAAAACAGAACCTTGACTTATTCAGCCAAACGGGCGTTCCAGCCAGATAATCCCCGGCCTATTCCTGCACACCCCCGCATCGTCCGCCACTGCATCCAGTGCATCCCCCCCTCCCCCCTCACCCTGGGACCGGCTAGAACCGCCACGGCTAGACTAGATCCATGGATGAGGGGAAGACAGGGCGGCGCTGCCAGATGGTGCGCCAGCCTTGCTAGTTCACACCGCGCACAAAGGCCGCAGAAATAAACACAGCTACATTTGGCAGCGTCGTAATCCCGGTGTAGGTGGTCACGAACGGTGGTCTTTTATATGGACTAGTACTAACGATTGGGGATGTCGAACTGTTTGTACACAGTATATATCCACAAGATCAGGGCGAGTGAAAAAAATTGGAGTTTAGACATTTGAATCCGTTTTTTAATCCTTTTAAATTTTAAATCCCGGAATAATGAATATTTTTTAATTGGCTGTTTGTATTCACTGCACAAAGAGTTGGAAGGCGGTGAAGGAAATAAACTTCCTATGAGGAGTATTGGTGGATCGACACGACAGACCGTCAGTGCTAATGAATAGGGGAGACGGGCGATCGAAACCTCGACCAACACTCTTGCATTGAGAAAGTTATTGCTGAGATATGTCACTAGTGTGCTGTACCGTCATTCAGGAGAACGGGGTTCGAATACCGCCCTGATAGCTTTTGAACGGTATGAGATATCGAAATTTTAATGCGGGAGAAACACAGATATTTCTATACCTCCGAATACATGTAGACATAAGTAAAATGTATAAAGGTCACTGGTATAAACTTAGAGCTAAAATGACACGTTTATTAGCTGTATAAGTGTGAAAATGTAGGAATCTAATTGGTTAATATTAATTTGATTCCACGTCATTTGAATGTATTTAATAAGTTATGTGTTTTCCCCGCTTTAGAATTTTGATATGATTTTGAAAAGATATCACCAAAAACTTATTTCTTGCTAAATCGAACCCCATTTTGGTAGCAACTAACACAGCCAGTGTGGCCATGTCATGATATAATATATACTGTGATCTTGTACCAAGACTATATCATTATTATCAGAAATATAAAAAACGTGCACTTCGGACTCTGGCAGAACAGGAAAAAACTATCAAAACAAACACGAGCAAAGTGTCAGCTGAACGTTTGAGACAATAAACATGTGTTTGTGTGCGAGGAAGTGTTTAACATGTGGTCCATGCATCGCCAAGTAAACAAGGAAAACGCTACACATGCTCTGTTAGATGAGTGAGTGAGAGAGAGAGAGAGAGAGAGGGAAAGGAGGCAGAGAGAGAGGAGAGAGGAAGTGTGAGGGAGAGAAGGGAGAGAGAGAGAGAGAAAGAAAGGGAGAGAGAAAGAGGAGAGAGGAAGTGTGTGAGAGAGAGAGCTAGAGAGAGGGGAAGTGTGAGAGAGAGGAAGAGAGAGAGGGAGGGAGAGAGAGGAGAGAGGAAGTATGAGGAAGAGAAGGGAAGGGAAGAGAGAGAGAAACAGAGAGAAGGGAAGGGAAGAGAGAGAGAAACAGAGAGAAGGGGTGGAGAGAGAGAGAGAAGGGAGAGAGAGAGAGAGAGAATGAAAAAGAGAGGAAGGGAGACGTCCGTCTGCCTGTCAGTCAATGAGGGCACTGATTTAGAAACTGGGATCGGGTTTGGGTTCGAATCCAGCACAAGGCATGCCTTTTAGAGTTTTAGTAAATATTACTAGCTCAGTTAAACTCCCAAATATCATGTCGGTGGGAACAAGGAACCAAATGTTAAAGGACATCACAACCCTGAAACTAGATGTTGACGAATAATTACGATATGTATTTCCTCAAATTTGGACAAAACTATAAGAAATTACAATCAATCTATCTATCGCCCAGGATCCGGCCCTCTTTCTGAGTCGTGACGAAGACATTACTCGATTCTGTTTTTTTATATACATTGGGTTTAACGACGCACTGTTATGATAACTGAGATCTAATGGCGTCGGATGGATGATTAATGAGATGATGGGATGATGAGATGGAGGTTCTTGGGTAATGGGAAGGATAGTGGGGAGGAAGCGGTCATGGCCGACTAATTGTAGGAACCATCCCGGTATTAGCCTAGACTACAGAGGTAAACCTCGCAAAACCCCTGTAAAGATGGTCGGCGGCGGGGATCGAACTGGGTTCGGAATTCCCATCACCTGCCGGATCACATGAAGCGAGCGCGCTAACGACTACGCTGCATGTGCCGGTTCGATTCTGTTTATGTTTCTACACAGAATCGGTAATGCCTTGTCATGACGCATAGTCTCAGACGTCCAAATTTATGAATAAATTATAATTTCTGTCTCGAGGTAATAATATCTAGATTTCTCGGAAATGAGATAATTCTACCGAGCGCTAGCGATAGTTGACTGAGCCACCGGGGTTGGCGATGTCCTACGCGACAACAATGTGCGCAGTCGATGACGGATGGAACAGTTGTTACGAGAGTAGAGTATCTCAGTAGGCTAGGGAACCGTTACAAGGATGCGCGGGTCGCGATCAACAAACACTGGCTGGCTGCAGCGGTGTGGACTTCTGACATTCAATCTCGGACACCATCTCCATGTCGATACATCTCTCTCTCTCTCTCTCTCTCTCTCTCTCTCTCTCTCTCGGACACCATCTCCATGTCGATACATCTCTCTCTCTCTCGGACACCATCTCCATGTCGATACATGGACATACCTCTCTCTCTCTCTCTCTCGGACACCAGCTCACAGCTCTCACAGCTAACATCCTCACCCTCGCACTACAGCGTTTCCCTCGCCTGCAGATCCTCACCCTCGCACTACAGCGTTTCCCTCGCCTGCAGATCCACCATGCAGCTCGAGTATCCAGCCAACAACCTCACCCTCGCACTACGTCGTTTCCCTCGCCTGCAGATCCACCATCAGCTCTAGTATCCAGCTAACATCCTCACCCTCGCACTACGTCGTTTCCCTCGCCTGCAGATCCACCATGCAGCTCTAGTATCCAGCTAACAACCTCACCCTCGCACTACGTCGTTTCCCTCGCCTGCAGATCCACCATGCAGCTCTAGTATCCAGCTAACAACCTCACCCTCGCACTACGTCGTTTCCCTCGCCTGCAGATCCACCATGCAGCTCTAGTATCCAGCTAACATCCTCACCCTCGCACTACGTCGTTTCCCTCGCCTGCAGATCCTCACCCTCGCACTACAGCGTTTCCCTCGCCTGCAGATCCACCATGCAGCTCGAGTATCCAGCCAACAACCTCACCCTCGCACTACGTCGTTTCCCTCGCCTGCAGATCCACCATCAGCTCTAGTATCCAGCTAACAACCTCACCCTCGCACTACGTCGTTTCCCTCGCCTGCAGATCCACCATGCAGCTCTAGTATCCAGCTAACAACCGTCACCCTCGCACTACGATCGTTTCCCCTCGCCTGCAGATCCACCATCAGCTCTAGTATCCAGCTAACATCCTCACCCTCGCACTACGTCGTTTCCCTCGCCTGCAGATCCACCATGCAGCTCTAGTATCCAGCTAACAACCTCACCCTCGCACTACGTCGTTTCCCTCGCCCGCAGATCCACCATGCAGCTCTAGTATCCAGCTAACATCCTCACCCTCGCACTACGTCGTTTCCCTCGCCTGCAGATCCACCATGCAGCTCTAGTATCCAGCTAACAACCTCGCCCTCGCACTACGTCGTTTCCCTCGCCCGCAGATCCACCATGCAGCTCTAGTATCCAGCTAACATCCTCACCCTTGCACTACGTCGTTTCCCTCGCCCGCAGATCCACCATGCAGCTCTAGTATCCAGCTAACATCCTCACCCTCGCACTACGTCGTTTCCCTCGCCCGCAGATCCACCATGCAGCTCTAGTATCCAGCTAACATCCTCACCCTCGCACTACGTCGTTTCCCTCGCCTGCAGATCCACCATGCAGCTCTAGTATCCAGCTAACAACCTCACCCTCGCACTACGTCGTTTCCCTCGCCCGCAGATCCACCATGCAGCTCTAGTATCCAGCTAACATCCTCGCCCTCGCACTACGTCGTTTCCCTCGCCTGCAGATCCACCATGCAGCTCTAGTATCCAGCTAAGGTCAGCACATCGCGTGGCAACGGCTGCTCGTGTCGGGCCGACCAGTTAGTAGGTCAACAGTTACAATCTAGTTACCCGCAGCTCGAGTCGTAACGCCGCGATATCGGAACCAACCGTAATCCGTGGCAAGCTTCATTGCACAGCGCTTGCTGCATGCGTCGTAACACGGTGGTATGGCGAGAAATAGGGGCTGTTGTAGAGAGTGGAGCACACGGGTTGAATTGAAATATATATATATATATATATATAAATTCAACAACTTTCTGATAAACCACCAGTAGGTTATTTAAACTGATTTAAAACTGTTCAAAAATCGGGACCTCCCCCGGGATTTGAACACGGATCTCCAGATTGCCGGTCTGACGCGCTACCCATTACGCCAGAGAGGAAAGTCTTAGAAAAGGGTTCAAGTCCCGAGGGAAGTCGCGATTTTTAAACAGTTATAAATCATACCGGTACCATTATATATATATATATATATATATATATATTTATTTATCCTACACACTCATATACTAACTTCATGTGATCTGGGAAACGAGGGGCATATCGGGCTTAGGTTCAATCTCAGTCACCGTCCATCTTGACACCGTTTTTTCATGGATTTCCTCCAAATAGTCTTATCTAGGCTAATACCGGGACGGTTCACATACAATAGGCCTATGGGCCACGACCGTTTCCTTCCTATTTACCTACGAATCCATCATATTATCATCAATCATCCATCCGACGCCAAAACATTTTTTTCTAACTATTCGTTCGCTTTTGATATTGACAAGAAATCTGGAACGATTATTTCAAAGAAGTAACAGTTTGTCTGTATTTTTGTCACATCGAATCGAGTGTAAAACCCGTCGAGAACGGATCCAAGACGCCGTGCATTGACGAACACACGAAGTGGAACCATGGGATGGTTTAGAGGTCGCGTAGGCATAACGGTCCCCTGGTAGGTGAAGACGTAACACAACAATAGCTACCAGAACTGTTGAATAATAGCGTTCGATCTGCATTCACCACCAACATGTCTCTCTCTCTCTCTCTCCCTCTAATATAAATATATATATATATATATATATATATATATATATATATATATATATATATATATATATATATATATATATATATATTATCTAAATTTATTTTAAAGGAGTTTCTCCACTATACAAATAGGCCGACATCGGAGTCCTGTCCTTCCACTAAAGCTACATTGATAAAAGTTGATCTTCCACCAAAGATACGTCGATGAATGCGTTTCTCCACTATAGGCCTGCCGATATGCGCACAAAACAGTTAGAATATGTCTTCCACTACAGATACGTCGATATAAGTAGTTCTTGCACTAATACGGATCGATAAGTACAGTTTCTCCACCATACAGGTAGGATAACATCGGTAACAGTAGTTGTTCTTCTACTATACAGATACGCCTACATCGGTAACAGTAGTTGTTCTTCCACTAGACAGATACGCCTACATCGGTAACAGCAGTTGTCCCCCTAAAGACACGCCTATATGATCAGCTGATCGGGGACTCACCAGTAAGCCTGTCTCCACGCTGGGTAATAGAGTCAGGCGACTTCCGTCCATCAGTTGGTTCTCCTGAAGCGTCCCGTCTCGTAGTTGTCTGGAACACAACAGATACATTATATTATTATTTCCGTATTTTATATTGGGTTTAACAACGCACTGTAATGATAGCGCAGATCTAATGGCGTCGGATGGATGATTAATGAGATGATGAGATGATGAGATGAAGGTTCTTGGGTAATGGGGAGGATAGTGGGAAGGAAGCGGTCATGGCCAACTTATTGTAGGAACCATCCCGGTATTAGCCTGGACTACAGAGGGAAACCATGAGAACCCCCTGTAAAGATAGACGGCGGCGGGGATCGAACTGGGTTCGAAATTCCCCTCGCCTCCCAGATCACATGAAGCGAGCGCGCTAACCACTGCGCTGCATGTGCCGGTAATTAATATACATTTATTTAAATGGGTTTAACGACGCACTGTACTGGTGACTAAGATCTATTGGCGTCGGTGTATGATTATGAACGACAGAGAAAAACACGAGAAACCCCCTATCAGGATGGTCGACCATGGCAGGAATCGATCCCCGGCCTCCTGAATGATGGTTCAGTGTACTAGTCACTCGACCACTAGTCTCAGTCGAAGCGTGATATCGGTAACGAACGCAGGTCCCTCCCTATTGCGGCGTATTGCCAATCGTACCAACATAGTAGCATAAAGCTCACTGATACCAACCATGCACGGCAAGAATATAGGTTAGACTATAGTGAGGCAAGGCACATTCAATGAAAATTTCTAATGCAAATTTATTGGAATTTTCAATGAAAATTGTTCAATATCTTTCCTCATTTACTTTTCAAATACCGGTAGGACATTTTCAAATTACTTTTCGAATAGGACAGTATACAGAGGAGTACTGGCCCCACCTACATTGATCGCCGAGAAGTCGGGAACCGGAATAAAGTCGACTAGGTCGTGTGACATGGGCTTCGGAATACTTTTCAATGAAATGTGTTTAGGGTTCAGGTGAGGTTGGACACCCAAACCCATGTCACACAACCGAGTCGACTTTATTCCGGTATATGCTACTCAAGTGCCCCGAGAAGTCGACACATTTAGTGAAGATCTATGATTGTTGAGACCCAGTTATTATCTTATGTCTTATGCTGCTATTGCTATCTAGATTATAGATATACGATATTTGTTGCTGGCACAATATTTGAACCGCTTCAGGCCGTTTCGATTTGGCATAACCCATTCCCGGCTCTGTCATAAAACAGTCGATCATAAATGACCCGAAGAAACGAGCCAAACAAACAACAATTAAATCTTGACTGGCAAATAAACCCCCTGATTGTCGGTGTCCTGTGCTCTTGGTCTGTCTAGGTGTGTATGTAGGGTGTGACGTCATGACGTATCTAATTGTGTGACGACACACAAGAGATTCACAGCCGCTCATTCATCACGGGACATATTCACACACATGCACCAGTTTGGAGGGCGGTGGAACATATATAAAATCAAAGTTTCCAATCATTTATTGGCCTATTATAGACCACCACTCCGTGAATGTAATTAATTTTAACTTTTATTTAAAATCTTCGATTTGAGTTCCGTATCGGCTTGTCATAATAAAAAGAAAATGTTATCTGCATATAATACGCATACCGGTACATTTTTCGATACAAAATTAAAATATGGCATTTAAAACCATCTCAGTAGTTTGGATATCAAAATAAAAAATGTACGGTAATAACCTTGGGAATAATAACCTTACGTAGGCCTACTTTGGATAAAGATCAAATACAAAAAGACATTTAATAATAAAATATCGTGAAAAAAATTTTCTTCAACAATGGATTAAATAATAGGCCTAATCTGGAGATATGCTGCTACAATTCCCAAACGAGTAGAATATTTTCGATTAGGCCTACCCCCTATTTGATTTAAAAGTAAAATATTCGAAATAGCAAAAATTGATTCATTACAATTTTATTTACTCCACTATTTGTAAATAAATCCAATTCTCTCATCTTTCAAACTATATATGAATTCAGTCTGCACGCGCTATTTTATTTTCCATCTCGATTTACGTAATAACATCCTACACATAAACAATATCCACCGTATCTTACTTGATTAAATCACATATTACGTCCAGATACCATCTGCTTGCATACACAGTCCGATTATTGTTCCCATTGTTATAACAGAAATACATGTCCTAGAGCTAAGGTGAGAAAACAAGTAAACGCTTGTACAGTTTCGTTAGCCGTTTGCCCTACATTGTCAGTGGTACCACATGTATGGAAGTAAGACTGACACGGTAATGGCTGGGATCGAACGAATGTTGCAGAATGTAGAATGAAAGGCTACGAGTTTAAAACAAGCAAGCTACCATGTTAAAATCAGGTATTAATTCAATGCCATGTTTTTTGAAGAGTTCAATAAAATCACTGACATTTTTGAAAATAGAATGTCTAGGCTAGACAATGAGAATTGTTGAAAAATGTATCAAGTAGGCTTATCAGAATCACTGACATTTTCAAAAATAGAATACCTAGGCCCGAAGAGTTCACAATTTTGAAAATGGAATGCCTAGGCACGACAATAATAATTGTTTAAAAATGTATCAACGTAGGCTTATCACAATCACTGACATTTTCACAAGTACAATACAACAAGCCTTATTTAAAACCTGTATCAGCTTATCAATTCAGAGAAATATTGAATAAATAGAGTACCATAATGACATATGAAATAAATAAAGAGTATTCTTTGGTAATGATTTGATCCTGTTACATAGCCGAGTAAGCTCTTCGAGGAAGGAAATATGCGAGTGTCAATCGCAGCTTGATCAACCTGGATGATCTTGGCCAGGTATTTGTAAATTGTGTTTTTGGTGTGAACTACACAGCTGATTAAGGTAATAAACTTCTTTAATTGGTGTGATTGTGGTGTTTTCTGGTTGCCCTACCGATCTAAATTACCTACCGTAGTTCAAAATTCTGAGTAAAATAATTGTTAAAATAATCAAAACATTTTTATTTTCATTATAAAGACAACTTAGAATAAAGTAAGAGCGTAGTGTGAAGAAGATTTTTAAAAAATCCTCCTAGCCATTGGCCGATTTGGTTTCACTCGGTTAACCGAGCAAAATTGAATTACTAGAATCCATAACCAAGTTTGACATTTGAAGATAGAATGCCGATATACAAAAGTGGATGGCTTCAGTTTATAACTTTTTATTTCATGTCGATTCATCTAATAGGGCCAAATTATGAAAATAACTACTGAGTTATTTTCCCCTCAATAGGCAGTAAAATATATCCACAGTGTTTGAAGTTCCGAGGCCTATATGCCCTAGGTCTCGTACATTATTTTAATAAAACGTATCATCACTAATAGTCCTGCGGGCTTGAGCTGTTCTAGGCCAAACTGTGGCGTCGGTCGTATAACAAGCTGAAAATTTGACAGTATTTAGAAATATGATTGATACAACTGCTCTTCAAAATTGTTCGGATTTGCTTCATCGGAACACACTTGAAAAAAATCAGGAACCTGCCATTCGAGGAAAAACTGAAGAAATGTTGAGTTTCGATGAATTTTTCTCCCAAGGATCAATTTTGATCCTAGAACCATGAAACTTTCAGTAAACAGCTCGTCGTTATGAGATGTTCTCATGAAAAATAATAAACAAGTCAATTATATGGATAGAGTTCATGAAATATCCGAAATTCGGTAAGAAAAGATGCAAAATCACACGTTACCGGACTTTGGTTCTTAGCTGTATCTATTAGCGTGAAATTAAAAACGTGAATATAGAATCAACGAATAGCCTCATCTATAGGCTACAACTTTGCCGCTTGAAGACGTGTTTCACGTGAACTTTGTAACACAGTTTTCTACTATTTCTGTGGCGCCGTTTTGCATGTTTTGCAATGCTGTGTACTGGACACTGGCCACTTCGATTGACCGTCTCAGCTGTCCAATAACATCACCGATTGGATGGTTCGAGCCACCAAGATACCTTTACTGAAGTGGGTATCTAATGTCGGGGAAATTGATCGATTAAACTTTATTAGTTATGTGGTTGTATGTATGATTATTTGTTCTGATTATAATGGTAATTTCTTTATGACACCGATGTTTATGAGTTTTACTCATCGGATTATGAAAATAGAATGATATTCTGAAATACGATATGGTTAGAAGGTGAATTTTGCGTATCCAGCAATCGTTCTGTTACGAGATGTTCATCCGATTTCGAGCTGTTACGCCACACACTTGCGGGATCAATCGAGCTCAAAAGCACGAGGACGAATCTCGAGATTTTTTTTCACACATTAGATTCAACCCTTTACTTGACCAATATAATAACTCTTTCGGGTTCGGAATTCGGTGTTGATCACGTTATAAAAACTTCTACCATTCTCAAATATCCAATAAGACGTAACAAAACAGAATATAGGCCATTGACAATTATATATATATATATATATATATATATATATATATATATATATATATATATATATATATATATATATATATATATATATACACATATATATAAATTTATTTAAAATTGCATGCCCTCTAGAAACTGTTTGAAAATTGTGTTTTATTTATCACAATTCAATTCAGTTCAACCACAAGTCTAGAAATGTGTGACTGTACGAGAGATTTCGAAAATTGGAACTGTGTAAGAAGTTCTCCTCTAGCGGAATTGGTATAGGCCCAACGCGTCGTACCGGCAATCTGGAGATCCGGGCTCGACTCACGGGGGAGGTTGTAATTTGAAAAATCACACATTTATAATAACTGATCGGTGGTTCACCAGGAAACTTTTTGAAATCGTGTATTATTGTATAACTAATGTTCTCGCGGATTGAGTGAAATGTTGTTTCGATTTCTCCCGTTGACTATTTGTCCTCTTTTGGGATTGAAACAAGTCTTCTTTGCGATGGCAAACCGAAATATAGAATGATGAATATTCTCCGCGGTGGCAAAGCAGACAAGGTACCAAATGGGACCGTAATTATACCCCAAAAGAGGGAACTAGGGAATATATAATATGTGTATACAGATACATATTAATTATATATTTACGTCAACTGCCCATCAGCTAGTTGATGCTTTTAATAAATTGCAGCATGAACTAATCTTACCATGTATTTAATTCCGAAATATTTAATCGATCAAGAAAAATTACACGATTCATTTTTACTAGAGCTACTACACATTGGAACATTTTTATGCAACTTGAACGGCCGAGAGGTTGTAGAGAGTTGGAAGGAGTACTTCATCAATCTGACTGACTTCATCAAAATGTATTATTATTATTGTTGTTTCATTTTATTCATTGAATACAATCACGGTCAAAACCGGCTACAACATATCGTCCGGACACTATATCGAGTACTTCAATGTATATTACTTTCGTATAGTACTTCACAAAATACTGTTAACCCCATATTACAAATAATAAAATGAAATTATTCAGATGAAATTATGAATTAAAAATCGTTCTCTATGAACGATATTATTAATATTATTGTTATTATTATTATTCATTTCAAATTAATAGTGAATGGTATACTCACGTAGGCCTATTTATTTGATTTGCATATCATAACAAATCATATGTGTGATAAAATACCCACGGCCCTACGCCATCATTCTATCTGTAATTATTTTGTATCCATATATTATTTTTTCTCATGTACTATTTCTATATTCAAAAATCACAGATAATCCTATTTATGGGCTATGTGAATTATTATGAACACAAATGTATGACTCCACGGGAGTCGATTCAGTGGAATATCAGTTTTATGGTGATAGCTTTTGAACGGTGAGAGATATCAAAATTCTGAAAACGATGAGACACAGATATTTTCAATACCTTCAAAGTAGTGTGAGTAATAACCATTTATCTCTGATCGCCTGATTGTCAGGCGTGTACGCTTAAAAATACACATTTTTTAAGCGTACACGCCTGACGATTATGTGATGTAAGATAGATAGTTATTACTTACATCATCTTGAAGGTATTGAGAATATCTGTGAACAGTGATGCAGAATAATAATAATTCATCAGTCTTTGAAATGTAAATACATACTGCGATAAATGACCCGAATTTTATCAATGCGGTAGTAATAGTGTAATTGTTTTCTCTCATTTGGTACTGCAATTGATTTCTGATAAATTTACACCAGATTTGAATCTTCAAGATATATAGTCTATAATCTATGAGAATCTATCATCTGTAAGATGCTAGAAACACACATGTGACAATATATTGTGTGCGCGCTAACATATTATAACATCTATATATAATTCATGGAAATAGATACAGTTACAAATCAGTATACTCACAATAATGATTATATTGAGCTGTCGCATAAAAACGACTTGTAAACTTGTTGCGAGACATAGAGCTTTCAGAAGAAAATAATAATCAACAAACTGAGAACATATTATGAGTCAGTCAACCCGAGAAATCGAAACAACATTTCACTCAATCCGCGAGAACATTAGTTATAAAATAATACACGATTTCAGCAAGTTTCCTGGTGAACCACCGATCAGTTATTATAAATGTGTGATTTTTCAAATTACAACCTCCCCGTGAGTCGAGCCCGGATCTCCAGATTGCCGGTACGACGCGTTGGGCCTATACCAATTCCGCTAGAGGAGAACTTCTTACACAGTTCCAATTTTCGAAATCTCTCGTACGGTCACACATTTCTAGACTTGTGGTTGAACTGAATTGAATTGTGATAAATAAAACACAATTTTAAAACAGTTTCTAGAGGGCATGCAATTTTAAATAAATTTATATATATGTGTATATACATATATATATATATATATATATATATATATATATATATATATATATATATATATATATATACACATATATATATATATATATATATATATATATATATATATATATATATATATATATATATATATATATATATAATTGTCAATGGCCTATATTCTGTTTTGTTACGTCTTATTGGATATTTGAGAATGGTAGAAGTTTTTATAACGTGATCAACACCGAATTCCGAACCCGAAAGAGTTATTATATTGGTCGAGTAAAGGGTTGAATCTAATGTGTGAAAAAAAATCTCGAGATTCGTCCTCGTGCTTTTGAGCTCGATTGATCCCGCAAGTGTGTGGCGTAACAGCTCGAAATCGGATGAACATCTCGTAACAGAACGATTGCTGGATACGCAAAATTCACCTTCTAACCATATCGTATTTCAGAATATCATTCTATTTTCATAATCCGATGAGTAAAACTCATAAACATCGGTGTCATAAAGAAATTACCATTATAATCAGAACAAATAATCATACATACAACCACATAACTAATAAAGTTTAATCGATCAATTTCCCCGACATTAGATACCCACTTCAGTAAAGGTATCTTGGTGGCTCGAACCATCCAATCGGTGATGTTATTGGACAGCTGAGACGGTCAATCGAAGTGGCCAGTGTCCAGTACACAGCATTGCAAAACATGCAAAACGGCGCCACAGAAATAGTAGAAAACTGTGTTACAAAGTTCACGTGAAACACGTCTTCAAGCGGCAAAGTTGTAGCCTATAGATGAGGCTATTCGTTGATTCTATATTCACGTTTTTAATTTCACGCTAATAGATACAGCTAAGAACCAAAGTCCGGTAACGTGTGATTTTGCATCTTTTCTTACCGAATTTCGGATATTTCATGAACTCTATCCATATAATTGACTTGTTTATTATTTTTCATGAGAACATCTCATAACGACGAGCTGTTTACTGAAAGTTTCATGGTTCTAGGATCAAAATTGATCCTTGGGAGAAAAATTCATCGAAACTCAACATTTCTTCAGTTTTTCCTCGAATGGCAGGTTCCTGATTTTTTTCAAGTGTGTTCCGATGAAGCAAATCCGAACAATTTTGAAGAGCAGTTGTATCAATCATATTTCTAAATACTGTCAAATTTCCAGCTTGTTATACGACCGACGCCACAAACTTTCTTATTTGAAGAGATAGAGCTCGAAGCCCGCAGGACTATAAGTAGGTAGTCGAGCTGACTGATGAAATCTTTATACAGAGTAAAATATTCCACGTATTAAAAAAAACAGTTCAGTTATTATCAATGATTGCTGAACCAATAGACTAAATAGGTGATAATTAGTAACTTCAATTACACCCAGATTCGAGAGATAAACGTCAATCACCTGCTTCGTTTGATTCAATTAGAGCGCGGAAAACCCATTCTATTTGCATCCAACTAGCCAAAGTCCTAGTCATTGTCTTGTAATGAACCTACACGATTGAAGGTTAATAATATAAAATATTACAGTTTTATATGTAAACAACTACAGGTATCATAAGTAAAACGCGAAAAACAATCAAGTAAAACAAGAAGGAAGGGGAGTGGCTTTCTAAAATAAGGTCAACTCATTCATTTACAAAACCACGCAAATAGTATTAATTTGCAAGTCGACTAAGGCCTTGTAATATGAGCTTGTTATTCGTGATACGGTTGTTGATCAGTTGAAATAAATTTAAAAAATGGGATTTAATTTGATTAAAGGGAAACAATGCACGTAGCAAATTACATTCATAAAAAAGCGGTCTGGGCCCAATTCACGGTGAAATAACACGGGAGGAAATCTACGTCACTACAGCTGATTTGTTTCTGTGCTCTGTTGCCAAGTAACAAGGATTTATTTAGTGGTGCTCCTCCTCCAGCTCTCACAGGAGAAAAATAACCAGACTCACCTATCCCGATGTAGTAAGCATATCCGTTCTTTCGGCACTTTTAACTTTTTCGATATCACCTTTTTAAGATTTTCTATCGTTTCAGATTTAGATATTGATAAATCGAACTGTCCGCCCGTAGTCGGCGTCACACGAATTGTAATGGTCGTAGCACTCACACAGCCACACCCCTGGCGATTATTTGCATCCCCTGAGGTGGGAGTAGTTTTTGCAGCATCCGCGCTAGATGCAGCTCCTTGTGCATTCCCACTGCCACTATCCATGTTTGGATTAGTTTATAAACACTGACAAAAAACACTACACACACCACACGAGAAACCGATTATGAGACGGATTACTTCCAATAATGCAATCAAGTATTGTTAACTGCGATTATAGAAATACATCCGTACTCGACCACATTCACCTCGCGACTGAAGTTGAAAATGTATGGAGCGGCCGAGCAACTACGACAGCGGCGATCACAAAACATTTCCCAGGCTCGAACCGAAAGCTGTTTTCCGCAAAGTACAAAACAGCGCCATCTATTAGTTAAACTTAAAGTTCACTCCACGTGATCGTGAATTAACAAAATGAAATTCAGATTAGCCAACGTAACCGAAAATCTTCAACAATTAAAACTCAACTTATAGAGGGATTTTAGTGTCCGTGGGATGTCTATCCTGGGATTGATTTTTGTGAACAATTGGACGATCGTCGTTCCTAGAGCAGAAGATTTTGCATTTCGGCAAATTTTCCACAAAAATTAAACGAAAATGGGCCGAATGAGCAAGGAAACTAAGGACAGATTATCTGCTGTTATCAGTGCTGGACAATTTCTGTTTCACTGGGGATTTATTCCCTACGTGCTCTATTCGGGATTCAAGCAAGGAGCGGACCCAGGCATGCCTCCACTATCGTTCGTTAGTTTACTGTGGCAGCAGTAATAGGCCTAGCACTTCTTCGTACACATTGATACATTTTCCTCAAGAATCTGCTGAAAGTCGACATCTCATCATGTTTTTAATCGTTTCCATCTTCAAGAAAATTAATTTGTGGCAGTGCGGCCTGCATGACCCTTGCAAATATCAGTGAGACAAAATTATAGGCCCTATGCCTAGGGCCTACTCTAGGACTGGGCCTAATAATGATGTTTTATGTTGTGAAATACCGTACAAAGAATATATATATTGTAAACGAGGCTTACCAAATTATTTGTTATATTAAATATATATGAGCATTTAAATTGTTTGCAGTTTTTGTAGTACGAATCGTAGTTTTACGTTATTGATTAGGCCTCCAAGACCAATAGGCTAGGAATAGATTATCTAGGAACCCAAGGTAGAAATCTTATTGTATGCCTAGGCTTATTTATCATTGATGGGAGTGCTGTTACGTAACCATTAAGTAATGACGTAACTGAGGTATCTTGTGTTTGTAAAATTCTTTTGTTTATTAATAAAATACCATACCGGTATCATTGAATTTGTAGGTTTAAATACTACAAAATCAATGCCGGTATTAAATTGTTCTAGATTTGTGCCAGTCTATATTATATTCATCAATCAAGTTTATTGAAAATTGTACCGTGCCTGACCTCTCCTTATTTTTCCTCGAGGTATCCAGCAAGTAATAGGCCTATACCCTATGCTTATACTATAAAGGTTATATGAAGTCCCACTTTGTATATTATGCAGTAAAGTCCAAGAGCCACTCCACCATTAATTAAGTATCTAGGCCTGTATACTTGATGACTCCATTGTAAACCCAATACAAACAAATTCTTTCCTACTGGTTGTCATCTAAATCATTGAGTTTGTTGTCATCAATGTCTAAATAATGTTCATGCAAGTTAATTTCAGTGATGACGTGCAGTTTCCAATAATTCATTCAGATTTATTTATTTAGACCATCACACAATTATCAATTCTACATTATAAAATTGCACTAATTATCATTTTTATGAATTTTGCACTAGAAACTTCAAGTTTACCTCGAACAAATCATCTCATTCATAAGTACGAAATGAGTGTTGGTAGGCCCCGTTGTACAGAAACTGCTGTAATTCAAATGGTGCTCGAGAGATGTTGTATTTCACTTGGTATTTTATTTCTTCTGTGAAAAGCATACAAAAAAATGTTGGAACAAGCTTGAAGCTTCTTAAGAGTAGCATAGAGGTCTTCGCTAATGCTCATCTAACTACGGTAGCACAGTGGAAAGAAAGCTATCGTGCAAGAAACCATCCTAGTATTCACTTTCAACAATCGAGGAAATTCAAACCTCGTTCAGGGTGGTCGACCATGGCGGCAATCGAATCCCAGTCTCTTGAATGAAGGTTCAACAGACCAGCAATGGATCTTCAAGTCTTGTAGCTATATATTTTGTCTTTGGAATTATCACCGGGTTAAAATCATTGATTTACGTGCCTATAATCATTGATCCCCGGTAGGTACCAACACAGACTATCGAAAAGTGTACAGAGAAGTTGCAATTGCATTAATTCCACTTGACAGCCAGGTTGCGACGTCACTCCCAGCCTATCTCTCAGGCCGGGTTATTTTCAGGTTACATTGCACATTTACTGCTTTTATTGTATTGATACGTTGTTGTACTTGATATATAAAACAATAAATTTGCTAATATCACGGTCTTTTAGAATTCAGAGGTTCATCAATTTGACACATGTAAGGATGGAGAGCTGACTAAATTATATAATTGATACGTTAGGGTATTCTATCAGCAGAAAAAAATACACTAATGTCTCAATCTATCTCCTAGAAGTCCCATGTCCATATGGTGTAATGCTATCAAGATATTAAATGCAACGTATTGGAAAGTGAAAGTACCGGTACCCACATACGTGTCTACGGCTGTCAAATGGTTAATAATTGTTTGTAACAATTGACACATTAAATTACTTCGACATAAAGCGCCAGAATTTCCTGGCAGTCATTCAAATGGGCATGGTACTTCAACCATTAGCATACAGAATGCGCCACATGTAGTTTAAAAATGCATGTTTAAAAATGTGGCGACACTTGCTAAAATGATTCAATGACTTTCTAAACATGGCTTTTGAACATTCAAAGACGATACTGAATAATTATAAATTTCCACGTTTCTAGACATTGAATGGGTAGGTAGCGACAGAGAATTACCGGAATAGTGTGTAGGCCTACGCCAAAGGGTTACATATTAACATCATACTTCTACGTACATGGACTTGAATTTTACAAATAATTTCTTACGATTATCAATCATGGTCCCAAAATGATTTATTGACCCACAATATCTCCTCAACCATTTAATAACAATATTATTTCTTATATAAAAAGTTGTAGGTAAATTATTTATATATTATAAAACAACAACAAGAAACATTTTATTATTTTTTTCTCTCTCAAAATATACGGTAATCTGAACGCTGTATTACAAGGTCCAATAATCCATCCAAACATTGCGTGACATGTCTTGAAGTATATCTACCGTCTACGATGTAACCAACCTCTACTTTTCCAAACGTTTCCAAATTCCACGCCTTATCACAGACTCGAACCTACGCTCGACTTGATTTCAGTTTCTAAAGCGGTGCCTTAGTCAGGAACACGGTCTAGAATACGAAAGGTCTTGTATCGGGTTCTCGGTGCGTTGGAAGGCTATTACCAACAAAGCTGCTAGTTCCACCAAAATCCGTGCGGAACGCTAGGTGAGAAGAGGCCAGTCACGTGGTCCAGTTGACGTTAGGCCGCCAACAAAGACGTACATTTGATGCGCGCTTGTGTAGAGCGTGGCCCACCAGCCTCTTTTCACCTAGCGTTCCGCACGGATTTTTGTGGAACTAGCAGCATTGTTGGAACGTACAAAATAGCTTCGATACAAGACCTCTCTATTGTAGACCGTAGTCACGAATCAAGACTCGAGCTTTCGAGATGATCGGAATCGGCCAATAAATACAAATTGCTTACGAGGTTTGGAATCTTGATGCAAAGTAGCGGAAACACGAGGGTGTCAATGCCTATAGCAACTACAACGCTCTTTTCACCTACAATAGTTGATTCGATGGAAAATTGAACCATGTACGATTAGCTCCAGTGGTCGAACATTAGTATTTTTTTAAATACTAAATTTCCGTTACTATCAAATATCTAAACAAAACATATTACATTCTGATCCACAGAATTAGCAGAATTTATACATTAATAAAAATATATTTCCCTTATTCCATAAGAGAAATATGTCGGTTCTTAGAGGTGTTCTAGTAACCACAAAATAGGTAGGCCATCTACAAACGAAATAATCATAAAAATTTCAGCACCGGTATTTAATAATCTCACCGCAACGTCACGGATGAAACGCTTTTGAAAGACGTAGTTGCCTTTCTTATAATAAAACTCGTCCCGATATATCATAATACCTTGAAATTACCAGCCATCCAAATATTCCGGTGATATTTGTGTTTGTTAAGTTGGTAGACCACCTTCTTATCACGGGGGTACGAGTACACACAATGAACGCTTGAGCTGTCAATAATTACACAAATTAAATGTATAAAATAATATTCAAGGTCACTTGTTTGCACGTTGTTTATAAAGCATACAAATGTGGAATTCTCAACGAAAGTTAGGCTGTCGTCGTCTAGCAGTCAGTATTCTCGTTGAAACCAATCATTACGATCCGTATTACACGTAGGCCTACGATGGAATTAAATAATATTACGACTGTAGCGTTTTTTGAGCACTGGTACAGGTTTGTTACCCTGGCATTTTGTCTAGGATATATATTATAGTACATAATGTGAATAATTGTTTTTCTCGTCTTACATTACGATATCACAGTACCGTGTACATTTTAAATAAAACTAATTACCGGTATCAAAAACAAAAACAACAACGCTTCAGTAAACATCAATTAGGTCTAAAAGTAGGCTACACGTTCACATTTTTATTCAGTAAATAACTACGTAAATACTTTCCTTCAAGACGTAGAATAAACCTCCAAATAGCACATAAATAATTGTTAGGCCTAGATAATAATTATGAAATGGAAGACAAATGTACCAAGTGAGTTACAGTAATTGACGTATTCCTACCAACTTGAATTTACATACCGGTATATAAGTAACGCATAAAAGTTAAAGGTACTTCCGTATTTTGGCAAACAAATTTCAACATTCATGATAACCAACCTTTACAAAAAGAAACGTTTTTTGTTCACCGGTTAACCGATGTTTACCACCTTTAATATTACTTGTACATCATCCACTGATCTCCGTACTATATTATTTTGTAGAAATGGTACCGTTGTCATAGACACGCCACATCAATCCAATCAAAGTGTTCGAAACCGGTTGGAGGCCATCTTGTGTGTCGAGTTTACGGTGTGTTTTGTAAGTCAACCTATCGTAGTCCGTTAGCTTTCGTTCGAGGTATTCTAGTCTTTGCGGCAACTTCAATTTTGCTTATAAAGTGAACGACAGAACCAAACGAATCAAACCACAGTATGGCGTGCATCAGAAACGAATAGAGATCGGCGGTTTTAACGTCCATTACGGTTCAACGGATTACTACAAAGATTATTGATTGAAGGCCGAGGCAAGGCTCGTGGAGGTTTCATTCGAAAATACTTGCCGCTAGCCGATAACTACTCCCCCATTCGTACAACCGATTTATAAATAGCATTGTTTACTTATTGTACTTGTGACGTACGTTTAATGTTTGGTAAATTGTTACGATAATATTGCACGGTTCGGTTTTCACGAACCGAATTCCTCCGTGTCGGCATCGATGGCTTTGAACTCGAACGTACCTCTGCCGTCCATTTGGAGGTAATACTGGAAGAAAACAGAATATTAATTAAAAAATAATATTCGATCGTGGGGTTACCCCATTTCTGAGTAGTGACGTAGGCATTACCTGATTCTGTTTGCTTCGATACAAAATTGGGTACCAGGAGGACAAATAAATTAGGGGCATGCAAGCACTCTAAAAAAAGTCACGTTCAAGTTTCAAGTTCAAGTTCTAGTTCAAATTTAGCTGAATTCCAAATTTTTTAGTTCGATGTTATTTTTTTCATTTTTTTTTCCTAGTTTTGTTGTAGGCCTACCTGTATCGTTCCGAATATAAAACGTGATTTTTTCCGGATTTTAGAATCAAGAAGTCGCTGCTAATAAGCGAATCTCGGCCTAGCATCGGTCAAAAACATGTTTTTTATTTTTGTAATCGGGCGGTGGATACTTAACGTACGGCATACTGAAAATGATCGCTCTATAGTAATTTGCACTTCAGTCAATAACAAATTAAAACTCAATATTAAATAAGGCCTATGGTAGGCCTACAATTTTTTTTTTTTTTTTCATTTCAACTCAAACTCGAAACTTGCGGTCTTTTCTCAAACTTGACTCAAACTTGCATTCTCAAACTTGCACACCCCTAAAATAAATTAAAAATTTCTGAAATTGAGATGATGATTTCAAGTTTTCTCTGAAATTCATGGAAAAAGCATCATTACAACAATTCAAATATATCCCCAGGGTTGTGATGTCCTTGAACGTGGCGTGTTGCCTACCTCGTGATGTTTCCAGAGGGAACGTCGGTGCGATACGGTGAAGAGCGTGATGCCCGCTTCCTTGCAGTACGAGTACATGCTGCCCTCTACGTCCACGCTCACCGCCGACGTACACTCGTCCAGGATGGCAAACTGCGGCTCGTGGTAAAACAGGCGGGCCATCTGTTGAACAACCAAACCGTGTCAATGGGTACGCTTTACATGACAACGCCCAGTGGGTGGAGCTTGTAATAACAGTATCTCGTATCTCCCCCCCCACTCCTCCCAATGAAATAGGGGAGTTCAGTCTGGGACTTCTACATCCAGAGGGTTGCCGCAAGAAGGGTACTGGGAAGAGTCGAGAGACGGCGAACCGTTAGGAATTGAAATGGAGTGGTGGAGAAAGAACTAGAAAGACCAAGCAAAATGGCATGAGAAACTCTTGAGGAAATAAGAAGGAAAGGTAGACTTTGTATTTTCTTTAAAAGCAAAGAACTTTATAGGGTGGGAGGAACTGAGCAATAGAGTAGGTAAGGGGATACCAATAGACAAAAGTTGATACAGGTAAAAGAAACTATACATTCTGAGTGGAGACCGTACGATAATGTAAATATATATGATTCCTCACATAGCGTCTCGAACTTCCGACCCTAACAGACGGCCAACAAAACGACACCCTAACCCTACTTTCCTCAGACCGAACGACTCACCGCTATCCTCTGCTTCTCTCCGCCCGACAGCACGTCGATCCAGTCTGCGATGGCGCTCCATCCACCCTCCCTCGCCAGCAGGTAGGACAGCTTGGTGCGCTCCAGGTGCGCGGTGAGGTCGGCGTCCGTCTTGCCGCGCCGCCGCATCTCTTCGTGCGTGTGCGGGTAGATCACCTGGTCGCGGAGCGTGCCGAGCGTCATGTACGGACGCTGCGGGATGTAGAATAGCTTGCCGCGCGGGGGTTTGGTAAGCGTGCCGCCGAATAAGGGCCACAGCTGCGGAGGAAGTGAATAGTGTTCTAGTTTCAAGCGTATAAACAGTTCGATTGAATACTCTCAAAATATTATTTAAACTTTTCCAGGTTTTTGAAAAATCTTTCTAAAAATATTTTTCCAAAAATATTTTGAGAAAACATTTAAAAAGTAAACAGTGAACATTTTGAAAGAGTTTTAAGAATATTTAAAAAAAATTATCTAGGCTTAAATGATTGGGAAAAAATTGAAATATTTCGAAATCGTTGACCAAACAAAGACATGCCTTTTTGGAAAATGTGTCCAGAAATATTTTGAAAATCGTTCCAAAAAAGTTGGGAAAATGTAAAAAATAAAAATTACACCTACGGTAGGCCTACTGTAACTGGAACAAATTTTCTGAATAGATTTCAGGAGATTTCTAAACATATCACGGAAAAATATTCTAAAAATAGGCCTATAAAAGTCTACAAAAAAATATCCAGCTTGTTACCAACTTTCAAATTCCAACAAACAACATTGCCTCCACCCAATCACTCATCGCAGCAACATCACAACCAACTCATTATCCTCATAACAGAAACGTCACACTCACCTCGCCCAGTATCCTGAAGAGAGAGCTCTTGCCGCAGCCGTTGGGTCCGCACACGAGCACGTTCATGCCCGAACGCACCTCGAACGAGATCTCCTCGATGAGAACGTCTCCGTTGGGCGTGACGAGCGGCACCTTGTCGAACTTGATCAGCTTGTCCGCGTGGATAACGCGACCCGACCCCGCGATCAGCGGCACCGACGGCTTCTTCGACACCGCTGCAACAATAAATCGTCTGGCTATAAAAGAGTAGGCCTACATATTAAAATAACTAAATCTAGATCGAATAGTACATGTCAAAAGAAAAAGAATCATCAGGTATCACAGAAAATGCATGTAGGCCTACCGTCCATTTTTGGCTTTCTTGAATTCTTGAATTCTTGAATATTATGAAATGCATGAAGATTTAAATATTCGTTCATCTTACATTGAATACTTGTCTTGACCAGGAATCATTTTCAAGTTTTTGTGGTAAGTAATTATAAATATTAGTTCCTGCTATAATAGTATCACAGTCGGTCATTTTCAGTCCATGACGCTTGTTTATTACGAACATACGGGATTTCAATCTGATAGTAAGAAAGACTCACCGGTGAGACTGTCAGCCGTGTCCTTGGTCCCGGTCACCATCGTCCTGACGTAATGGCCGCTGTTGAGGTCCTTGAGGACCTTGATGATCTCGGTGACGCGTGACGTGAAGCCTGCCAGACGCGTCATCTCCCTGCCGGCCAGCACGAGGCGTCCGATGGCCTCGGCCAGCTTCACGAGCATGCGGCCGTACGTGTAGTACAGCTGGAAACATGGCGGGGACATTTAGTGAGGTTAGAGGCACACTGGGCGTTCAGAAACGTCGGTTTTCCTCACCAAAAATAGTTTGAAATGAAAGTGCATGTATTTTGTAATAGGCCTATAATTTCAAGTTTACTAAAGATTGTTCATTCGAAATACGTTTACGCCTACTATTGTGTTAGAAAGAAACATCAAAAAGCAAAAAATGAGAAAAAGCAAAAACATGTTCGTTTTATTATTGCTCATTGTTGTAACAAGATAATTACAATTTCCAAATAATATTTATGATCTACTGAAGTGGCAATTGCTGAATAATTGAAGAAAACTGAAAATATTGTTTGCGTCCTGCCAATCGGTGATTAGCTGTCATGTAGCCTTCGAGAAATATGCTGCAAAAATTCAAGTCCGCCTAATCTTTATAATTAACCTAGCCAAACAATGAAACCACAACCAGTAATTGTGACAGTTGGCACAACTGAATAATGTCACAAGGAAATCGGTAGTCAGACTGAGTCTTTTACAGAAAGACGTGCATGATAGGCTTACCGTCTATCTTATTACTTTTTTATTTTATTCTGATGCTACTTCACGACCCCACCAACATCTAGGTTATACGGGGGTACGTATGAGAGAGTGATAACGAAACGAGGAAGTGACGATAGGTAAGAGGACATTTTCTAAAACCCACGCCTTACGCGGGATTCGAACCAACGCCCAACCTGACTTCAGTTCCTTTACGATAGTTAACTGAGACACATGGCGGCTATCTTATCACTAATTTCTCAAAGAAAGTGAGCTAAAAATATCATAAAAATAAGATATCCCGTATTGTCCCGAATATAAGCCGACCCCCAAACTTTTAGATCAACAATTGAAAACAGGGTTTATCTCCTTTTCCACGTAAATCATCACTCTTTCGAGTTAGAATTTAGTCAATTTCGTATTGCGCGCGTGAGGAAGCTATGCCAACAGCTTGTGAGAGACCGTTGAGAGGGGCCTCACAATTATGTGTACTCGGCTAGTGCCGATGACGCGCGATCGTCATATGGCTCGCTTACTTGTCAATGTCTAACAAGACAATGCAGCTAACAGCTCAACGTGCCTATGTTTATTACGACGCATCAAATGAAAATGATGGATATTGGGAAAATCATGCCTCTTCATGACAAAACATTTATTAAATGTGTTTTTAGTGCAATATTTTGCCGTTTCAAGTGGATTCCACTGTTGAGAGTGTGCATGTGTAGTAAGCCCAATTATAATTAGATAAAACTTGTTTTTGACCGATTTTAGGCAGAGATCCGCAGCCGAGGGTGACTTTTGGACTCCCAATTTCGAGAAAAACCGTCGGCTTATATTCGGGACAATACGGTATAATGTCTGAGATATGCTAAGATAATTTCACGAGTTTCCCATTTGTTTGGCGGGCCGCGATTGAGCACCGCTGATCTGGATGTCGGTCGGACTCACCCTGAATCGCTCCTGTTTGTCGCACGTTCCGAGCGTCGCGTGGTCGGGCTGCATGAACGGGATGCTGACGGCGATGAAACCAACGACCGTAGCGATATCTGCAACACAACGCGCACGTGTGACAGACTGGCGGCGGCAAATAGGTGCAACTCGCTACTAGCAGTCTAATGCTAGGGTGATGGATTATTATTATATTATATTGGGTTTAACGACGCACTGTTATGATAACTGAGATCTAATGGCGTCGGATGGATGATTAATGAGATGATGAGATGATGAGATGAAGGTTCTTGGGTGATGAGAAGGATAGTGGGAAGGAAGCGGTCATGGCCGACTTATTTTAGGAACCTTCCCGGCATTAGCCTAGACTACAGAGGGAAACCATGGAAAACCTCTTTAAAGATGGTCGGCGGCGGGGATTGAACTGGGTTCGGAATTCTCCTCTCCTCCCAGATCACATGAAGCAAGCGCGTTAACCACTGCGCTGCATGTGCCGGTGCTACGGTGATGGAATTAATAATCATACAGTAATGGGTAAGATGAGGTACATTGTTATGAAAATTAGAATTTAAAAAACAAAGTTAAAGGACATCAATGAATAATGATGATATTCATTTCCTCAATTTTGGAGAAAAGTAGAAACTATCATCTCAATTTCAGAAATTATAAATGATTCTGTTGTCCTCCAGGGACTATGAGTCATGACTAGTGCTAGGATGTTTATGCACTGAAAAACCTTCATGCACTTATGCACTTGAAAATGCCAAAATATGCACTTAAAATGCATTCTCGAATGCAATTTAATTGAGCTTACATTTGGCAACAACGTTGTCCAATGTTCCCATGACGACACGGAACTCCAGGAACTTCCGGAGATGATCCGTCTGGAAATCAAACAAATAGATCACAGTTTCAGATCTGATTTACTAGGAGAACGCTACACAAGTTGACAGATGAACGTGTTCAAGAGTGAAATCCGCGGAAAAGCTGGAAAAACACGTTTTAATTCCTTTTTTACAGAACAGCTGATCCGATTTTCATAAAATTTTCAAAAGATGTGTATTATTTATATACTGAATCTTGACAGAACTCAATGAAAAATAGATACAAATCAATCCATAAAAATTATTTTCAAAATTATTTTGACAAAAAACTACGGCATAGGCATACTTTATTTCGTTTTATTTCATTACCGGTACACATTTTATCACATACAACAAATCATATCATGGTCACTCAAGTATCTGAGCTCCCAGTGAGATTATCTCATAGGAGAGAAAAATTAAAATTAAATAATGGTGTAATCGTCGAAAATATCAAATATTCCTAAAAGTAGACAGTTGGATTTTAGTACAATCCATTTTCAAGTCATTCAACTTTCGGAAAAGTGTATTTCTTGACTGAATCTTGACAGAACTCTATAAAAAAATAGATACAAATCAATCCATAAACATTATTTTCAAAATTATTTCGACAAAAAACTAGGACAGAGGCCTATTTTATTTTGTTTTATTTCATTACACATTTTATCACATACAATAAATCATATTATGGTCACATAAGTATTTGAGCTCCCAGCGAGATTATCTCATAGGAGAGAAAATTAAAATTAATTAATTATGGTGTAACCGTTGGAAATATAAAATATTCCTAAAAGTAGACACTTGGATTTTAGTACAATCCATTTTCAAGTCATTCGAGTTTAGAAAAGTGTATTTCTTGACTGAATCTTGACAGAACTCTATAAAAAATAGACACAAATCAATCCATAAATATAATTTTCAAAATTATTTCGACAAAAGCTACGGCATAGGCCTATTTTATTTTGTTTTATTTCATTACACATTTTATCACATACAATAAATCATATAATGGTCACATAAGTACTTGAGCTCCCAGCGAGATTATCTCATAGGAGAGAAAATTAAAATTAAATAATTGTGGTGTAACAGTCGAAAATATGAAACATAAAATATTCAAAACCCAGACAGTTGGATTTAAATACAGTCGACTTTTCGAAGAGTTGATTTCTAGTACACTTCCCCAATCCCCACGACAACAAGTCTATACTCACAAGTTTATTGAATGACGCGAGCACGGTCAGCTTCTCGCGGTGGTTGCCCTGGTAGAAGGCGACCTCCTCGGCGTTGGTGATGAGCCGAGAGTTGATGTAGCGGAACTCTCCCTCCAGCTTCTGCTCCTGGACCGTCATGCGGCCGGTCGGGCGACGCAGGTACGTCAGCAGCCAGCCGGAGAACATCAGGTACACGATCAGCACCGACGGAGTCTGGAAACACATCCACAGACATATTTGAGTTCTTAAATCGTAACTATTGTTGAAGAAATGGAAGTAATTTCCAGTTACAAAAGCATAAACTCTCACTTTTGACAAAGAATCCTAGCTATGCCAGTTCTAAATTATACAATCACTTGCCAACTTATCTGAAATCATTCAAGGTAGGGCTACCTATGTTTAAATGAGGATTGAAACATTTCCTTCCTTCAGAGTTCGTGGAAAAAGTAGCGGGAAACTTGAGTTTGTTGACTCTTGCGAAACCTACCTCCCACCATTTTGTGTGTGTGTTTGTGTGCTCTGTCTTATGTTTTTCCTCCAACCTGTACCCACCTCATTATTTCTCATATCACTAGCTTCTCCTACAGTGTATCATCATCTATCATCTATCTCTCATGTCGTCCATCACAAAACTACATTCTTATAGCAAATTGTTATTACGGTATTCTATCAATGATCACTTCCTGGAAAACTTTACTTCGACTTCTAGACAATTATTATTTCTTATCTGTGTAATGTATATTTTTATTATAATGTGTTAGGACCATACAACTGACAAGCTGCATTGACTATGACTCAATATTATTCATTTTGTATTTTGTAATTGTTTATTCATATTTATAATACACGGTATATTATGACTTGTCAAACACTTTACACTGTAAAATCGAATAACTACCAATGAATACATTATTATTATTATTAGATATTTCGTGAAAATGTGCACAAATGAAATTGAAAATGTGATAATGTACCCGTACCCAACCCGGGATCCTGTGATTAGATATGTTGTTTTATTTTTGGTTTTACTGGATTTATAGTGTTATACTGGATTTATAATACACGGTATATTATGACTTGTCAAACACTTTACACTGTAAAATCGAATAACTCAATTAGAACACATAAAACCGGCGGAAAGTAACCCCGTCGTTGACACGCCGTAAAACCCTAATACAGCAAAACCTCTCTCTATGCACCGTTCCCGCATCCATCGTTTTCCCGCTTCTATCATTCATTTTATCCCACCCTGCTCCCATATAACCAATGTTAAATTTTCCTGGATGGATCGTTTTCCTGCATGGATGGTTTTATTTTTGTGGTCCCTTGAAACATGATGGATAGAGGTTTCACTGTATTCATTACCTGTACACTACCCAGATACCCGAAAGCATCAGTAAACTCTACGTATCGTACCTGTCCGCCGAGCGTGGTCGTGAGCCGGTAAACGTAGATGACGATGTCAAGCACCGGCTTGCAGATGTTCGAGTACAGGTCCGTGATCGTCTCGCAGAACTTGTCCACGTCGGTCGTCAACAGCTGATCGGCGTTGGCGATACGGTTGTCGAGGTTGGACATCTTGTAGTACGTGAAACCCCTGCGAGAGAGCAGCATGCGTTAGAGGTTTAGAGAGAGAGATGAAATCGCGTCATCAATAACAATACAAGGTCATTTATTATTTACGATTCATTTGGAGTGTGTTCTCTTGTATGCCCATTGTATGTTAATTAATAGTTTACCATTATTATTATTTTTTATTATTTTTACATATTTTTTGTATTAATAACATCGAAACTTGATACAAAATTATTGTTCCCCTATTAAGGCTAAGGATGAGAGTAGGATCGTTTGGACGGGGCACCACAAGGGCGATCTTACCACCCCATTTTATCATTATTTTAAATTAAGAGCAATGAAACTTTGATACCAGGTCTACGCTGTCTGCGACCACACTTCTTTGCCCAAGATAAAGGTCTTCAGTTGCCGAAAGTCCGAAACACATAAGTATCAACAGTTTCTGTGATATATCCGGACGCTACCAACATTGGTATTAGAAATAATCCAAACACATGAATGTTGATATCTTTCACTTTGAACTATTAGTATTTTTATTATTGTACAGTAATCAACGTGTTTTTCACGTGTCTCTACAGTTATGTCAGTGTTTATCAGTTTCATTTTTTTTTTTTCAAGTATTTCTTGGGATGGTAAGATCGCCCTTGTGGTGCCCCGTACGAATGATCCTACCTTGTCATCCCGAGCCTTGATTGGGAAATAATGAGTTTGTATCAATTTTCGACGTTCATAAAAAAAGTTGCTTTTGAATAGGGCTAGGCCTTTGTACTCACTTCAGATATTCATCGTAAAGGTGAGTCGTTAAATTCGTCCTTAAGCGTAGTTTCAGTTCCCCGATTGAATACTGGAACGAGAAATGAACAATCAATTGACTATCATTATTATGTTTCTATGTTGGTATCGTGATTGATTTGAGTGTGGAAACTTACCTTTAATACGTTGTTGATTACTGAAATCTGAAACAAACAAACGAAATAGTGTTAGAAGTTTTACTACATTTCGATGTATGTTTAAGTAATAGCAGAGCAGGCGAAGCGGCAGACGTAAGGAACGAACTCAATCGTTGGTACATTCAATCAAGAGCTGAGTTCAGTAATCAACATTTTGAATTGACATGAATACAATTATTTCTTTGATAACAAAACATAACAAATATCAAAGTAATGTGTTGAAATCCATCAGTTGGGTGGGAACTTTACAAATGGCAACTAAGGCACGATTTTTTTGGGAAATCAGCTAATTTGTAACCCCCAAATAGCCTCGCAGTTAGTGGGGTCGCTGCTTATAATAATCATTATCTCGGGTGTTTTCCTGTACGCAAACAGATAAAATAAAACTGGTTTATCTGCTGGTTGAAGTTGCATTCAATAAATCAGCTTATCAGTGTGAGAACAAACACGGGTAGAGATAACACGAACTTGACGGTCGGTCGTTCGTACTAGTGATAACAGCTTTCCTGCGTAATTGTACTCTGTACCCGTACCGACAGGTACTAGGTAGATATTGCACTATAGACTCAATGGCTGAACCCAGCTTGTACTGAAGCAGGGTGTATACAAGTTTTCAATTACAAAATTCCTTGACTTTTCCAGGTTTTCCAGATGGAAAATTATATTTTTGCAGTGAAAATTTGGCTTTCCCGTCGATTATAATATAGGAAAAATTGTTCACAAATTGAATTTTGGTTTTATATAAAAAAAAAACATTTTGGGAGATATTTGGATGGGGATAAAGAAGTTGGGAAAGAAAACTTCATTATCGACTCTGAATATAGAAAAACCTGTCAGGTATATGCGGGAATTTAAAAAATAAGGCAAGGCAGAACCATGGAAGAATTATTTTTTTAGATTGTGAACTTGTATTTGCAGCAACCAAAAATGGTATTTAGGCCTAATTAACCTTTTTTAATTTTTTTTTGAGTAAAATTCCAGAAAAAAAAATCCCTGACTTATCCCTGACTTTTCCAGATTTAATAAATTCCCAGACTTTTCCAGGTTTTCCAGTCTTGTAGACACCCTGACTGAAGTCACCGTTGGAAGTGGGTTCGAGTCCCGCATAAGGCATGGGTTTTTGTAAACGTCCTTTCGCCTATCATCACTTCATAGTTTCATAATCACCTGCTCATTCGTACCCCGTATAACCTAGCTGTTGGTGGGGTCGTTAAAGCAAACAATAATCAATCATCACACCATTTACTTTATATGTCCAAGTACAGGCCAACTATAGACGTTCTGTGGAGGTCACATGCACCTATGGGGGTTATAAGATAGATATGTAAAATGGCAGGAAATTATCGTTGGAGAATACATTTTTTTCCATTGTTTTTTTGCACCGACACAGGAAATATCGTGTTTTCATGAATTCCCTAGAATTTACATATTTGTTAAGTAAATAAAGTAGCCTATCAGACTTCAGTATAGAACAGAAAAAAATACAACTATGAAAAAAAAATCAATTTTCAATTTTGGTTTTGGAACTTGTAGATATATTACTACTTTTTAAAAATATACTCAATAGCGTCCCACAAATTTTATAAAACAAAATACTTAAATCTTCGTTTTACTTGGATACTTGAATTTTTCGTAAAAATATTTTCTGTAACCTCAAGTTTTCACATACACAATGAATAGTGTAAACGATGACATCGACAATAATTACAACAAATCTAATTTCGCACTTAAAATCAAGAATCTATTATTGCCTGATACTGATAAACCTGTCTACTCGTTATCAATATCACTTGGTGTAAACCAAAGGTCACTAAATCTAGCATGACACAGGTTAAATACGTGGGCCAATAAATTGAATTCCAATTGATCAATTAACAACTTGAGAATTTAGAGCAGCGGAGATTATGGAAAGGAACTAGAGATTAAAACAAACGTGTCGTATAGAAAAAAATTAATGGTAACCGGAGTCGTGATGGAAATCGCGATGGACGACAAAGTTGAAAAATCAAAGTGGGAACCATGGGAAACTTCTATGGCCTACGTCATTTCCACGAACCAAGATGTACCGGTATTCAGTGTTACATTGGTCGGCCGGTCTTTTATGATGCTACAAATTCAATTTCAACTTCCGTATTTCATGAGTACTGTCCTTGAACCTATGTATCGTTGCTCTACCTAGAACAGAATATAAAACGATATGTCATGCCATCTACGTCGAATACTACTTGAATACTGGCACTTCAGATGACTGTTTCTGACAGCTGAGCCGATGTAAACGTAAGCAGTAATAGACGAGACTCGATCGGTAGGCCCAAAGATTTATAAGATAGATAAGTGCGGTGATTTTACAACAGTGGTACGATGGAAAGTTGTACCACTTTATGAGAGAAGAGCCAATACATCCGTTTTAAACATCACAAACAGGAATCGAACTCCGGACACCTGAATGATGGTTCAGTGTGCTAGCCTAGCCACTGGTCCAAAACAAATATTTCTCCCCCCTCTCTCTCTCTCTCTCTCTCTCTCTCTCTCTCTCTCTCTCTCTCTCTCTCTCTCTCTCTCTCTCTCTCTCTCTCTCTCTCTCTCTCTCTCTCTCTCTCCTCTCTCTCTCTCTCTCCTCCTCATCTCCCTCCCTCTCTCCCCCCCACTCACCAACGGCATGGCAGTGAAGAAGCTCAACAGGCGCTGCTTGAAGTCGTCCTTGTTCATGGTTATGATGGCCGTCTCTATGTACGTAGCGTTCTGTATCATCCAGATGTCTGACATGGAGCGGGCAACCAGCGACGCGGCCACGAGAAGCAGGAAGCCCATCTCGGCCGAGAAGACGCCGGGGATGATGATGCTGAGGATGTGGCGGATCTGCTTGAAGAATAACGCGTCGACGTGAGCCTTGGCACCACGGTTCGCAGATTTCTAGAAATGAGACGTGTTTATTTAGATTGAGTAGAAACCTTGGATTATAGCTATCGTACCGATGGTTATGCAACTGATATTAATTATTATGCTAATTCTTCATTTTATAAATTTATACATTTTTTTTTTTTTAATTAAAAAATTAATATTTCATTACTTATGATTATGAATATGCTACGTTAATATGCTACGATTTGGTGCTATGCATATACAGGATGGGATGAATTACGCAATAGAATTGGAGAGGTATTACAAAGAAGTACAAGGGGAGGGGTAAGAATGGAAGTTGAAAAAGGAAAAAGGGCTTTAATTTGGGCCAAATTAATGTAGTTTAGGCCTATATTTAGGCCAAATTAATGTAGTTTAGGCCTTAATTCATGCCAAATTAATGTAGTTTAGGCCTATGTAAATTATGATGCCATCAACTAGGTGTGCATATATGTAACACACCTATCATTTTAATAGGTATATTAAAAAAGTTGTCTAGTCTTTCAATGTAGATTTGGTGATCTTTATCCCCACCTCTCTCTCTATCCCCATCTATCTCTCTCTCCATCTAATTGGTAACATAACCACTGACAAGACCTGTGACAGAGAGAGGTCAGAGTTGAACTTGACTTGGAGAGTCTTGATAAAGAATTCAACCAAGTAGACCCTAGGGATAATTAGGTACTAAACTCTTTTCTAAGTGAGTCATTCCGATATCTAACGATGCCGGGATCAGCAACCTTTCTGAGGAAGAATAAAAATAATACCGGACCTAATTTAGCAACTTGGAGGGGTCAAGGGAAGGGGAGGCCTTTTAGGCTCTAAAATTGGAGTTATTGTAGTATCATGTGATATCTTCATCTTTTATAAAGATCATGTGATCCTCTGCTTAGAAAATTCAGTATTCTACCTCTTCCTTTATATGAAAAGTCAAAGTGAACCTTTTACGGAGTCGAATCAGCAGATGAAAAGACAAATATGAAATTTGGTTTGTCGCATGATTATATAATATCAGAAATAAACATGATCTCAACTATATTGAGCATCGCCTCATCTATTCCGTTCTAATCCGTTGTTTTCTGGGCGCTTTTTGTATAAAAAAACATTCCTGACCTGCCATAAGTTGTGTATTTACCTGATTCTTGTAGTTTTACGTGAGTCAGAAATGTAAGGTTTTGTAAGACTCAATTTGTCTCCTTGTTTCCTGTTGTTTCCCCTTTTCGATCAAATCAGCTGTCATTTTGGTTGCAATTGTTGAGCTTGCCCCCCCCCCCAACATTGAAAGTGTTCCGACGCTCCTGTACGCTTATATATTGTATTTCAACTAGTGTATCTTGCACTTATATTTTCACTGCACTAAATACTGTTCACGTATAGAGGAATTGCTAATTCATTTTAATTAATGATAATGTTTTAAATTTGAACTATCCTCTATGGAGAAATTGATGGTTTCAAAATCATAAAATTACGTCACGATACTCCGAGTTTAAAAAAAGCTGTCACTGTGGCTCAGTCAACTATTGCTACCGGTAGAAACTGAAGTCATATCGAGCGTGGGTTCGAGTCCCGCATAAGGCATGGGTTTTGGTAAACGTCCTTTCACCTATCATCACTTCATCGTTTAATCATCATCCGCTTATACATACCCCTGTAAAACCTAGCTGTTGTTGGGGTCGTTAAGCAAGATTAAAATAAAATAGAATAAAAGTACCGTATGAAAAGTACGGTAATTGATAATAGGCTGTATTGCAAATAAATGTAATTCCGTATCAATTTAAAAGTTTAAACATCATATACCGGTATGCCTACATGAAGTTTAATGAATATTCATGGATGAATGTTACCGTTCAATGGTTCGTTGACAGTGAGGTCAATAATGACCATAATGAAATTCAAATTATGAAGAGAATACAATAGTTTTTTATTGGTTTGTTTACATATGAAGAGAAGGTCATATCACTGTACTTAATACAGGTTAGCCATTTAAACCAATCACTCATCAATTATTGGATCATAAATTGATCCCTGGATCCGGTATGAGACAGGGTTGAGCCAAGCCAAAGATGTGGACAAGGAAAAGAAAGGCATTTACGAACCTACGACCCCTTATATTCGAAACAAATACAATCTTGTCAACATTGAGGTGATAGGCCTTCTAGTTGGAGCAAGGGGCACCACTCGAACATTTTTGTAGATTTGTGTACGAGATTTAACCTAAGTAGAAGTTTTATATATAAAATATTACGCTCCTTGCTATAAAAGGTTCAGTATCCATTTTTAGAAATCATTTATATTCAAGTAAACAGTTAAAGTAGGTGCATATATATTTGTTATTTACCATTAGTAATTTTGTTAGTGTTTGAATTGATTTAGATTTAATTACTACTATTTTTTCTCATAACTTCATTCTTCTATTGTATTTTTAATCATTATCCATTCTTTTATTTTATTATCTGTGTTTATATATTTCGTATCTTGTTTTTTTTTCATTATTCTGTGTCACAACGGCAACCCGAATATGGGCAGAGATCTTAATAAAGATTTTACACACACAGAACACATATTTGCATTTAGAGTTACATTTTTAACAAACGATGTGTAGTTATTGTTTGCTCAACGTCCCCACCAATAGCTAGGTTATACAGGGGTACGAATGAGCAGGTGATTATGAAACTATGAATTGAGAATTCCCATATCTTGTATCGTTCAAAAGTTATCACAAAAAATCTGATATTCCATTAAATCGACTCTCATGGACTCTTTAAGTTGTGATGTTTCATCACACCGTGTCTAAGCCTAGCAATAAAACACCTGATAGAAACACCTTTTCTACGAGCCTTGCCACAGGAGATGATAACAAACTTTCAAGTGCACTTGTACTCAACACTCCAGACACAAACAGTGTTGCCATTTTACAAACTTGAAAGCCTGGCTTGTCTTATTATTTGTATTTTTTTGTAAACATATATAAGTGCTGTAACACGTGCAAGATAATTATACGAATTGTAATCGAAATTCAAACAACTTGGTTTTGAACTCACTAAATTCACAAATAACTTGTCAGGAATAACTGTCATTTTGTCTTTGTATTTTTAAAAAAATCGCAATAATCAGTTATAAAAGACTAAAATTACAAAAATCACTGCAGTAAATTTTCCAGGGAGAAATGCGGTCAATTTATTCACTTGTCACCTGCCTCCATACACAAATCCTAATGATGTCTCTGATTCTTATGTGTACATGTGTGTCTATGTGATTTCTTATGTGTGTATGTGTGTTCTTATGTGTTATGTGATTCTTATATTAGGTATGCATACAGACAGTGGCGTAACTACCGTAGGGGCAGGCCCCCCGGGGCCCGCAGCCCCAGGGGGGCCCATGCGTATCATCAGGAATACATTTCAACGATTACTAAAAAATAATTAATGTATTTATATAACTGAAAAAGTTATTTTCAATATTATCTGAAATTACTTGAAAAATAACTGACCTTATAAATTAAACAACTTTATAAATGAGGGATAAGTAAAATGAGGCATTATAAAATTCAAGTTGAACTCAATTAAACAAACTATTCTTGAATACTAATCGTATCAGAAACACTGTAATATTTTTCTCTGAACTTCCAGCATTTAAAATAAATATGAGCTAGCTACTTTGACTACATTTTGGTGGAAAGTCAACTATTTCTCCTCTCAAGAGTAGGTCAGTCAAAGTAAGTAAGTGTCATTCAATCCTCATCTTCAATAGAACCATTCTGTTTCATAGAATGACATATTTTGTGAATGTATTTTAATCGTAATTTCAGGTGTATTTTAATCGTCTTCAATAATGGATTGAAAAAACATGAAATATGGAGGTTGCATGTTGAATGATATCGAAACATCATCATATGAATTGATATATAGTTTTTTTGTGGGGGGGGGAGGGGGGGGGCATTGAGTCCTTTACCCCGGGGCCCAAATTCCTAGTTAGGCCACTGCATACAGAATAAGCTTATCTCACATGCAGTGGTTAACAATCGAATGACATTGTGTATAAATGATCCCACCAAAAACCCTGACGGGTAATAAAATAGAGCCAAGGCCTGAAATATTTCAACAACTACAAAAACTTCTTCATATAAAAGGTGTGAAATCAAAACTGTATGCCGAGTACAACTTATTATTTATCAATACGGCATGGAAAATAATAGGAAACACTTGGCTCATTGCCCCCCACGTCCCCTCACATAACACCAAGCAGAATTGACGTGCATGATGCTATGAAATGGGTAACTTCACGTTCCTGACACAGGGTAATATGATTCAAGAAACTTGCCCTTCCGTCCATTTTCTATTATAAAATTTCGGTTTCCATTAACTTGGTGTCATTTTGTAGGTAGTAATTGAGAAAACTCAAATTTAAAGCCTACTTTTTATCTACATTTATATCTAGGCTATTTGAAGAAAAGAAACAATTATGAAATTATTTTCTTAAAGACGGTTGATCCGAATTGCATACAAATTAAATGATATACAATGGCGTTAATATATTACTTTTGTTTGACTGTGATAAGTTCCTGATCATACACAGTCAGTGTAGACATGCAAAGGTAGTTTAATTATGAACATTACAACACACGAGAAGCTTATCTGCATTAGATTCTACTTAGTTCTTAGCTGCCTATCATCTACTACTGGGAAGATAGCAACAGTACAATCATTTTGTATTTTTTCATTTTAATGCTGCGTAACGACCCCTCCAACAGCAAGGTTATACGGGGCTATGAATGAGCGGGTGATGATGAAACTATGACGTGATGATAGGTAAAAAGACGTTCACAAAAACCAATGCCTTATGCGGGTGATAAAATATCTGATGTCACGTTTCTTCAACAAGCTACCAATAGATATCAAATCGATACCAAGCATTCCTATATTCAAAACTAGGGTTAAGAAACTGTTGTGTGATAATGCTTTTTACTCTGTTGACGATTTTTTAGCCTTTAACTATTCATGATCATTGTGTATATTATATTATGTAAACCATGACGTTTTTCATACTGTTTGTACAGTCTCCGATAATAAAAACCATTATTATTATTATTATTATTATTATTATTATTATTATTATTATTATTATTATATTCTCTCTAGATTTTGTAATCATTATTTCTACTGATGAATTGTACAAACTACCGGTAATGGTTTATCTACTTTTTCGGTTTTCGTAAGTTTTCAAAGTGATTTCTGAAATAGTTCTATTCTGAAAACTGATCCATGAAAATATTGTAACTATTGGGGGACTTGAATCCACGTCCGCTAGCGATAGTCAACTGAGCCACGGGACGGATGATTGTTACTGATTCGAAATGCCAACTAACAAGACGGTTTTTATTCACTCCGTGATATTCACAAATATTTTTTTTCAAAATGATTTAGTTTTTTAGGGAAAAGTTGACAAAAGTGATTGTTCCTGAATTATTGTTTTTTTTTTATTAAGATGAAAATTATTATTTATTATTATTATAGATTATCTAATCATTATCTAGATCCTGTTTATGTTCTACTTGATAATGATGCATGAACTCATTTTGAGAATAAAATCAACTTCATAATTCATTAGTTACTGGTAATATAAATGATAATATAAATATAAATTATTAATATAAACTATGAATAGTTTATAAGTTCTATAAACCCAGAATCATCAACATGTAACTAGCTCTAACTGGCATTTAAATGTTATCATCACAATGGTTACCCATCCCATTTGTTTCCACTGATTCTCATAATAAAGCTAAGCGCCGTAATTACAGACGTGGGAGCTAAATATGTAAACTGGCAGTTTACAGGTTGCGAAAGGTAACCAGCACTTTATGTCATTATGGATGTAATTTCTTTTCCCCTTAAATGCTACCTGCTGTGGGAATTACCAGGCCTAACTGAAATTTGTAATACTGGACCTAAAAGTACGGGTACCAGTTTGTTAATGACTACCAGAATGACCTTGATTTAATGATTCTTTCGAAAATATTTTTATTAATACTGGTTGTTTACTTATAATAAAATCTCTGGAGGCTATATTTTTAATTTACAGTCCTATGTATATATATATAATGAAGCAGCTAGATTTAGTTATTTACCTATTTCTAGTATTATAACGAAAGTAGCTCTTGCGTAGCTCGATTAGAATAAATTCAAGTTGCACTTTTACGAGTATAGGCCTATAATCTCTTGGGGGGGGGGGGGCAGAGTGCTTCCATTGAACCCAATATAAATTGAATAAAAAAAGCTTTGAAATATGATTGAAAAAAACGAATTCAAATCTTTCCTTAAGGGACCGGTTGTCTCGAGTTACCATCCCTGCCTCTCGGCCCAGGCCCTCCACCCCCAGTACGCCCCTAACATCTGCATATAAAGGGGGTGCTTGCACGATGCTTTTACAAATTTAGAGAAGTTCATTTTTACTATTTTTTCTGTGTTAACAAACCAGTGTCATTGAATAAAAAAGTATACCAACTCCAAAATGATTGTATGCTCTTTAATTAATATGACATTATTTCTTGTGTGAATTGATTTATCAGTTTTGAGATAATACATCAATGAATACCAATAATGTGATGAAATTCATTGACATAGGTATTACCATAAAACCGAATTCACAAAAATAGAAAATCATATCAATTTAAGAGCATAAAATTATCTTGGATTTGGTATAGGCCTACTCTTAAATCAATAATGTTGGTTTGTGAACATGGACAAAAATAGTAAAGATGAATTTCTCTAATTGTATACGCACCTCTACACATGACAGTTTCGATGATGACCATAACCGTTGACCTTGATTAATTAGTCAACATGTGCTCCAGTTGCTAGATGCCAACAATGCTATATCATAACGACAGTTATATTGTGACCTCCCTATTGAGTTGACCAATATTAGACCTTGTAGGTCCTAGACATTTGTACTGACCAAATCATGATGTCATGGATAGACTAATATTGTTACATGTGCTACAAATATTCACACACCAACTTATGTTACGACAGCTAGGCTATGTCAACACTGCTGATGGAATTTATAAATTTGATATTTATTTATTCATACTGGGTTTAACAAAGATATTCTAATGATATGGTAACTAACATCTATTAGAATCAGAGAATGATGGATCGGATGATTTATTTATATACATTTATTCATTTACATTGGGCTTAATGATGCACTGTATTTTTTTTGACGCACTCTACTGGTAGACTACGATCTATTGGCGTCGGTGAATGATACCTATATGAGATGATGGGATAATGAGATGAGAGGTTATTTTATTAAGTGTTTTTGGATAATGGGAAAGAGTTGGTCGTGTTTAAGGAACCATCTCAGTATTGACCTGAACAACGGAAGGAAATCACGATAACCCCTGTCATGACGGTCGAACATGGTGGATATCATCTTGAACATAGACATCATTGCCAAAGTTATTTAGGTAAAATCATGGAGACGTAATTCTGTATGTCAACTTGATGAAAATAAATTCTTTTCAAGCCTTCAATTACACACTTAAATTCATTCTCATCGACACGAATTTAAGCGTCAACAACTTGTAAGCCAACATAGCGCCCGCCTACAACTTGATTTTGGCGCCTGCCATCTTGCACTGAACTAAGCGAACTACCCGAACTAGTGCAAGTGAACCCGGACAAACAAACAAGAAAGTGCGGTTTTGGTGCAGCACCACGGTTACAAACAAACACGAAAGTGCAAGAACTGAAGAACTACTGCAGAAAGTTCAGGACAAACAAAGAGACTCATAATTGTTCAGCACACAGTTCCTTGTTCCAACAATCCAGACTCGACTAAATGAGCATTTAGAGCTGTCAAGCTAATTATGTAAATGTCCTTACATATATGTGTGAACAGAATGAGGGGGAATATCGAGCCGCTAACACATAGGCCTAATGATGTATACCATCGACCTAATGAATAATGATAATCTACCACGGTGCATTTCCTTCCCACAAATAATTACCGGTATTAGACATATGTGCAAAATTCATAATCTAATAGGATCAGTAGGCCTAATTCAAGTGATACTTCTACAAGAATTACACTTTTCAAGTTTAAATTTGAAAGGTTAAAGGAATTTTGTTGTTTAGTTTATTTATATTGGGTCTAACCACACACTGTACTGCTGACTAAGATCTATTGGCGTCAGTGAATGATGAATGAGATGGAGGGTTATTTTTTAATGTGTTTTTGGATAGTGGGAAGAAATCGGTCGTGGCCTGTTGCTAAGGAACCATCCCAGTACCGGTATCAAAGTTAACAACAGGGAAACCACGAAAAATATTTCAGGATGGTCGACCACGGCGGGTATCGAACCCAGGTCTCCTGATTGACGGTCCAGTGTGCTAGCCACTCGATCACACATATCAGTTTTGTTATCTCGAATTTGGATGTCAAAGCTGTATACAAATATTAACAGCAGATTTAGAAGAGTTAGAATTCTGCCCATATTCTATCGAATGCATTGGTTTTCATAGGCTACTGATGAATACTATTTTTAATAGCGAAGGTGCTACTGAGATATTGTCAATAATGACATGTAATAGAATCACCATTACTTGCACAAACCGTGAGAGTAGCCGAAGCGGGATCTTACGAGTACCGGTATAAAATTGATTGTTATAAATGTGATGTCTTCATAAAATAAAATAAAAGCATATTTGAAATATGATAGGGCCTACCCATGTTTAATTAATACAACCTAATATCGTGAGCTGAAATATAAATAAAATATACATCTAAATTGTAAAGGTACCATACCGTCATTGAGTGGTACCGTACTGTAAATTGTATCGTAAATTGTAGGGTAGGCCTATAGGCCTATAAAGGTAAATATTCAATGTAAAATGTAAATAAATAGGCAAACTTAAATTATAATACTATAATACCACACCGGTACCTAGATGTTTAATTAAAAATACAGCCTAATACTGTACGGTATGTCTAATCTTAAATACGAATAGAATAAAAAATGTAAATGTAAATTGTAAAGGTACCGGTACCGTACGGTCTGTACCGTGGTACGGTCTGTACCGTGGTACTGGTAGGCAAATTGGCAAATTGTATTAAATGGTAAATTATATCAATTGTATGGTATAAAGGTAACTGGTCTTATACGTAAAATATAAATAAACAGGCATAGGCCTACTCAAATTATAATGCCGTACCAATGTTGAGTTAATATAGCCAGAATACTGTAATCTGATGAAAAATCAAATGATAACCTACCTCTCCGACAACATACTGGATTTCGTTCAGATTTTTCCTGAAAAACAAAATTGGAGAAATTATTGTAAAGATGATTGGCGTAAGAATACATAATAATCTTCCTTACCACAATAGAACTGAAAATATCTTCAAGACTAACAATGACAGGCTATCAAGTTGAAACAATACATCAATGATTTGAGAAAGATTTAAAGCTACACTTTTCTTCGTAGTATTATTATACGCCGAGCCCTAACTAACAGGTCAATGAAAATGTCTACGTATTATGATGGATTATGGTTCACGTCGATTTTCAGAATGTTTTTGAAAGGTGTAAGGACTGCTGCAACATTCCCACAAAATAATAATAATCAATACAGAGATACATTCTAGGTAGCCGAACAAGTTGTGTTGGTCAAAAATTATATTTCGACAAAATAGTCATCAAGTGTAAATAAACGAACAAAAATCCCGGTATATTGTTGTATAGCACCAACGATAGCACATTGCAACCTATTTTCATTTTTTATATCCTGAAATTGACATTTTCTAGGGCCTAGTAGGTCTTGAATGAAGCCACTGCGCGTGAAGAATTGTTATTATTTAATAGTTTAAAACTGCCTTCAACATGATGAATTATGCACGAAGGTATTCATAAAGATGTGCCATTTTTTGGTACGAATGAATCGAAACACATTCAATGGGTAGTTAAAAAAAACTTCACCCGTAACCCCTGGCCAAATCATTGAGTTCAATGGTCAAATGCTTTTACATATAATTTTTTAAAAAAGGAAAAAACACAACAAATGTAATTGGTTGCAATGCGCTGAATGACAATATTACCAAAAAATCAAACAATTACGTACGGCCTACAAGCATATAAAAATATAAGCCAATGAAAAAAAAGAAAGCATAATATTATTGTTATTTACAACTCAGCAACAGGTTTGTAAGTTTTAATGACCCAGAAAATAATGTTATTTTATTCAAGAAAAGACCAACAGTAACCTGAATAACGCTTCCAAATTTCCAATTCATTTTAATCGGAATTCATGAAATGCTAATTATATCAAGACGGCAAGAACTTGAGAAGCGTTGAATAAATAGGCGTTTCCAAGTTCAAATGTAACCCTAACCTAACTTTAACCTAGGACTACACCACCCTAGCTTATTTACCAAGTCGAATGACTAGCTTTCGATCCTGGATCATTAATTTCAAGTATTTAAATAAGTAACATACGCTAACATACAAGTTTGTAGAAGAATACTTACTTGGCTCTATTTTTCCTTCGCATACGAATTAACCATAGGAATATAGTGACAGATGCAGCACTCACTATTGTCTTTTTGTGTCCAGCGAGTTTACTAAATGTGACAGGCATTTTAAATTGATTTAATTTATTAATTAACAACTAAATTATAACAAACACTAGGTGGAATGAGTTCTGAGAACAGTTAGCACACGTTTGAGCGATGATAACGCAGGAACTGATGTGAAATATGCACTATCATTTCACACTCAACACCATTCACCAAGAAAAGAAGGCAAAGAAACGCAGACTTGCCTCTTGTCGAATCGTACGCTCGTTGCTGAATTTTTGACGTACGTTGATTACGAAGACGATCGGATATGTTCGTTCATTTCCGCAAGGTCACATGGGATATCAAGACACGTTTGTCACCTCTAACTAGGATAACAATGATAATTATGAAAAAAGTTGCTTACATAATTAATCTTAATCGAGTATTTGATAATGGAAGTACTTCATAGTTCTGCAATATTGATGAGAGAACATTCATTTTGATCAGTAAAATAGGCTATAATTAAAATTTGAAATTGTAATAATATTTTATAATCACGAAAAATTAATAGTACATTGTATTATATTTATATTATTATTGTTTTTATTCTGATGGATCTATCCAACATTCTGGAGAATTCTCCAAACGATAATGTTTAGGTTGTGTATGGACATCAGATAGTAGTAGTGACTATTAAAATCATTCAAACCCCAAGTTTTTTCTATTGGCATGTCCATACAGGTCAAACAGACTATAAGCAACTCATTAATCCATTCTATAGATAATTTCCTGATTAATCTATTTACATTTACTTTCGTTTCTTTATAATAGCAGATTTTTTTTTAAAAAGTAGTCTCAATTGAATCGATGAGGCTATGAATCTATACCACACCCCTTATATTATATTTCTTAAAAGTTACTTTCAATTTTAAACTGGTACTGGATTGTTTATGCTATAACTTGCATTTGATGTATTTAGTATATTATACTGTGCACTGACATGTCTGATATCTGCTTGAAGATCGATTTCAGGATTGATAACGAACTTTTCTATTCCATCCAAATTAATCATTTTCGTTATACATAATTTTGTGTGAATATAAGCATTACTACTACCAAAATGAATGTTTACTGATTTCGAAAGAAAAAACGTAAAATAAAATAACGATAATAATCCGTTTGATATGTGAGGAAGGCTATACAGGAAAAAAATGGAAGCTATCTTTTAGTTCGAAATTCGAATTGTATTCAGTCTCCTAGATTCATTGTTATGATTGTGACTGCAGTGTTGAATTTTCAGGAAGCCGTGATAGAGCAAACAATCAATACGGGCAATAATGTACAGCTATTTATAACTTGTTTTAAAAAGTAACAGACAATTCCAAGCTATCATAAACGGAAATGCCTTGATTATTTATAAACCTTTGTGTGCTATAGAAAAAATTACAATACGTTTCCTTTGTTGAACATCCAACGTTTATTTGCTTATAACTGTTCAATCCGGAACTATCGATATATAATGAGAAAATACGGTTGCATGATTGAAACAAGAGTTGCGGATAAAAGATGGCAAGGAAAGGAAAATTTTAAAAAAAAGTTTAAACATTATCCAGGGAATAATATTTAAATCAGGAATACAGGCAAGGCAAATAATACATGATATAAAGAATCCAAATTACAGTTTACATAATAATAATTATAATGATAAAATAACACTTTTATACAATACAATGTCTATATATTTCAGTCAAATCAGTTGTTCTGGAAAAAAAAATAGTTCATGGGAACAATTGATAGTCCATTAAAAGACATTAAGAAATCAATTGGTAAAACTGCACCAGTTTTTCGTTTTGATATTTTTAAATCTTTCAAATATAACAAGGAAATCTAGTACCTATACCGTAATGGGTATTTAAATTTTTTCGTACTGAAAAATTTAAATTATACTCTTCTAAAGTTTATTTGTTTTACATAAATATTATCTAGAAAAACTAGCATTCTACTCAATTTATGATTCCAGTCGACATTTATGTAGGGCTAGGAAATTCATTAAATTCTTCTGATGATTAAAAACAGAAATTTACAAAATTTATTATTAACATTCTGACAACATCTATTTTGAATTTTCAAAAATTCTTCTGATAATTAAATACACAAATTGACAAAATTGATTATCAACATTCTTACAACATAGTATTCACTATTCAGAATCTCTTTCGAACTCTTGAAGCTATATATAATTTTTGATTACATATAAAGAACTAAATATATTTATTAATTATAACGAACATAATGTAAATTAATCTACTAAAATAATTCAATTATTCATCAATCGAAAATATAATTATTTTCGTACCGATAAAGTAGACTCAAAAAACACGTAGGAACTACAACAAAATTAAATATAATTGATAATAATTGGAAACAAAAATAAAATTGGAGTTTTTACAAGACTTATTCGCTCGGACGCTAATTAAATAAGCGAATTATTTAAAAAATAGCATTTCATTTTAATTAAATACTTTAATAAACCCCAGACTAACTACATTTACCGGACAAAAAAAAAACGCAATAAAAATACAGCTTTATCACAGTTGCAAAATCTCAACTAATTTTATGATACAAAATAAAATCACATCAAAATATTTTATTATTCCTTTTATTTTTATCGTTTATTACGTCCTTTTATTGTGAACCGGCTCCAGAAACTAGTTTTCCTGATATCTCTTTCATCCTCTTCATCCTCATAGTCCGCCGCTCTGTCGCTAGACAGCTCTCGCGTCGGCGAACCGTGACCAGAATCTCCGTCGTCGTTCGCATTTCGTCCGCCAGATGCATTATTACCACTACCACCGCGCAACATATCCAAAAAACTAGGATCATGAGCAGTTTTCTTACTACCTTTTTGATTCTGATTACCAAAACTCAAGCTTTGTACATTGATTTCAGCTTTTAATTGTTCATGGGAGATATCTTCTACCCGGAACTCATTAGGATCCTCGACAAAAGCTTGCTGTAAGTCTCTCATAATTTTCTTACGAATCGTTTTCTTCATCGATAGATGCCGTTCCAAATGCTTCACATCTTTTTCTGTCAAAGTTTTCGAGTTCTCGCGACGGGATCTTTGTTTTTTCTTCTTCGTCGTTGTGATTTTCGGTAATTCTTCTTCGCTAGCTGATCCAATCGATGAAATAGCGCTGTCATTTCCTCCCGTTGAGCATCTATCATGCTGGCTTTTGTCTTTTTTCGGCGATAGATCTTTGTCGATGCGTAGGCCTTTCATTTGATCGGACATTTCTGCTGCATTGTTGTGACGAGACTGGTTATTGTTACCCCAGTTGCCGTGGAAACCGAAGATGTCACGAAGATGTGGGATGCTGCGGTCTGCCATTGTTGCCTGATCTGTAACAAAAAAATGGAAACAAGTTACTAAAGAAGTTCATTACGTAATTTTATATCGGTGGTAAAGGAAGGTCGCCTATATCACATCACAACAAACAGAAAGTTCACATTTATATTAGTTATGTGTTTTGAAAGTCAATACATTTTTAGAGCGATATTTTCATGATTGAAAACACAAATACATCTTTCAAATGCATTACATGTTCAAAGCTGCAGAGAGCTTCTTTACAATAAAACTTTGTAGGCCTACTATTATATAGTTGGTAGTATACCTTCATTTGTGGATACTAGTAATAGTGAATTATTTGTATTCAACAATCATATTTTTCTTACGTCAAAACTTTATATAGGCCTACAATAACTGATTTCCTGTCAAAGAATTATCAACCTATATTGTATCTAAATCATCGTATAACAAAATTCCTTTACAAAGACAATAAAAATAAAATTGAATCACAGTATACATTATGTATGTTATTTCATTAACAAATATAACATCAAAATATACATTCAATTATCTACTGAGACGTGTGGCAGAGTGGTTAATACACTGAACCGTCATTCAGGAGACCGGGGTTTTTCGTGGTTTCCCTCTGTCGTTCAGGTCAATACTGGGACCACGACCGTCTCCTTCCCACTATCCAAAAACTCATAATAAAATAACCTTTCATCTCATCATCCCATCATCTCATATATCATTCACAGACGCCAATAGATTGTAGTCATCACTACAGTGCGTCGCTAAATCCAATATAAATAAAAAAAAAACATTCAATTATAATTATGTATTTTTTCAACTCGAGAGCAATAATTAACGAATATTCAATCATATATATATATATATATATATATATATATATATATATATATCGTTCATTTCAGTTTTTCACAGATAAATATAGCTATAAAATAATTACTATTATATATTCAGCTTTCGTGAATATTAAGTTTGTTTCACAGTAAATACCCTACCAGAAACTTTCCGTAAGTTTTCTGATTGGTTCACGATATTTACCGGGACGGAAAAAACCGTGCATACGTATGAAGTAGACTCAGGAATCCAGAATTAATAATTTGTATGTATCTCATTTTGAAGATACATTAAAGAATAAAGAGATCTATGCTTCAGCTTTGTTAAAAGTATATCTTATATCGTTCGAAACTTATAACAAAAAAAACAGATATATCGCTAAATCGACTCATGCACTCTTTATCCACACATGCACACGATATTTCTGACCAGCGACCGAACGTCTTTCTCTATTACATTATAATTATCGGTCGGTAGTTTCGATCTGTCACACGAATTACGAGGAACAGAACGTGTTTTTATTTTAATCACTCTGCAATTAAAGTCACAAATGTTAGGTGAAAGGAATGGATCCACAACAAATAATTAGTTTAACCTTAAACTATCACAAATTGAATGTATACATATTCATCGTATATAGGATTCAGGTTTCATTTATAATTGTTTTTTTAAGACTTCTACGTAATTTAATTATATGTTTCGGTTCCTTTATTTTACTGTCTGGGCATCAAATCACACAGAAATGTACGAATAATTATTTATTAGGCTAGTAAAAGTGTTTTTAAATGGCCGCCCCCGTGAACTGTAATGAAAAGAAACTGAAGTCAGATTGGGCGTGGGTTCGAATTCCGCTTATAGACATGTTTTTTTGTGAATGTCCTTTCACATATCATCCATTCACCTATTAATTATCACTATGTCATTCCCACCCCCATGTAACCTAGGTGTTGGTGGGGTCGTTGAGCAACAGCAGTCACCGGCACATGTACATATGTGTGATCCGGGAGGTGAGGGGCATATCGAGCGTCGGCTCGATCCCAGCCATCAACCATCTTTACAGGTTTTTTCGTGTTTCCCTCTGTAGTCTATATGCTATAGTGCTGGAATGGTTCACACAATATAGGCCACGACCGCTTCCTTCCCACTATCCTTTCCATTACGAAACCGATGAAGAAATCTGCATCTCATTAATCATTCATCCGACACCAATATTTCTTAGTAATCATCACAGTGCGTCGATAAACCTAATATAAATATTACATATAGGATATATAGGCATAGGCCCCTATGTGCATATATATATATATATATATACAGGGGCGTCGGAACGTTTTCAAAGTAGGGGGGGGCAAGCTCAAAAATTGCGACCCGCGGAGGAAGGAAGTATGGGGTGCCACACATTCAATAACATTTGGGTATTTTTCAGGATAGAAGGACAAAATACTGAGAATACCAAGATGGGGAGGGGGGGATCTCAGTTTGGAAAAGAAAATGCCATATAAGAACAGTTGTACAAAGGCCAGTTAACGCGAAGCATGCGACCCGCGGGGGGGCAATGGGGAAGGACCCCCTCTGGCCCCGCAGGCAATTTTTTTAAATTACCCTTTTTTCAACACGATTTAACGTGTTTCAGATAAGATTTAGATGACAAAATTAATTGTTTTGAAGAACTAGATGTGCCCAACTGATATTTGCCAAACATAGTTATTGTAACTGCAGGGTCATTCTGGCTCATTTTAGCGCCACGGGCAAGGACTAAATTATGAGCCCCAAAAACTATATGCGCATAGTGAAAGTGAATGCGAGTGAGGGAGGAACCAAGCCCCGCAGGGAAATTTTTGTTAATTCATCTTTTTAAATACGATTCTACGGGTTTGGGAATTGGGCGAAATTTCTGGAATTCATGAATTCTTTAGTGTGGTAAGAGCTAGTTTTGCTGAATGGCTGATCCAAGAAAAATCTATGTCTTTCGATAACAATGCTGTTCGAATGATAACATTTTCTCCACCCAATAATGCACAAGTAAAATAGAATACGATTTATGGCATATTATTACTAATAGAATGTTACAAATGTGCGCCGATAGCGCCCCTTAAATTTGACGCCCCTGGCAGTCACCGAACGACCCTTATTGGAAGTTACCTTTCTCCATTTCATTGTATTGTCATTGTTACGACTGTTGGAATTTTGGAAATTTACAAAATTTACAAAAATTGTAATGAATAATTTATATCTGAAAGAAGCACTGGGGTTGTTTGTTGTTTTCTGATAACTAATAACTACTTACCAGAGCTATCATTCCAAAACAGTACACCAAATTCCTTCAAATCACACCTTTTTCAATATGGTTCAACGTGTTCCAGATGAGACTTAGATGCAAAAATCAATTTTCTCCTAAAACTGAAGGTGCCCATCTGATATTTGATTTTCTATGCAATGTGAAATATGAATCTATGTACGATTTTATCTATCTAAATAGGTCTACATCTTTCCTTCCTACTCTTTCTTTCTTTTTTTTCTTTCTTTTTTTCTCTCTTCCTTCTTTTTCTCGTCTTTTCTATTTCTCGTCTTTTCAATTTTTTTTGCAAGACCTTTTTCTTGCCCCCCCTTGCCCCCCCCTGGCCGAAAGTTGGGGGGGGCATTGCCCCCCTGCCCCCCCCGGTTCCGACGCCAGTGTATATATATATATATATATATATATATACACATATATATATATATATATATATATATATATATATATATATATATATATATGTGTGTGTGTGTATATATAGGCCCTATATCAATGCCTATATATAAAAGCAATATCAGTAATTCAGTATGCACTTAATGGAAGTTTTGTCATCATTTAGTTTGTAGACGACTTTCTTCTTTCATAGAGAGAAGTATGTTTTCAGCGTTTGGCTCAAAAAGTTCAGAAGCCATGCTTTAAAATCCGAAGAGGTTTAAAACTCATGAAACGGGTTATTCAAAGAAACTTTATGCAAGTTTGTAACGAAAAGCTCATTTTCAGGTCGAGTTACTATTAACGAGAATGTTTATTGATCCCTTTCATAATCAAAACTATGACAGCTTCCTTACGTAGAGGTCTTTTATTATTCATTTATATAAGGGTGAATTCGCCGACAAACTTCTATATAACTTCTGGGGAATACGTAGATCACTTTATATATATATATATACTTAAATATACGAGATATGAAGGCTCCGAGCGACCGTCTTCCCTATCCCACATCACTAGTCCCCGGGTGTTTCAAACCTTCATCCCTCGTGAGTGCAAGTTTATACTTAAATATACGAGAGATGAAGGTTCCGAGCGACCGTCCCCCCTATCCCACACCATTATCGCACGGGTGTTTCTAACTTACATACCCTATTATACCACGTTCACGTCCATTGAACAAAGTTTCAAGTTCATAAACTTAATGTAGACTGTTCCGATTGACCGTCTCCCCTATTTGGAACTATGAACAATAAGGGGTGTCGATTCTTTCAAAAATAATAATCTTTGAAATTGTAATGAAAGGGAGATGGAGTCTGAAATGAGAATTTTCATCTTGTAAAGTTGGTAGTGGATTCCTTATTATTTTCATGGTTTTGGATTTTATTAATTTGGTAATAATTTAATTTATTAGAGTTTTGAAATTGTTCGAGATCGTTTTAGGAAATGACGCCGATAAAGTAGTATGAATGTAGATTGCTACTTTATCGTCTGAATAACGAGAAAATGAATGGAAATGGTCATGGCCGGGGTAGGGTCGACAATTTAGTTAGTCAGAAACTATATCCTTACTTACTTTCTTGCTCTCATACTTTTTATATTTTTTATTTCTACATTTCTACACCGACTATTAGTGGAGTTAACGACGCACTCTAATGATTACCAAGACATATTGGCGTCATTGAATGATGGGATGATTTTTTTCCATATATATATATTGGGTTTTAACGATGCACTGTTATGATAGCGAAGATCTATTGGCGTCGGATGGATGATTAATGAGATGATGGGATGATGAGTTGAAGGTTTCTTGGGTAATGGGAAGGATATTGGGAAGGAAGCGGCCGTGGTCTATATTATGGGAACCATGCAGCATTAGCCTAGACTACAGAGGGAAACCATGGTAAACCCTTGTAAATATGGTCGGCGGCGGGGATCGAACCGGGTTCGAAATACCCCTCGCCTCCCGGATCACATGAAGCTATTTCATTATTTTATATGCGTTAAATCGTCATCCAGGAGACCTGGGTTCGATTCCCGTCACGGTCGTATACTTTCCCTCAGTCGTTGAAGTATATATATACTTGGATGATTCCTTAAGGCGTCCCCAGTCTCCATATGGCGAACAGTTCCCGGCAGGGTGATTTCACAGATACTAATGATGATAAAAATTGAACTGTGCAGGATACAAAATTAACAAATACATCACAAGATGCGGCCAATATTTGTCGAAAATGTTAATGACACAAACTTTATAATAATAAAGGTGGAAAGATCACTTGTATGTAACAGTATAATACTCGATATTTTTGTCATCGATACCTCACCGCGTACCGTTACATATTACATACAAATAACACGTAACATATTGTGAATGTTTGTTATGGATTGTATGTTCAAACCGAAATCTCAGCGATCGTTTATGTTTGACGTTGACACTGAAAATATATAAGCTGTGTGGGTTCCTCTTAATATTACTGTCTCTTTCCTATCATTCCAACAAACTGTTAAGTGTAGTAATCATCAGTACAATGCGTCGTTAAACATATAAATCAATATATACTTGTATTGAGGAGAGTTGAAAGCACGAACCCCCCGTGTGCTAGTAGTGTTGGATAGGGGAGACGGTCGCTCGGAACCTTCTTTTCGAGAATACAAGTATAGCAGGTGTGTCTAGGGGTGGGGGGGGGAGGGGGGAGGGGGGTCAATAACGTGACACCAGGAAGTTTGTTTTGAGGGTTCTGAGGGCGAGGTCTCTAATAAGAATGTCAGGAGCCGGTCCCGATCGACTGTCTCCCCTATCAGTTATCATCATCGCCCAGGAGTTTCGATCTTGCAGTCTGATTTGACTTCGGAATATTGTGTTGGGGTGAACTTGTATTTGGGGAAGAAGGTTCGAACGATTGTCCCTCTTATCTTATATCACTAGCGCACGGGGGTTCGCGCCTTCATCTCTTATGTGTAACTTGTAATCACGAAAGATGAAGGTTCCGAACGACCGTCCCCCCGTCTTATTACACTATAGTGCACGGGTGTTTCGCGCCTTTTTATATGATGAGTGATGGAACTGATGAGGTTTGAGAAGGAAGCTAAGTGATTAATACATTGATTTCTCATTCTTTTTTTTCACCCTTATAGTCACCTCTGTCCTCGTCTCCCCTATATTTCCCCTTTACACCTGGTCCCACCTGCCCCAGTCTCCCCTATGCACTTATCTTCATTTACACATCTTCGAACCTGCCCTTCATTGTAGTTGTCACCCTTAGACAGCCCCCTCCCGCACCCCCTCCCCCCTCTCCTTGTCACTTCTCGGTTATGTTTCACAATAATTATGTAGATTACTTTGGATTCTAGAGACCTAGCATGACATTTTCAGCATCACATCCATCGTAGTGGCTTCCCTTTTCAATATATTGTGGTGAGATATTTATATGTAGTGCATTTAAAAAAAATCCACTTCTATTGACTGTATTAATAGGCCTAATGTTTTTGTATGTATTTTTCAGTTTTACTGACTGTTCCAACAATATACAATTGTATGATACAATTTTGAATGATAAAACATTATGATCATAATTATGATTGAACTATTTCATATTTATATGAAATATTACATCGTTAGCTCAGTCAACTGAGGCACGCTTCAGAAACTGAAGTGACCGTTGGGCGTGGGATCGAATCCCGCATAAGGCATGGGTTTTTGTAAACGTTCGTTCACCTATCATCACTTCATAGTTTCAAAATCATCTGCTCATTCGTACCCCTGTATAACCTAGCTGTTGGTGGGGTCGTTGAGCATCATTAAAAAAATTCACTATACGAACGTTCATATGTTATGTTGACACTGAAATATGACACAATGAGTAGGTTTCCCATGATTATAAGTTTCCTCCTAGCATAATATCTCCTGTGGTTTCCTCAACCTTCAACACGTCCATGTATAGTGTTATCTGCAACAATACTGTCCACGAGGTCCGTCGAGGGGCGTGGTAGGTACGGGTCAAACAACTCCTCCGTGCGTCGTTAATCAACTGGAGAGACCTTGGTTCAAATCCCGCTCGTTACCATATCGAGAACCGGTAAAGAAGTACGACCACTTGATCGATACTGAGTGTTGGCGGTTGTCTCAACGGACGTGACAAAACCAGTGAATAAATTGTTGTATTGTAATTTATGTTGAATAAGTTATATTGAAGTTATATTTCCGTTGTGGTGGTAAGATTGTCTTTGTGGTATCGCGTCCGAAAGATCCTACCTTGTGACTTGGTGTCAAAGAACAACTAATTCTAGAAGAAATAACTGATATATTTATTAAACGACATCACAATCCTATGCTGAAAGTAGAGTTCATTGTAAAATGACGATATTTTTTTCCCCAATTTTGGAGAAAACTAGAAATCATCATCTCAATTTCAAAAATTGTAATTAATTGTTTGTCCACCAGAGACCATGAGCTATATGAGTTAAGACGTAGGCATTACCTATTCTTTATAATGAAGTATTTAATTTTTTTAAAATTTATCTGTCATTTTTGATCAGTACATGATATTTGACACGTCAGTTGAGTTGAATATACAAAACTAATACATTCTAAATACATTGCATACATATTTACACACATATAAGTTTAAAATAAATATAGAATCATAATTTAAAATCGTTCTCTAAAAACTCTTTTACACTGTAATAACATTTATCTAAAAGTAGTTTTTTAAGTCCGCATTTTAAAAGAATCTTAAAGAATTTTAAAATGAACATGAACAGAATCGAATAATGTCTACAGAAGAATAACTCTTAAAGAGGACTGTGATCTGGAGAACAAATAAATCATTTAAATTTCTGAAATTGAGATGCTTATAAGCAATGATAAAGCAAACATAATCATCATCATCATTGCATCCATAGAGTTACATCTACATTATGTAATTAATAAAGTTTTTATAATTTTATTTAGTTGGTAACAAGTAACAACCTTCTTTATTGGATACAAGTATACATGCACCCACTAATGCGGACACTTACATCGTTTTCCTCATGCTAGTTGTCAAGTTGGTAGACAAGCGCCAAGTACTACTTGATTTAATTGTAACTGTGAGAAAACCGGATTAAGAAACGGGTTTACAAACTCATCACGAGGTTCGAGCGCCCGTCGCATTGTATGATTGATCATTGACGACAAGACGTTTCGCACCTCCAAACTGATCAAGGAAAATGTTTTAATAATAGGTAGCTAGAGATTGAATTAGTAAGTCAATAATCGGGGAACAATAAGAAAACAAACTGTGAAACTCTCAGCGCAAATATATTGTTATTGAGTAGTCAACGATCAGAATATTATATATATATATATATATATATATATATATATATATATATATATATATATATATATATATATATATATATATATATATATATATATATATATATATATATATATATATATATATATATATATTGATTTATGTAAGCTTTCACAAGTATTAGTTTCAAATTGATTTCAAGTTAGTCTGTATTTAACTTGAAAATGAACGATATAATTCGTTTGGAATGTCGTTAAATAAAAAATTGATACATCATCACACAAGTTTAATCTGAAAATTATGAATCAATTTGGATATATATATATATATATATATATATATATATATATATATATATATATATATATATATATATAATGAGAACATCGAAGCTTGATACAAAATCATTGTTCCCCATCATATTCAATTAATATTGATTACAATTCTAGTTTATCCATTTTATGGCGTCCCCAGTCTCCATAGGGCGAAAAGTTACCGCCAGGGTGATTTTATAGATATAAATGATCACACAACTTAAGCAATACGAGATAAAAAATTAACAGATACATCAACTGTTGCAGACAATAAGTGTCAAAAATGCTAATGAGCCAAAGATTATATAATAACAAAGGTGGAAAGATCACAATAATTGTGATCTTTCTCATACAACTATTGTAAGTTGTATGTAACAGTATAAGACTCAATATTTCTTGCCATCGATTTCTACCTCACCGCATACCGTTACATACAAATAACACGTAACATATTGTGAATGTTTATTATGGATCGACATTATTTTAGACGTTACTTCTCTGAATGGTGTGAAGCAGTTTCACTACAATATCTTCAGACGGAAGGTCACTTTATACTTATATCAAAGTCGGGAATCGATTTAGTGGAATATCAGTTTTTTGGTGATAACTTTTGAATGATATGAGATATCGAAATTCTGAAAACGAGGAAACACAGATATTTTCAATACCTTCAAGATGGTGTAAGTATTAACTATTTATCGCAAATCGTATAGGCCTACTGTTGAAAAAAAAACTCATTTAACCGTATACGGTACGCCTAACAATTATGCGATATGAGATGAATAGTTATTACTTACACCATCTTGAAGATATTGAAAATATCTATGTTTCTTTGTTTCTACTATTTCGATATATCTTATATCGTTCAATAGTTATTATGAACAAACTGATATTCCGATAAATCGACTCTCATCGACTCGTAAACGATGTATTTATTTGTATTTGATGTAATATAATTATTGATTAATGATTATTCTCTATAAAAGTAATAAAGGGCGCAAAGCTACGAAACATTTTTATCATAAAGCACTCATATACATGATGGTCTTGACCACCAAAATATAATTATAACTATTATTTATAGTTATAATTATATTTTGGTGATATAGGCCTAATAACTCATTCAAAACGTAAATAATTATACGAGCTTTAGCGAGGATTCAATTTGACTCATCTCTCTCCTTACCGACTCTGACAGTGTATGAATTTTCCAGAATATAAAAAGAGGGTAGGGGGAAGAAATAGAAATTAATCAATTGACTAACGTTCTTATGTTTTTTTTTCATGTTTTTTTTTCGGTTCTCTACAGGTCAAACGGCTACATCTATCAACCTCAAACTTGTTTTCAATATGGTTCCTCATCTAACTAAGATCTGTATAGTTTTGTGTCATTATCGAGCGGTAACTTTTGTTTTTATGAATTTAAGAAATTTCAAAAATACCCGTTAAAATAACACAGCGGAAAAAAGAAGAAAATCTTTTTATTTTCCAAAAAAATTAAATTTTGCCTGAAGTTGAATTACATTTTGATACACATTTATGAAAATTTTCTGCTTGATCGGGTCAGCCATTTTGAAGGAAAATCATAAAATGTGCTAAATTGGTACCACGTCTCGAAGCAGTTTTTACCCATCCTATTACTATCCGCTCGTCTAACAACGCATATATGGCGTTTTCTTAGTATACATAATATGTTGATTTGTTAACCTTTAAGCTATATTACGCATAATGCATGTACAAGGTCTACACAATCTTACACCTTAGTCTTACACTAGCTGTGCCCTAAAGGTACGTATAGTTATTCAAACTAAGACAAAACACTTTAGTTTCGCACAAAACTGGTTTTTATATTTTGACCAAAAATACTTAACATGCACGCACATTCAACAAATTAGATATACTCACACGAAAAAAATCCATAAAAAGAGGCGCTGATATAGACTTGTATTCACAAAAGAAGAAGGCCGTCAACCAACTGAATAATTTTGAAACCTTCAATTGGTTAATTTTAAGAAAAACTGATGCACTAAAATTGAAGATGTAGCTGTGTTTCTAATCGTAATCTCTTCCTTCAAAATCTATACTCTCAAAATATTACAGCTCAAGAAAATATAAAAGTGATATTTGTGTTTGCTGTGTTGGTAAGCGACTTTCTTCTTTCGTGGATACAAGTGTACATATATATATATATATATATATATATATATGATAATAAGTCACTTTTCGGTGACTTGCCCTTCCTTGAAACAACTGGTGACTCTAAAAAGAGCCTTGGGTTTCGACGTTTCGGCTGAAAACGTTCAGCCATCTTCAGGACTGGGTTGCCGGCCACCACACCACAACGACTCCTGAAGATGGCTGAACGTTTTCAGCCGAAACGTCGAAACCCAAGGCTCTTTTAGAGCCACCAGTTGTTTCAAGGAAGGGCAAATCACCGAAAGTGACTTATCATCATATATATATATATATATATATATATATATATATATATATATATTATATATATATATATATATATATCTATATATATATATATATATACACAACATATAATATATATATATATATATATATATATATATATATATATATATATATATATATATATATATATATATATATAATACACTTACTTCAACGAGTGTTGACCGATTGAAACACCCGATTGTTAGTGTTAAATGATAGGGAAGACAACCGATCGGGTCATGGAGTTTCCAACTCAAGATCATAATAATTGTTCAAAGACCGACCTTGTGATGTGGGAGGCGTGGGTTCGAGTCTCAATGGCGGCCAGTTCAATGGTTCAATGAGAGTGTTTAGGTGTATAATATTCTATATATGTATATTTTTAGTCCGGTAACCGAATAAGGCTAGTTCTTAAAATGAAAAAATTAGTTCTGAATGAATAGTTATAGGAAAGAACACTAGAAGTTTTTTTGGACCTGCACCCAAAAAATGAAATATATAAAAAATGTACTTCAAAATTATAAACAATAGAAGATAAATGTATGTGGATGAAAGTTTATTTTTGCTGGTAACCCACCCACAGCGCAATATCTTCAGTGTGAACATAACATATAAACGATCACAGTGACTTTACATTTGATCATATTGTAGTGAAACTGCTTCATAACATTCAGAGAAGTATGTTCTATAATAATGTCTATCCATAATAAACATTCACAAAAATATGTTACGTGTTATTTTGTATGTAACGGTACGCTGTGAGGTAAAAATCGATGGCAGTAATATCGAGTGTTACTGTTACAAACAAATCATCTTTTCACATTTGTTATAAAATTTGAGTAATTTAGCATTTTCGACAAATATTATCTACATATTGTGATCTATTTATTATTTTGTATTTTGCACGATTCAAGTTTCATGCTTATTTATATATGTGAAATCACCCTGGCGGGAACGTTTTGCCCTATCGAGACTGGGGACGCCTTAAATTAGTAAAAGACCTCCTTTCGAGAATACAAGTATATATTATATTTCATTACAATCTTTCCCAATCGCTTTTTTTGTATATGTATCTGCCATTCAAATCTTCAGTAAAAACTCTTTGAGAAACTCTTCGGGGCACAAAAATGACCGTCAATTTCACTTCAGATCTTGAATTGCGACCAGTTGTTACGTCATAATGGAGTGAGATAAGTGTGGCCCACTGGCCCTGGCCTTCACTGTGTCAACCACTTTACCCACCCCTGCCTGCAGCCTCACATTATACACTATAGGGTCACGAGCTAATAGCAACATATTGTTATGTGATTATTACAATGAGAAACACTTTTTCTTTTCTTCGACCCCACCGACAGCTAGGTTATATGGGATTACGAATGAGCGGATGATAATGAAACAATGAAGTGATGATAGGTGAAAGGACGTTTACTATCTACGTCACGACTCAAAAAAGGAGACTAGTCCAAAAGATTTTTTTTTTTTTAATAACATCGAAACTTGATACAAAATCATTGCTCCCCAATTAAGGCTATGGATGCAAGATTAGATCGTTTGAACGGGGCACCACAAGGGCGATCTCACCACCCCAATGAATAATTAAAATATGATAACTCATTTAACAAACAAATCAATTCCCAAATAATGAATATATATTAAAAAAATCTGAAATCTGACAATTTCTAATTTTCTCTAAAATTAGGTGAAAAAATAACGTAATAATTTTTTCATATATCTAACCATTTGTTTAATATATCTCCAACCCTACTCACTCATCCCCCAACCTAACCACCCAACCAATTCTCCTCATATCACATAATTCCAGTTCCGTTTTCCACAATCCTAGCACGAGACTCCCAGTCGTCGTGCACATGCCTGCTCGACACAGCCGCGCGTCAATGCATGTTGACCGAGTAAGACGGGTGGTCAGCCCTTCACCTGCGCTGACCCCGGCTATATTAGGTCAAAAGAGGCGTAGGCCCCAGCTGATTGTTATACGAGAGATTATTGTTAGGGTGTTGGCCAACTTGGCTACCTCATCAACTTAAGAGTCCATGGGAGTCGATTTGGCGGAATATCAGTTTTATGGTGATAACTTTTGAACGGTATGAAATATCGAAATACTAATAAAAAGGAAACAAAGATATTTGCAATAACTTCAAGATGGTGTAACTGTAAAAGTGATAACTATTCATATCAAATCACCTGATAGTCAGGCGTATCCGGTTAAAAAATACATCTTTTACCGTATACGCGTGACAATTGTGCGATATGAGATAAATAGTTATAACTTATACACACCGCCTTGAAGGTATTGAAACTAGTTCGATCCCCGCCGCCGTCCATATTAACAGGGTTTTTTCGTGGTTTCCCTCTGGGGGAGCATTCCTGTACGATTTAATCCGATTTTAGTGAAGAAAATACCAAAAAAACAGCAGAAAAGCGGTATTATCCTATATCAACAGCTCATACACAGCCACCTTGAACTTTGGGTTTAAGTTAAGACTGGGTTTATCTTGTACAGGAATGCCTCCCCTGTAGTCTAGGCTAATGCCGGGATGGTTCCTACAATATAGGCCATGACCGATTCCTTCAAAACATCCTTCTCATCATTCATTTCATCATCCCATCATCTCATTAATCATCCATCCGACGCCATTAGATCTACGCTATCATAACAGTGCGTCGTAAAACCCAATATAAAAAATAAGGACTCAGTTATACTAATATAAAGGTGATATTTGTGACTGTCATATTGGTAGACGACCTTCAATTCTTTCGTGGAAACAAGTATATATCGCACATGTGACTTGACGGCCTCGATCGACCGTCTTCTCTACTGGTCACGTCTAACGACTGGGGGTTTTCATCCGGCAACACGTGTGCTATAAATCTGCTATGTAGGGTAATTGTTCTGACCGCCTATGATTTCGATCTAACTTTGAATGCGTAAAACTCAGGCAATGAACCAAGGTCTTTATATAAATATTAATAATATATCAGGCCTACTGAGACGTGTGGCCGAGTGGTTAATACACTGAATCGTCATTCAGGAGATCGGGGTTCGATTCCCACCATAGTCGACCATCCTGACAGGGGTTTTTCATGGTTTCCTCTTGTCTTTCAGGTCAATACTAGGATGGTTCCTAAAAACAGGTAGCGACCGACTCCTTTCCGTTTTCCAAAAACACGTAATAAAAGAACCTTTAATCCCATCATCTCATATATCATCCACTGACGCCAATAGATCGTAGTCATCCGTACAGTGCGTCGTTAAACCCAATATAAATAGAATAAAATATATTAGGTCCATGTAATCTTTTCAATAACGGGAGTAGATGGGCCTATAAAGTGAGAAATCATGTTTTTGTGATATAACGTTGAAATAAAAGAGATGTAATTTCGAACTTGTAATACAATCGGAACAAATGTTTTATTGTTTTCCAGAGGAAATGCTCACGAACTCTGTAGCTTATAGTTATACATTAAATTCTTATAGGTAAACCCAGAAAATCAGGCCTACTGAGACGTGTGGCCTAGTGGTTAGTACACTGAACCGTCATTCAGGACACCCTCTATTGGGTGTAACGACCCACTCTACTGATGACTACGATCTATTGGCGTCGGTGAATGATATATGAGATGATGGGATGATGAGATGAAAGGTTATTTTATTATGTGTTTTTGGATGTAGGGAAGGGATCGATCGTGGCCTGTTGTTAGGAACCATCCCAGTATTGACATGAACGACAAGAGGAAACCATGAAAAAACTGTCAGGATAGACGACCATGGATCGAACCCCGGTCTCCTGAATGACGGTTCAGTGTACTAGTCACTCTACTCAGTATTATCAAGTTGGGTTGGTAAGACCGCCCTTGTTGTGCCCCGTTCGAACGATCTCAACATTCGTATTTTTGCTTCTTAGGGAAATTCGTACCCCCATATAACATAGCTGTTGATGGGGTCGTTAAACAAACAATAATAATCATCAACATCAGTGTAGACCTACCCAAAGGTATAGCTACGACGACAGGTCGTTGAACTTTTCAGTCAGACTGAAAAAACCTGTCTTCATTTCTGAACAAAAAATATCTCGACTAAAAATTGTCGTTTGCTTCTAGTTGTAATATCATATTGATTTAATGAACTTGATACTTCTGTTTCTTCTAATGTTTCTTACGTGAAACTGGTTTTATCTCCAGAATAGAAAGAGAGAGAATTTATGAAGTTAATATAGAATATCGAACGAAATGGATTTCAATAGGATAAAAAAAAGTTGAAAAAAATCAACTCAGAAACTTTTTTATTTTTTTCATTTTTATTCGGGGTTACCAAGTTTAGTTAGCAGTTATCTGAGAGTATGTGAGAACAAATAATGTATGGGTGATCATGGTGGTAACACCTTTAAACTGCCAGTTAAAGATACTGTCACGTCGTTGATTCCGGAACAAACTTTCATCACAACTTCCCCTCTTCCCATTGCCTCACTTACTAATTACTCTCTGCTTTCAATATATCCCACTCGTCATTACAATACGTAGTTGAACCTTATCTCTCTCTCTCTCTCTCTCTCTCTCTCTCTCTTTGTTGACGGTCATTATGACGTCATCTCTCATGGATGGTCGTGATATTCGCACTCAACTTTCACTTTCATTCCACCCACGCTACAGTCACACTCCAGTCTACAGTCACTTCAGGCACTCCAGTCTACAGTCACTCCAGTGTACAACCACTCCAGTGTACAGTCACTCCAATCTATAGTCTGCAGTCACTCCAGTCTACAGTCACTTCAGGCACTCCAGTCTACAGCCACTCCAGTGTACAGTCACTCCAGAATACAACCACTCCAGTGTACAGTCACACTCCAGTCTACAGTCACTTCAGGCACTCCAGTCTACAGTCACTCCAGTGTACAGTCACTCCAGTCTACAACCACTCCAGTGTACAGTCACTCCAGTGTACAATCTGCAGTCACTCCCCCACTTATGGTCAACACTTTCGATTCTCAAACTATCCCAAATATCACTACTTCTTACTCTGGCCACCTTTGTCACGCCTATATAATGCGTCTTAAAAACTAAAACTACATTTTAAAATCTGAACACTTAAACTTCATTGTTTTTAATTCTAAATTATCAAAATGTGGTGGTGGGATCACCCTTGTGGTGCCCCGTCCAAACGATCCTACTTCCATCCATCGTCTCAATTATTGGTTATCAATGATTTTTTTTAAAGTTTCGGAATTGAAATACAAAAAAATGTACTAAACGTTTTTCAATACTTGTATGACACATCCCATCTATAAGTGAATATATCATTGTGTAATCTAATTGCTATGAAATTAAACGTTTCTTTGCCAGTTAGCTTGTGTAAACAGTTGAATGATGCAATAGCCGTGTTAATCGATGTGACTTGCAATCATCCGACGACTAAGAGCTTCATTACCCCAATTACCTTATCACAGTCATGGGAGTAGATTTAGTGAAATATCAGTTTTAAGATGACAACTTTCGAATGGTATGAGGTATCGAAATTGTAATACGAAGGAAATTCACAGAGATTTTTAATACCTTCTAGATGGTATATGTAAAAACTATATTTACATTATATTTCATATTGGCAAATGTATACAGCTAATATATGTTTTTTTGACTATGTACACCCGACAATTGCGTACTCAAATCGAGAAATTCACCTTCACTATTTTTTTCCATTCTCTAAAAACCATTATAATTGAATGAAAAGTTCTCATTCCAAGATAATTTCATACTCTCTAATCAATGTGACATTTTATTTTTGTGAATTCAATCAGTTTTGAGATAATGCGTCAATGAATTTCATCACACTATTCTTATTCATTGACGTATTATCTTAAAACTGATTGAATTCATTGAAATAGAATGTCATATTGTTTAAAGAGCATAACATTATCTTGGAGATGTGAACTTTTCTTTCAGTTACATTGGTTTTCATTCATCAGAATTTTGGGACCTCATGCCGTTCAAAAGTTATCACCAAAAAACTGATATTTCGCTAAATCGGCTCCCTAAAACATTTCTGGGTGGTAAGATCACCCTTGTGGTGCCTCGTCCGAACGATCCTACCTGCCATCATTAGCGTTAATGAGGAAACAAATATTGTGTCAAGTTTGAACGTTGATAAACAAAATACTATATATATGGGCGTTTTATGAATGGCGACCCCACCAAGAGCCCGGCTATATGGGGGTACGAATGGGCGTGTTAAAGGCATCTGGTGGGGCGGGTAAGAGCGTCGTTGAACCCAATATAACTTGTTCAGTGAACAAGTTAAAAAGTAAAATATCCGTGAGTTGGTTCAACAGTAGAGTAAATAGAAACATGCCTAACACTATTCTCTCGAAATTAAAGAGGCATTCCGCCCCGCAAGGAAATATGTTTAATTTTTTTTTTTTTATTTTGTAAGTATCATGAAGAATTTAATAAGAAAAAGGAAAAAGAAGAAGGAAGCATTCTTACAAAACACACAGAATATACTATAGATATAATAATCATGACCTTTCAATAGTGTGGTTTCACAAATCTTCGTGCCCTATGGGGCATGCCAGTTGACCCCATATGCTGGGATTCACTGTGGGGAGTGCAGTTGCATGATGCTGTGAAGCAATGCAGTGAGTGCATGGGATTAAAATTAGCTGAATATCAGTTGTTTGGTTTTAAAAGTATACACACCAATAGTATATTGTCAGTGCAGATTTAAGCTATTATATTTTTTATTTTTGGGTTCAACGACGCACTGTATTGATAGAGCAGATCTAATGACGTCGGATGGAAGATTAATGTGTTGATGGGATGATGAGATGAAGGTTTCTTGGGTGATGGGAAGGATATTGAGAAGGTAGCGGTAGACTACAGGGAGAAACCACAAAAAAAATGTAAAGATGGACGGCGGCGGGGATCGAACGGGGTCCAAACACCCCGATTTTAAGATTTAACAAAATGTTGAAAATATATCATTAGGCGTTCCAATCAATAACAAAGGAAACACTGGAAATCTTGAATTATTCATGTTTTTTGTCATTTAATATTTCGAAATGAATAAATAACTAATGGTTTAATTATAAACTGTCCCAAATGTCTATTTCTAACAATATACTAAAACTTCCAAGTAATTAATAACAGGGCAGTGAAATTAAAAATCCCTTTCGTTAACGAAAAAACACTCGAGACATTCTTAAGAGTAATTTTCTTTAATTGTTGAAACTTTTTTCTCTCTTTTCCGTTGAAAGCATTTCCACGAGGGTCTTGCATATGCTATGACTTAAGAGGGCCGTGACAGAATAAGCCAGGGCACGTATACTTGTGTTTACGAGAGAATAACGTCGTCTACCAACAAAATAATCTGAAAAAAACTATAATAATTTAACCTATTCTCGTTGATATTTTGGAAATGCAACTCTTTTGAAAGATGTTGTTGGGTTGCTTATAGGAAATCTCGTCATGTAAAATTATAAATCTGAAAAAAAAACAGCTACAGACAAGGCTTAATTTGTAAATGAAAAGGAGCCGGAATGCACCTGAAAGTAAACCAACCCATCTACACGCCCCCCCCCCCCCCCCTCCCCCACCAACAATATTAAAAAAATATCATGAAAAAAATACAACAGATTAATTAATTTGGCCTTGAAACGTGTTTAAAAATTATCTATTCGAAATTATTATCATCTTCATTGAATGACAATTATTTATAACAAATAATAAAAAAAGAAATCCCCAGAATAGGAAAATATTTATTCATCTGTAGAAATCATAATGCATGGTAAAAGTATTGGCGAATGAACAAAAATCCACCCCATCGTTTATTTTTCATCATTTTGAAACTTGAACGTGCGTACCGGTATAAAAAAAGGTCCGGTGCGTTCCGGCACAAATTGGCATTGGTTAACTGGCTGAAGAGAGATATCAATAATATTCTTGTTTTTTTATGTTGGTGGACTACCTTCTTTTGTGGATAACGGTATATATAACAGCGTTAAAATCGTTTAAATGGGGCTCGTAACAGGGCCAGGCGACGGAAGCTAGGGGGATTAGAGCCTGAGGGACATTAGGGAGGAAGGGATTAAAAACTCCTTACATACAGACGAGGAGGGATGAAAGAAGGAATCCGCGAGACTCGTAAAAGAAGAAAATATGTGAATAATAAATAAAAGGGGAAAATAATTAAATTTCTGTAAAGCTTTAACGTTTACAACGTTGGTAATAATCTAGATTTGATATGAAAAACTTTTTATGGAAAATATAAAGAAAATATATATTTTTTAAATTAATTTATAATGTTATATTTATACAATAAAAACAAATCTTTCTAAACGCGAGTATAAAATCCTCGTTTAATTTAGCTTTTGTTCATTCATATTTCAAATAATAAATGAACATTATTTAAATTCATTTCTTCATCTTCTTTTTCTTTCTTTTTTCATCTTCTATGAGCTTTTCATTGAACATTGAAAAAAGAGAGATACAATTGGAATCCACGAATAAAGTATGAAATAAAATGATAGTAAATACAAATATAATGTGATTAATTTCTGTTGAGCTATATACACTGCATGTAACTTTGGTAATGATCAAAGTTTTGGGGGGAAATAATGGAATGGGTAAATTTCAAATATAATTTATAGTTAGATGTGGGAAGCAGAGAATCAATGTCACCTTTTTATGGAAAAAATCACATTTTTGTATTGTTTTTTGTTCCCGCTTCATTGGTCGAACAGAATATATTAATTTTGCTAAAACTTGGCTTGCACAAATGTGATTATGTAACTTGATACTGTATAGTATTGTACCATCTATAATAAATATAATTTCGACATTTAAAAAAATAAGAACCTAGAAGGTAAAATATGGCAAAAAATTTTCCGAATAAATTCAAATGTCTTAAAAAATTTAGATATATGAATCATACAAATAATTCCAAAGTTTCACATAAATTTGATTAGTCGAATTAAATATAAAAAGCATCAAGTCTTTTTTTACATCATTTAATAAAAGCTATTGGAGAGATCAACAAGTAGTACCATTACATCTATAAAGTATAATTTTATCGAGTATGTTTGATTGTAATTTCATTAGGTATAGTAACCATTACCACCTGTTTTATGAACAATCTGAAATGAATAAATAAAATATGTAAATATGTAAATGTAAATATGTGATCATTGAAATAATCAATAAGTATGAAGATTCAAATTCAAGGAGTGTATCAGACAGATAGCTTTCCATTACATTTCATCTCAAATCTGGCTCATTTTACAACGCATATGCTGCGTTTTCCTAAAATAGGGCCTATAGTATTATGCCGAACAAAGCTTTCTAAACACGCATGTAAAATTCTTCCCAAATTTAAAATTAACCATGCTCATTTATTCACATTTCAAATACTACTTAATTTGTTATCTTTCATTTTATTTTTAGAAATAGATAAAATCATCACGTAATATTATAAACAGTTGGAATAACACGACCAATTATAAGCACTAAATCACTCACTAATTGTGTCTCTCCCCGCTCCAGCGACCTGCAGAGGGAGGGGTAGGGGGGAGGGGCGAGGGAGGAGGGGGAAGTGAAATTATTATGGAAATTAAAAACCGAAAGTACTCCGGGGCATCATTATTACATCTTCCTCCCCCCTCTACTTCCTTCCTTAGTAATTCGACCAATTTCATTTCGGTAATGGCACTGGATGGTTTAGGATAAATCAAGTGAAGAAACTTTTCTCATTCAACTGCATGACTCAAATTATTCAGGCGAATAAATCAATGTAAATAAAAAAAAAAAAAAGTCATTTATATAGGCCTTTTTTTATATATATATATATATATATATATATATATATATATATATATAATTATATATATATATATATATATATAAATACATATATATATATAATATATATATATATATATATATATGTATATAATATATATATATATATATATATATATATATATATATATATATATATATATATAAAAGAAGATCCTTCAATTCATTTGGGTAATAGCATTGGCAAGCCCAGGATATTTAATGTGTTTTTCACGACTCGGTGGGCTACCATGGTCAAGGGGGAGGGGGGAGAGGGGGAGAGGGGGAGGAGGTAGAGGGTAGAGGGCACGCACTGTGACGTAATTACCACAGTAATTACCAATTACTGATTACTAATGTGAGGAGTAATTCAAGATGATAAATATTGTCTATATTAGGACGTTTAGTTACGCACAATTATATTTATATAGCACTCGGAAAGTGGAATAATAATAATTAGGTAATTCGTGTATTAATAAAGTTTATGTAGCTATAAAATTTGCAGATTATTAATCAGATAATTATTACTGTATATAGAAAGGATATTGAATAACACAATTTTTTAAGATTTTATGAAGGTCTTATTCTACAATATCCTTTTGCTCAAGAGAAATAATTGAATTGGTCATTACTCTACTTTGTTTCACCTATTTCGCTGTGCCTTGAATTACATTATAAATGATTATTCCTCTTGGGGAGTCATATCGTCTTTTTTGTGCCCCGTCCGAACGATCCTATCTTGGATCATCCTTAAATTGGGGAACAATCAATATACCTGTGCCAAGAAGAAACTGCAGTCGATTTAACGAAATATTATCATTTTGGCGATAACTTTGAACAGTATAAGATATCAAAATAAGATAAGCTAAATTTCATCGGCAAACCTGAAGCCGTTTTGATACAAATGAATAGTTTCGGTTACCTCGATTTACGAAAATAGTTTTCGTGACTTTTCCCGGTTTTGTGTGACAGACGCATATGGTTGAACTGTTTATTTTTAGCTTAGCCCAAAGTCAGTTATTTTACGAACACATCGATACCACACCAGATAAAATATCTCAAGAAGTAATCAAGTGGTGTATGTAACGCGAGATGCATGTTTTGTGACCATTTTCAGTGTCAACTAAAGCATAAATTATCGTAGTGGCTTTCCGGATGAACGTATTGTTGTGAAACTGCTTCACACCATGCAGAGGAGTACCTTCTAAAATATGGTCTATCCATAATAAACATTCACAATATTTTCAAAAATAATCACCCTGGTGGGAACTTTTTCCCTGTGGTGACTGGGGACGCCTTAAGCTAAGAATATTTAATAAATTAATCTACCGATAAGGAAGCTAGTTATCCATCAATTAACCTTCAACATTTTATATGTGATTCAGAAATGATGTTATTAAGACAACAATGCTGATGTTTGTGTAGACAATATCAAATATAAACCCTGAAACGTAAACATAATCAGTCATAGCTTGTAAACTCAGGCCTCGATATGTATTTGTTGTTATTACATATATCCAAGAAAGTAGGCTCGAACCGCCTGTGCGCTAATGGTGTGGGGTAGGGGAGACGGTCGCTCGGAACCTTCTATCGTGAATAGGTTTAATTCTTTCTATTGTATTTTATTTTGTAATTATTTCGCATTATACAATTTTTTGTGACCTTCGAAAATTTCTTAATTATTTAATTATTAAAATGTATAAAATGATCAGATTCTAAGACAATTGAAATTATATTTAATTACAAAATATTGTTTATTTAGTATGGACATGTGGCATGCCTGTACAAATTATGTCTTCATACATTTGTTTATTTTTTATTTGACTGTTTAATTTTCTGCCAAATCTGTTTTAGAGCATTAAATTGAAATGTATACTGAGGAATGAGGATGAAGAATGTGTTAAAAATACGTACACATATAAATTCATATGAAGTCATCCTCAGACTTAATTGGGTGTACTAATAACTTTGGTTATTTACGATGATATATATATATATATATATATATATATATATATATATATATATATATATATATATATATATATATATATATATATTATGTCTGAAGTTTTGAGGGTCAGTGGTTGATGGTAAATACTAGCAGAGTTCTTTTCAAACACTCTTGAAAGAAGGGAAAATTTCCGCAAAGATAGACTTACCATGTATATATATATATATATATATATATATATATATATATATATATATATATATATATTTATATTGGTTTATAGTTTAATTGGTTCATAGAATATATATATATATATATATATATATATATATATATATATATATATATATTCTATAAACCAATTGTGTGCTTTCACAAAAAACATTGCATTCTATCATTTTCATTTAATCTCAATTTATAAGGGTATCAGAGTCGATAAAAGTAGTTCTACCTAAAGTTACAGCGAGGCTACTTTATCGACTCTATTTTTATCTCCCCTTTAATTTTATTCCTACACATAATAAGTGTTGAACTAATTATTTATTCATTTAATTACATGCATACACACGTAGTAGTAACCTTCTGAAATTATACTCAATTAATTAATTATAAACTGGTATGCATAAAACTATGAGTGGTTTTGAACCATGAAGGGCGTGGGTTCGATTCCCACGCAGACTCCGTTTTGTCGTTTCACTTTAACACCGTGTATTCATCACGTGCACTGTCGATACCCTCGACCCCAAATAACCCCGGTGTTGATGGGGACAACAAATGGAAGTTCTTGAGATGGGTATTGCGAAATATTCTTTGGATAATGATTATTGTTTGAGCTAGGTTATACGGGGGTACGAATAAGCAGGTGATTATGAAACTATGAATTGATGATAAGTGGAAGGACGTTCACAAAAACCCATACCTTATGCGGGACTCGAACCCACGCCCAAGGTTATCTTCAGTGTCTTACGCGTGCCTCAGCTGACTGAGCTATCGAGGGCGGCAATATTCTTCGGAATAGACCTAACATCACCACGATGATTATTGTTTATTGTTTGTTAGAGACCCCACTCACTGTTGGATTATTTGGGGGTATGAATAAATGAATGATAGATGTAAAATGTCTACAAAAAAATGAAAACGACAACAACCGTTCATTTCATTATTCCATTTCATGTAATGTACATGAATGTACATGAGCGTAAACTCTTACTAGCTATTTCTTTTAAAAATAATAATCAGATTTTAGTTTTATTCTGTTACTAAATAAAGATGTTTATAAACTAGATTAAAACAAATACAGATTTTTGATGAAATACAAGTGATGCACTCGGAACGTGCGTGATTGAGTCCATCCGGAACGTCTGCTCGTTCTTAATTAATTCCCGTTTCAGTTTCAGAGCTACCAACCAGCCGTGACCAAATATTCACCTTATTTCGATGTCGGTGCCGATCGGCCGTCTCTCCTAGTCACACCCAATAGCGCGCGGTAGTTTCGAGCCTGCAACACCTGGAAAACGAGATAGTATTATTATAAATGAGTGTGTATGGAATAGAGTTCAGACAGTATAAGATGGTTAGAGCCGCCCCGGTGGCCAAGTTAACTATCGCTAGCGGTAGTGACTGAAGTCACCGTTGGGCGTGGGTTTGAGTCCCGCATAAGGCATGGGTTTTTGTAAACGTCCTTTCACTGATCATCACTTCATCGTTTCATTATCATCCGCTCATTCGTACCCCTGTATAACCTAGCTGTTGGTGGGGTTGTTAAGCAGCATTAAATAAAAGATGTTTAGAGTGTCCTGACACGTTAGTGGTCATAATCGGACGCACAATTTTTAGTTTTTAGTTATAAAGTATTTTTAACCAGCTAGTACTCATGTGGAGAGGTCTAGGCAACATCTATGTCGTATTTGTTTTATTATTTGATGTACGGTATAGTCATAAAGTATAAAAATTGGTGGATTCATCAGTGAAAACGAATTTCTCACGAAATAATCATAGATATTCCTTAGATATTGCTTTGTTTATTTTTTTTATATTTTATATTGGGTTTAACGACGCACTCTACTGATGACCACGATCTATTGGCATCAGTGAATGATATATGAGATAATGAGATGAAAGGTTATTTATCGAGTTTTTGTATAGTGGGAAGGAGCCGGTCGTGGCCTGTTGTTAAGGAACCATTCCAGTATTGACCTGAACGACAGAGGGAAACCAAGAAACAACCCTGTCAGGATGGTCGACCATGGCGGTAATCGAACCCCGATCTCCTGAATGACGATTCAGTGTATTAACCACTCGGCCACACGTCTCAGTAATTAGTACTAAACCAAGACTCGTAAAACTGGCTCTTCATATTCTTAAGCACGGTGCATACACAAATCGAATTTATATTAGTTTTTTCCATTTTCAAAAACCAGTGTGATTGGATGAAAAGTTCACATCTCCAATATAATTTTATGCTCTTTAATTATTATGACATTTTATTCTTTGTGAATTCTATCAGTTTTAAGATAGTACGTCAGGAATTTCATCACATTATTTCTATTCATTGACGTATTAACATAAAACTGATTGAATTCACTATAATAAATGTCATATTAATTAAAGAGGATATAATTATCTTTGAGATGTGAACTTCTCAATCAATTACACTGGTTTTTGAACACGGACAAAAATCAGAAAAGGTGCATTTCTCTATTTTTATAAGCACCATGCATGTGCCCCCTTAATAGATCTCAACTATACAAAACATTTCTCTAAAATAGTAACAGGTTTTTGAAATAGTTCCACACATAAGTGTGACGTGATCCTCATAAATGAAATCAATTTATTATTTTAAATACAATCTTTATTATTTCAAATAACTTATTTACATTGTTGCCGGGTCGAGACTCCCTATCGCTTATATTAATACATGGAAAAGACGGTCGGTCGGAACTTGAATATAAAATAGGTTTAGTTTTATCGTAGTAAAAGCTTTATTGTATAATAAACATTTCAAAATGTAGTAGGACCTGAGGGATACGAGACTTAGTTGACCTAGGTTTGAACCATAAAGAATATTTATTATCACCCAATTGATTCTGATTAGCATATAAAAGTGGATATATCTTTTACGTTGGATATATTTCTTTATAATTCTGATTTATATGTAGAACACCAGTAGTGTGAAGCTATGAATGAAAGGGGTTTGGTATAGATGTGAATTAGTCTTACTAGGAAAACGCCATATGTGCGTTGTTAGACGAGCGAATAGTAATAGTATGAGTAAAAATGGGTAAAAACTGCTTCGAGTGGTACCAATTTAGCACATTTTATGTTTTTTCTTCAAATGGTTGACTCGATCAAGCTGAAAATTTTTAGAAATGTGTATCAAAATGTAATTCAACTTCACGCAAAATTTCATTTTTTTGGAAAATAAATATATATTTTTTTTTCTCCGCCATGTTATTCTAACGGGTATTCTTAAAATTTCTAAAATTCATAAAAAGAAGTTACCCCCCGATAATGCCACAAAACTGTACAGATCGAAGTTAGATGAGGAACCATATTGAAAAAAAGTTGGTAGCCGTTTGACCTGTGGAGAACCGACAAAAAACATGAAAAAAAAAACATAAAAACGAACACCAATTTTTTTTCAGTATGTCAAATTGAAAAAGCTCGCTAAAGCTCGTCTAATGATGGGGAAAGGAAGATTAGGAGAGAAATGAGACCACGAAGATTGAATCGAAGAGGTTAAGAGGTTAAATAGTTTTTAATTAGACTATTTTGAAAGTATTTAAAATATCTGTGTTCCTCCCGTATTAGAATTTTGATATCTCATACCGAGTCTCATACCTTTCAAAATTATCATCAAAAACTGATATTTTACTAAATCAATTCGTTTTTCGTTTTTTTCATTTTTTTCATACCACCATCCCCAGTTCGTAACGGCATTCAAAAGGCTCTCAAACATTTTTTAAAACGCTTCACAATTTGAGTTTAAATTGAAAAAAAATCTCCCTTAAACCTAGAAGGCCCTATAACAGAACGTAATACATCATTTTAATCCTGGAATACCTCAACTAATCCCTTCCACACCATTCACAAACATTTCTACCCTCCTTGATCCCCGGTCCCACATTCATCCCACGCTTCTCCCTAGACGCGACCGATTGTCCGTTTTCCCTATCTTATAACACTGCTGATCGGATGTTCTGAAACGTCACACAAGAACATTCAATTATTCTACTCTCAATACGCGACCGATCGACCGTTTGCCCTATATTATAACACTGCTGATCGGATGTTCCGAACAGTCACACAAGAACATTCACTTATGAAGCTTAGAGCTATATTTCATGTCACACTTTCAATTGAAGCGGCATCAGTGGCGTCCGTGCGTGAAGTATTAGAGCATTACCAACCCAAAGAAAATATACATTTCACTATAAATAAATACAAGTTTAATCTTGATTGTTCATGAGATACTAAAATTGACAGATAGGTATTTCATAGTTTTGTTACGAGAAAGTTACATTATAGACATATTTTTATCACGCAAAAATCTTCAACGGTGATAAAAATAATATATTTGTGCTATTTTAATCGAAAAGAAATTGAAACATTATCAATTTCACACCGGCACATGCAGCGAAGTGGTTAAAGCGCTCGCTTCATGTGATCCGGAAGACGAGGGTAATTTCGAACCCAGTTCGATCCCCGCCGCCGTCCATCTGTAGTCTAGGCTAATGCCGGGATGGTGCCCACAATATAGGCCATGACCGCTTCCTTCCCTTTATCTTTTCCATTACCCAAGAACCTTCATCTCATCATCTCATTAATCATCCATCCGACGCCAATAGATCTGCGCTATCATAGAAGTGCGTCGGTAAACCCAATACAAAAAAAGGAAAGAAGTTGAAGAAGATTTTCCAAGAGACAAATAATATATTTATAAGAGTTTAAGGCATTCGCGACCCGAATATGAGGTATTAGAATAGATACTACGAAACAACCCAGTATATAATGCCTAGTATATTTATATATTTTTAGACGAGCTTTAGCGAGGATTCAATTTGACATACTGAACAAAATTTGTGTTCGTTTTTTTTTTTTTTTTTTTTATGAATTTAAGAAATTTCAAAAAGTCCCATTAGAATAACATGGCGGAAAAAAAATTATTTTCCCAAAAAAATGAAATTTCGCGTGAAGTTGAATTACATTTTGGTACACATTTCTAAAAATTTGAATGCTCTGAACATGCTCTGCACATTTCTAAAAATTTGAATGCTTTGAATGCTTGATCGGGTCAGCCATTTCGAAGAAAAAACATAAAATGTGCTAAATTGGTACCACTCGAAGCAGTTTTTACCCATTTTTACCCATACTATTACTATCCGCTCGTCTTACAACGCATATATGGCGTTTTACTAGTTATTAAAATTCACTATTATCATTATATTTTATTATCCATTTTATCAATTTTGTTTTCTCATTAAATTCCTCTCTACTCCATCTGCTACCTACAAGCACCTCCTCGCCACTGCCAACCTGAGCCCAGGAAATGCCTGCACGCCCCAATGCTCCATGCAGTGACACCAGACGCGAGAGGAACTGTTTAGGTTGGTAACGAAAGTGAAAGAATCCTACCATACAACGCGTGATGGACAAACACGAGATCTTTCTGCTTGATCGACTAACATAAAGAATAGATATCACAAAAATAATAACAATAATGTAAAAAACACTGTTATTATTTAGACTATTATTGTTTTTGTAGTCAGGTAATATGCTGGGCAGCGAAAGCTACTCCGTCGTCATCGCGATCTAGAGATAGAATAAAGAAGATTTATTGGGTTTGAGAGTATAGTCAGTTCTGAGAAATTGGATAGAGTATTGTGGAAATGTTTTTTGTAGTTTCCTGGGATGGTTCACAACATAGAGATTAAAATTAGTAGAGACTAGAGGGCGCATAGATGAAGCCGATATGCTTGGGGCGCGGGGTGTGCGGGGTGGGAGTAAGTCACGTGATGCGGTGATACCAGCCTGACTGGGGATATTTCCTTACACGTTATTCTTATGGCGGAGCTCCGAGTCAGACCAAATGAATGATTTTATTCATTGATTGTTATGACTGATGTGGCAACTCTACTGATACATTCACTTCATGATAATCAGCAAATATTTCTGCGTGTTTTCATTTCGCTAAATAAAACGTCCACAATATAAAAATTTAAACCCCTATACTTTATTCATTACCATGAATTATTTTCAACTTGAGAATTCTTCTGATGAGTTTATGTGTTTACCCTGACAACAGTGACATGTTTATAATCGAACATGCAGTAGATCATTTTTGTATCTTAATACTGACAAAAGTTACACATTTTTACGATAACCCTAATTATAGCCAATCAAATATTATACAGATCAAATAATGAATCTAAATTTTATTAAACCATCTGGTTATCTATAGGGCCAGTCTAGGTTCATCTCTAGGGCCGATTATCAATCAGATAAACCAACACCAAAAATTGATTGTCTCGCTTTTAACTAACGTGTACCAGTATTCACTAGAAGGTGGTCCACCAACATGATAAACACAAATATCACCGTTATTTGTACGTAGTTGTACTCTTTTTAGCTAATTTACTTTAGAGCCGATTGTACCAACTGATGATTAAATATTAATTAGTTAATCATTACTTAAGGTACAAAAATAATATAGGTAACCAAGGGTGATAACAAGTTAATTTGCTAATTTTTGCTTAATTCACTAATCATCACTCGGTACAACCGGCTCTTAGAGAAACGTAACTATAGGCCTATCTTTCAATACTCAAATTCGTAGCGAGATTCGTATTTACAATTATCTAGTTTGTAAATAATTAACTTCCCACTATCCTTCCCATTACCCAATAAACCTTCATGCCATCATCTCATTAATCATCCATCCGACGCCAATAGATCTTCGCAATCATTACAGTGCGTCGTTAAACCAAAAATAAAATCTTTCGTGGATACAAGTATACATGTCATTGTATTGTTCTTTGAATAACAAACACATACAAATACAAATTGTGTGTATACACTAGAATCCTATAGCTTAGAAACAAGGATATATTCATAAATATTCAAACCATTACATTTTAAATCGAATATATCCCTTCGGAATACTAAGTTAGTTCTAAGAAAAGCCAAGTGGAACATAGGTGTGATACTGGGAGGTAGAAAGAGAAACAAGTATCATCACAGCTTTATAAATAAAATATATACATTCTATTTCTCAATAACAATAGAATCCTCATTAACTATAATAATGTAATTACTGATTTAATCTAATCGTAGGATTTTTATAGATGAATAATTAACACCTTCATTTTCATTAATCCTTATAGCTCTAACTGGCAGTCTAAAGTTGGTATCACCATGGTTACCCATGGTAATTTTTGTCACCAACTCGCAGATAAAAGCTAACTGGACTTGGTAATAACAGGCCTAAGAGAAATGTCAATCTATATCTACTTTTTTGTGACTGGATTATAAAATGTTGAAACTGATAAATGGATATGAAAGCATATAAATATGGCATTGAAATGATGAAAAAGAAACTGCATAAGTCTGGATTATTCTTTTTTGAATGATTTATACAATATATAAAAAAGTAATAATGTATAAATTCACACTTTCAGTGTGTAATATAATAATGTATTACAGCAGCAGGAAAATGCAAGATAATCTGACATATGTATTTAAATGACTAGTCACTTTAAATACAGTCATAAATCATTATCATGTCTTCAATATTTATTCTAAAAGGTACGATAGGCCTATGTATAAATTAGGCCCGGTATTACGAATGATAAATTTGTTGATTAAGCGATAATTAGTGGATTAGCTTGTTATTACCCTTGGTTACCAATGTTATTTTTGTACCCCAATTAATAATTAGCTTAATGTACACATTTTTATTATTGGTAATTACACTAATTAATATATAATCATATTAGTTAACGACTCAATGGGAGTCGATTTAGCGGAATATCAGATTTTTCGTGATAACTTTTGAACGGTATTAGTTAACGAAAAATTCTAAACACAGATATTTTCAATACCTTTAAGATGTTATTATTAATAACTATTTATCTCATATCGCCTAATTGTCGCGCGTACACAACTAAAAATAGATTTGTTTAAGCGAATACGCCTGACAATTATGAGATATGAGATAAATAGTTATTAATAATAGCATCTTAAAGGTATTGAAAATATCTGTGTTTTCTTTTTACTAGAATTTTGATGATATCTCGTATCGTTCAAAAGTTATCACCAAAAATCTGATATTCCGCTAAATCGGCTCCCAGGGACTCTTAAAAGCGATTCACATTTAAATCATAAGCACGTAAGAAAATGAAAACTAATTACAATTATACATTTTACGTTTTTTTCCTTCTAAAAATTACAGTGTCGTTTTTAATTAGCATATTTATACATTCATTTTTACATTCAATTTACATTTCATTAATTTAAATTACCAAAATATCTGCATTATTGTTATGAATTCTATTATTTCCATAACTTACCTAATTGAATAACTTTTTTCAATGTTGAATCAATTGTTTATAATTATTATTGTAGTTAAATAGCTAAAAATAAGATATAAAGACTCTTCTATCCACAATCTATCGCCATTGTTAAAATAAGAGGTAGTATTTAGAATAAACTGCCACCGGACCAATGGTCCAAAGCTTTAATGAAAATAAATGAAAAAAAATGAAATATATAAATGCTTGACTTGTTGATTATCACTGATTTCGATAGTTTATTGAATGAGTTTCACATAATTAATCATTCTAGTCGGGGTTGCAAGATCGCCTGCCCCGACCGAACGATCCTACCATCTCATCTTAGGTCTACCTGTGGACATTATACGATAGAAAGTTTTTTTAAAAACTTTTGAAGTATTATACGTATACTGTTTTATTTTATTAGACGAGCTTTAGCGAGGATTCAATTTGACATACTGAAAAAAATTGGTGTTCGTTTTTATGTTTTTTTTTTTTTTTTTTTTTTTTTTGTCGGTTCTCCACAGGCCAAACGGCTACATCTATCAACTTCAAACTTTTTTTCTATATGGTTCCTCTTCTAACTTAGATCTGTATAGTTTTGTGGCATTATCGGGGGGTAACTTTTTTTTTATGAAAATAAGAAATTTCAAAAATTCCCATTAGAATAACGTGGCGGAAAAAAAAAGAAAATATTATTATTTTCCAAAAAAATGAAATCTCGCGTGAAGTTGAATTACATTTTGGTACACATTTCTAAAAAATTTCAGCTTGATCTGATCAGCCATTTTGAAGAAAAAACATAAAATGTGCTAAATTGGTACCACTCGAAGCAGTTTTTACCCATTTTTTACCCATACTATTACTATTCGCTCGTCTTACAACGCATATATGGCGTTTTCCTAGTTGTAGTCGAATTTCGATACGACATACCTTTCAAAACTTACCACAAAAAAGATATATCCCTAAATCGACTCCAATGCTCTCTTAACCTCCACACATTGTGGATGTTACAATCACCCATCTCCCCTATCCATTACCATCACCGATCTGGTGTCTCGAACTGGAAACACTCCCCGATAACAAAGCACGAACCGAACTGAATGCTATCTAGCCTAAATCTAGCATTGCGCGAACATCCTCAATCTAATCTGACTGATCGACACACCCGGTCGATAGTGGTAATTGATACAGTAGACGGTCGATCGTGTCCATCAACCCACAGATACTGAGTATGTTTGTATTCTTTGTTGAAATTAGAGTGTGCGTTGCTATGGTTTCCATTTGTGTTTCCGTGTTGTGTTTTAATGTGTAATATTACAGAATTATGATTGGTTCATAGTATTTGTATTTTAGTAATTTGATAGGAAGTAGACTTAAGTTCATTGGGTTACTAAAGTAGAGTTGGTCAATGGTTTGCAAGGATGGAATGAGAGGGGGGGGGTATTGCTGGCTGAGGAATGTGTAGGATAGAAAATAAATGGAATAGGAGTTTGTTTATGAGAGGGTTTAGCAGGTCTGCCAGGTTTGTCATTTATTTATTTAAATTAACTATTGATAATATTGATATATAATGATAATTTATTCATATATTGATTAAATTATTCATTTTATACATTTAAATCTATTAGATATATTAAACTTTTGTATATATATATATTGGGTTTAACGACGCACTGCAATGATAGCGAAGATCTATTGGCGTCGGATGGATGATTAATGAGATGATGGGATGATGAGGTAAAGGTTCTTGGGTAATGGGAAGGATAGTGGGAAGGAAGCAGTCATGGCCGACTTATTGTAGGAACCATCCCGGTATTAGCCTAGACTACAGAGGGAAACCACGAGAAAAAACTGGAAAGATAGACCGAACCGGGTCCGAAAATCCCTCGCTACAGAGGAAAACCACGAAAAAAACTGTAAAGATAGACCGAACCGGGTCCGAAAATCCCTCGCAGTAGAGCAATAAAAAAAAAGTAGCTAAAAGAGTACAATTGCGACGCTCACTCAATTACAGAAGAGATTCGCTCCACTCTCATTCTCCAATTCGTCCAACAATTGTGTTTTTATAAAGCCTACATTTGATAATTACGTGACAGATCTGAAAATAGCAACCTCATTCTGTCTATTGTTGGCACATGAAAGTGATTATGCTTCTTGTTTTTTACCTGAGATTGTCATCAAAAAGTGACATTTTATATAAAAATAGCTCAGTCGGTTTATTTCTTAGTGTTGAGAAAACAGCTGTATTTTTTTTGCGAACTCACGTATTTTATAGTATAGAAGGGCTAAGTTAACTATCGCTAGCGGTAGTAACTGAAGTCACCACTGGGCGTGGGTTCGAGTCCCGCAGGAGGCATGGGTTTTTGTAAACGTCCTTTCACTTATCATCACTTCTTCGTTTCATTATCATCCGCTGATTCGTACCCCCGTATAACCTAGCTGTTGGTGGGGTCGTTAAGCAGCAATAATATATATATATATAACTTATATGTATATATATGCAAACAATCGAAATGGTTATGTGATTTATCGAAATATCAGTTTTTTGGTGATGTCTTACGGAAGGTATGATATGTCAAAATTCCAATACAAAGGAAACACAGGTATTTTAATACCTTCAAGATGGTATAAGTTATAGCTCATCAACTTATACTGCATAACTGTCAAAGGTATCTAACTAAAAATACACTTTTTTCGAAAGTTATCTAAAAATATATCATACTGCTTGAAAGCAATCAAAAAACTTACGTGACAAGAACTTAATATGCCTATTTTGTTAAATTTAATGGAGACTTCTCTTCAAGTGAAAAAGAAATAAGATGTCAAACAAATCTCAGTTTTTATTTCCATTTTAAAAATGTATAGGAAATTTGGTGAAACTTGAGCTATATTTTATTCGTCAAATTTGGCCAAGTCTCTTTTTTTATTATTATAATGTAAGTTTTTTTTCGATAATTATATTTTGACATTAGGCCTAAACATAAATTAGAGCACAAATACCTAGAATAATACTTTTTATTCAACCTAATTTTTTAGTTACCACATTTTTTATCGCTCGTTTTTGCTTCTTTATCAATTGGAATTTATATCGACTACGTTAGTTGACAAGATACTTTTTCAATGAATTGATATTTCTCAATTTAAAATTCATATACTCACATCCACGAAAGAAGAAGGTATACCAACTGAATAATAATAAAAACGTTTGTAATTGTAGAGGCCTATAGAGAAATATCAGTTTTCTGATGAAAGTTTTGAACCGTAAAATACAAAGTCCGTATTATGACAATTTACAAACATTGTTTTTCGTCACAAGAGAGAATGTCATTTATTGACGGCTGTCCGCAAAGCGAGATACCAAGATGATACAGCGTAATAAGATAAATTCATATAAGTACAATGGTTTTACAAAAGTGATACAAAATTGATTACAAAAAAATCATGAAATATTATAAAACTTATTTTAATTAGGGTATATAATAAGGGTATATAATAAGGGTATTTAATAAGGGTATATAAAACTGTATAGATTACACTATTCATACTGTAATAATATAGTTTTCACCTGTCAAGCTATAAGCAGCTAAAGAACATTCACTTTCCGAGATATAAATATAACATTTTTATATCTGTTTCTTGGTTAAGACATTTTTAAAGTGGAATTTCTCAAAAACAGGGTTAGTTTATATTTTATATATGTAAAATTTCTCAAAAACAACCAAAGTATACACGCTCATTATCTTTCTACCACTCAAAATTATAAAACACATTGTTATATATTTTTTACGTATTCAAAATGTTTCAACCAATTAGAATGTTGATTTTACAACCACTTCAAAAGAATTATCACTAAAAAAAACTTGTATATTTCTACAGTCTATTAAGGAGGATATAACGCATTTAAACGCTGTAACAGAACGCGTTTTTATTAGGATGTAACAATTCCTTCAATAACAATTAAATATGTTCCAATTATCAAAAGATCTTCATTTCTAAAAGTAAAAGTAACCGATTAAATATAGTTATATCACCACTCGGGTAGTTCTCTATTTTGTCACCGACAATTTAGTAATTCATGATATAATACTAATTAAAACGCAGTATAATTTAATTACTATTAAAAACTAATTAACGTATTCTTTATGCGTGAATCCTTCACGTTAATTACATAATTGGATGAATCAACTCGAGTGAGATGGAAATTGTTGGATCGAAACTCCTGATGTTAGTGTTATTGGATAGGGGAGACGGTCGATCGAGACAGTCGATATGTTTATGAAGTTTAGTAGACATAGACAATGTGCTGTGAATGCATTGTGGGTAAGATTTAGGTTAGAAGATATGCTATTGTTTTATTTTTAATCTTTCTTATGTTGGTAGTCACTGTGTATACTTGTGATGATTATTGTTTGGTTAACGGCCCCACCAACAGCTAGGTAATACGGGGATACGAATGAGCAGGTGATGAAACTATGTAGTCATGAGAACGTCATGACGTTTACAAAAATTCGTGGGATTCGAAGCCACGCCCGATGGTTACTTAGGTTTTGAAGCGGTGCCTCAGTTGACTGAGCTACCGAGGGCGGCAGCTCGTATAACGAATCAAATATCACCGTTATTTGTATTTATTTATTTTATTTGCGTCCAATGTGGGATTCACAAAATTATTATTATTGAAATAACAATTGTAATCATAAATCATATGGGAATTATAATAGAGAAAGAGAAACAAATAGAGAGAGAGAGGCAGATGTAGCGTAGTGGTTAACGCGCTCACTTCATATTATCCGGGAGACGTGGGGAATATCGTACTTGGTTCGACCACCTTTACAGGGTTTTTCATGGTTTCTCTCTGTAGTCTAGGCTAATGCCGGGATGGTTCCCACAATATAGGTGACGACCGCTTCCTTCACAATATCTTTCCCATTACCCAAGAACCTTCATCTCATCCTCCTATTATCTCATTAATCATCCATCCGACGCCAATAGATCTTCGCTATACATACAGAGAGAGAGAGAGAGAGAGAGAGAGAGAGAGAGAGAGAGAGAGAGAGAGAGAGAGAGAGAGAAAGAGAGAATATATAATATGTATAAGATAGCTCTCGTATACTTGTTCGAGTTTGACTTGGATGTATCTACAGTCGTGAGAAGTTGAAATAATTTAATCGGCTCCATTATTATTATTGTTTTCGTTGTTGTTGTTATTATAGATGAGTGGATATTCTATCGGAGATTGTCTGCCTTCATTTCCCTGCATTGCATATACACTGTTTTATCGTAGATCGGCAGTGATACCAATCGCTGTAACAATAGGCAGCATGTATGGAATATTGAATTACTATTACAAATACTAAATACAATATAAAAAATATAAAATAGAATCAAAAGAAATACAAATGTATACGTGTATCCACAGAAGAAGGTCGACTGCCAACTAAATAGCAATATATACCCTTCGCCCGGTTTCAACAAGTCAGGTCGGGAGGTATCATCATCAGGGCCTCTAAAATAATTCCGGCTGGCCAATCCTGTCGCATCATCGTTCTCTTCTTCTTCTTTTTTATAATGTTGCTTAACGACCCCACCAACAGCTAGGATATACGGGGGTACGAATGAGCGGGTGATAATGAAACTATCAAGTGATGATAGGTGAAAGGACGTTTACAAAAACCCATGCCTTATGCGGGACTCGAACCCACGCCCAACGGTTTCTTCAGTTACTACCGCTAGCGATAATTGTCACCGTGGCGGTTACGTCCTCTTCTTCACTTTCTTCCTCCATCTCTACTAATCTTTGCCGTGCGTCGTCCCGTTCTTCCCACAATCTTTCCTCTTCCACATCTTCCAAAATACCTCCTCTTCTCCTCATGCTCCCACTTATCTGATCTTTCCATCTTCCTTGTGGTCTCCCAGCTTTTCTTATTTTCTTCTTGACTAAATATTTGTAAAACACATCGGCGGAAAATTAAGCCCCACTGAAACTTCTGAAACTTCATTATGTACTTATATTGAGCCTGATTGAAGCTGGTGTTTTAATCAAATCAATAGCACTATTGAATTGAATTTAATTTGCTTATTTTAATTTTAAATGCTTTTCTTAAAATGTGTTGACATCTTTTTAATTAAACCAAGCGAAATATATATTTGATATTTGCACATTGAAAATGAATAATAAAATATATGCCTACAGAATATTCAACCGTTTATAATAAATATTATTATTTTTACGTGGAATATTGTATTTATCCATAGTCTTAATTGGGGAACAATGATTTTGTATCCATTTTCGATGTTATTAAAAAAAAAAATGTATTTTGCCCATTCAGCATAAAATATACAAAAAAAAATTTAAAAGATCGTCATTATTTTTCAGTGATTTTTTTTCTGCATTATGTTACTTAAATTATTCTAACGTGGAATATTGAGTTTCACCAGAAGTGTTTCTAAGGTAAACAATTGTAAATTCTTGTAACTGAAAATAATTATTGTTAACAATAAACCAACAACTATAGTGGAAAAGTGACTATAGAAAGATAGCATGAGAAATCTTATTGCGGATATTTGAAATAAATGTCTGAGAGCAGAGAATTAAACTCATCGCATAAACCAACATGAGTTGACATTAATTGAATGTATTAATTGCAAAATGACTGGTAAATTGACATTATAATATAAAATATATTTCACAAACTTTCATTTGTATCAAAAATATGCAAAACATGCCGATTATTAAAACATAAAAATGAAAATAAAAGTGAAATTATTTTCGATACTGAACATTTGAAAGTAATTTTTAATGAATAATAATTTTAGTTAGTGCAACATAGAAAATAAAAATCATTGAGAAAATTTTTAAAATGGTTTGAAAGAATCCTTTTCATTCTCAGCCTATTATTAATAAGTCAAGTTTAAGAAGTTTCAGATCGAATTTAAAGAATAAAAAAAAAAAAATGCAAGAATAAAATATCGAAAATAAATTCACTCATACAAAATTTTCCCAAACCTTATTTCCCAAAACGATTAAAACAATTTCTCAACAAAAATTACTACCAATTATTCCACCAATACTACCAATCCTAAATAACGATATATAGGCTACATATCACATAAAATAAAAACTAACAAAAGACTAATCAATTTCATAAACAATCGATTTATTTATTACTATCAATTAAATTTATCGTTCTATTGTAAAGATTTGAATGAGCCGTGTTAATAGCCTACACCATAAACCACAACTTATTTGAAGAAACTCATAAAAAATCACATCCTAAACGAAAAGTCAACTGTTTTATACCACAGCATAGATCACGAGCTATGGTAAAAGTGAGTTCCATATTCATTACATCAAAAAACAAACAAAAAAACAGAGATATCGCCGACATTGTTTGTTTGTTTTTTCTATTTAAATGACGCAAACAATCTCAATAGCTATATAATCAAAAGATCGATATGTTTTTTCATGTCTACACGGCACACGGGTTCAATAAATTGTAAAATGCAAATGATTACACAATGGAAATAACTCTTCTAAAGATTAATCATGACAAAGAATAATATGTTAATTCAGCAAAATAATGTTGTTAAAAAATGTCAATTCGATGATTTAATTAAACGATTGTCATCGTTTTAGTTTAAAAGTCATCGAAAAAGAAATTGTAGGGATAATTAGATTGTTGAAAACAAGACGGAGTGAATGTACTGGAAGAGGCGATGACGAAGTCACAATATATAATATATATATATATATATATATATATATTTATATATATAAATGAAATACAATATATGGTTCAGTGATTTTTGCTTTGATATTCAACTCGATCGGGGACGGTTTACTCATAGTTTTTTCATTATATTTTAATTATGCGTCGCCAGTTTTTGCAAATTTCAAAATAAATAGACTCTATTCTTCTCGAAACTGACTATACTCCCAAACCTTCAAGAAAGCTGTGATGAACAAAGCCCTGTTGAACCAAACGCGGGAAACATAACCTGGAAGGCCGTGTCAACTCATCAAGATAAAAAAAAACAAAATTCCACTTAGTTACAAAATCAACAAACAAAAATTCTCATTTCGGCCAAGAACTTTTCAAAATTAACATCTACCACGAATTTTATTCCAACATTGAACAAATCTAAATCTAAAAAAAAATAGTAAAAATGGCTTGTGCAATTTGCGATAGCATCGCCGAGTTTTTGGGCAGTTTACTCGCCCTAATCACGGATAATATGGAGATAATAATCGGGTTAATGGTCCTGATTATCCTGTTTTACATCGCAAGGTACGTCTACTGCGAAGTGATCAAAGGGAGGTCAACTTGTAGGAGCAGGAGCCGTAGCAACCTTAGTTGTTCCCCAAGGCCGCGTCGTTGTCAAGATTTCAACGACGAAGAGGATGACAAAACAATGTAAAAGGTAATCTAGAAACTGAATATCAGACGCAAGAGATTCAAGACGGTTCAAGAAGTAGACGTCGAATGACACAAGCCAATTTAAAATAAGAAAAAAAATGTGAAACTTAACAGCAAAACCCCCAACCGAGGGTAAAAGAAAAAAGATTTTAAGGAAGATTAGATTATAATACAAAAATTCGTGGTGCAAGATGTATTCAAGTAATAGAAGTCAAAAAGACAAAGTAACTTTCTCGTAAGTTCATCAAATATAACGTTTCGTAAATGTTAAAAACAATCAAGAAAAAAAAACGTCGTTATACAATGAAACTCAAAATATTTCGCTGCAGCATTCTCTATTTAAATTCCAGTGCAAGAAACTTTCAAGAACAAAAATCAAAAACATTTTCGAGCGAACAAAAAAATAGGAGGACAAAATTTAAATTGAGAAATGTTTTACATTTACAAGGAAGAACATTATTTTAGATATCAAGGTTTATTTCGTCAAACCTGCGAGTATATTACTCGATGGAAGCAAGAACATCCTTAATATCAAAACCATCGAGATCAAACCTATGTCGTTGTCCTGTTGGGAACCACGTACATCCCGTCAACAATTCCTTAACATCAAACCTGTCAACTTATTAGGGAAGTACGGGCATTTTGTCAACAGTTTCCTGTCATCCTGTCAATTCAATTCAAACTCAAAAACTGACAGGAGTTTCCTGTCAATTCATTCCTTTAATGAAGAAAGAAGGTATCAACATCAAACCTGTCAATCGATTCCTCTAATGAAGAAAGAAGGTATCAACATCAAACTTGTCAATCCTTCCTCTAATAAAGAAAAAAGGATCTATCAACATCAAACCTGTCAATTTATTCCTCAATGGAAGGAAGAAGATCCTGTCAACATCAAATTTTCCTACTTATTCCTGTAGCGAAGAACTGGATTTCTTGGAGAACCTTATCCCACTTTCCTTGAAATTTTCAAAAGATGACATCATGAACTTGTGAGATCACCAATGTGACATGAGACAATTATTGTGAAAACAATAAGATAATAAAATACCTCACGAAAAACTAAATATCGGTATTAATGTTCATTTCTATTCATCAGAGACCTGCTAATAGTAAGTACAAGAAGTTAATTTAAATGAATAATTTTAAAGAAATGAATCAATGAATATCCTGAAAAGACGCCGGAAGTAAGCGTAGAAATATTGAATTATACGATATCTTTTCACTTAGCTTTGCGATTCCAACATATATTTTTTTTTTCTACGAGTCAGTGCAATTTTAACTCAAAATTTCAAAGAAATATTTGTTTTATTTTCAATATTTTATTAATTTTCACGCTTATTCATACCCAAAATAATTCCCATGTTGAATCAACTCCTTAAGTGCGTTTGAGGGAATTACAATTTGCTATAGGCTTCTGTCAAGTAACAAATGACCAACCAAATCGTTAACATAATAGCAACAAAGTGAATTGGTGAACTACCAAACATTCTGATTGGTCAATTCCAACTGGTGGACATTGTTGTCTCTCTCTTTCAACAATGGGTGACGTCACTTGACAGAAGATTGAAGGACATTTTGTTGTCTTTGTCTTTACAGCAAAGTGTTGACATCACTCGAATCTTGGATTACTGGTATCGAAGATATGGACACCCGTATGGCGTGGTTCGAGTCCCGCATGAGGCACGTTTTTTTGCTTAATGAGCCCACCAACAGCTCGGTTAAACGGGAGTACGAATGAGCAGATGATTATGAAACTATGAAGTGATGATAAGTGAAAGGACGTTTACAGAAACCCATGCTGTATACGGGATAAACTTCTCTCTCACCCTCTCATTCGTATCCCCAAATAGCTTAGTTATTGACGGGATTGTCGACCAAACAGTAATCTAATATGTTACACGACAGAGACGACTAGAAGAGTGGCTAGCCCATAAACCGTCAGTAAGGAGACCGGGTTCGATTCACGCCCATGGTCGGACCATCCTGACAGGGTTTTTCGCGGTTCCCCTCTGTCGTTCAGGCAAACTGGGAATGGCTCTTAGGAAAAGGCCATTACTGCTCTTTCCCAACTATCTAAAAAAACACGAGGTGATTTAAATAACCTATCATACCTTCTATCAACATTCACCGACGCAAGAGATCGTAGTCATCAGTACGTGCGTCATTCAAACACAATATGCATAAAATAAAAAAATGACATATGGATTGTACTGAAGTGTTTACATTAATTTCGTTGGTAGACGACCTTCTTTCGGGAAAAATAGTATATACGATTATCTTATAATTATGTCGCGACTTACCTGAACCAACGCTCTCTCTCTATCTACTTCTCTCCTCTCTCTCTCGCTCTCTCTCGCTCGCTCTACTCTCTCTCTCGCTCCTCTATCTCTCTCTCTCTCTTTCTCTCTCTCTCTCCTCTCTCTCTCTCTCTCCCCAAGAAGAATGGCATCTGATTAGAGCGCATAATAGTAATCACTATTATTAGCTGATCAGGCGTGAATAAATCTACAAGTTATACTAGTTGTTGGTTCATATGATGACGTATTATCAGGGTTATGACGTCATATATGATGCATGTAAGTTACTGCATGGATGAACTAGATGCGTGAGGGAAAACGAGTTAATTCGGTGCGTTGATGGATGAGCGAGGTGAGAAAATCAAATTTTCGAAAAACTTTTCAATATTTCCATGTTGTATCATGGAGAATATTAGTTATTATTCAAGCAAATCAGACCAATATGTTATGTATTATAATTATGTTCGCTATCAACAGTATAATGATATTCATGTATTCGTGTTCTGCATTTATTTGAAAAAAACATTTAATAATGAAAACAAAACAATACAAATAAAACAATGTGGCATAACTTCATTTATAGTCTTCCATCGTCATTTGCGATATTGTTCAAGTATCAATATTCCTTATTAACATAATACGATCACGACTGTACTTGGAAAGTTCAGTAATTCAATATCGTATATTGGATTCTATCTTTCAGTTACTTTCCCATAACTATTCCATTTATTGCCTGAATTAGCAGCGTGGGAGTGGCTTTAACTGGTAGTTTATAATAGCATGCTATTTATTTTCACCAACTGTCAGTTAAAGGCTAACTGTGGACTTGGTATTTGGTATTTAGTCAATATGAAATGAAATCGTGAATTCTACTCGCTTATTTTTATTAAATAATTGATTATTGTTAATAATTGGTATCATTTTGCCTTTTTTTGTGGTACAGATCTTGTCATGAATTCTTAATTGATTATTATTTTTTATTTTTTAAATGTTGTTTAACGACCCCACCAACAGCTAGGTTATACGGGGGTAAGAATGAGCGGATGATAATGCAACGATGAAGTGATGATAGGTGAAAGGACGTTTACAAAAACCCATGCCTTATGCGGGACTCGAACCCACGCCCCACGGTGACTTCAGTTACTACCGCTAGCGATAATTGACTTAGCCACCGGGGCGGCTCTTAATTGATTAATTCGTACTTGTTCCAGAGAGGGAGATAATTCCAATCGGCCGTCTTCCCTATCCACACCCACTTAGCGCGAGGGTGATTCGCGTTTTCCATTCTCTTGGATACACATATATATTCATCAATTTGGTACACATGAGATTTCAACAGGTAATCTCATTAAAATAATGTTATTATTAGAATAAATTTGCAAGGTATTTGTTGTTCTATATTTCAATAGCCAGTCAACTAATAAAGGCATCATGTTTTCGAAACTTGAAACAGTTATGGACGTGGGTTCGAGTGCCCTATAAGGCAAAAGTTTTTCATATATCGTCATCTCATTCGTATTCCCCAACAGACCTAGCTGTGCATGGGGTCCTTCAGCCAACAATAACCAATGTCTTCTCAGCATATCTAAAAGTATTCTGTATTTATATTCAAAACATTCGAAATTCAAGCTTGAAACATTCGAAATTCAAATTTAAAACATTCGAAAAATTCGAATATTGATTCTTCCAAAACCAGATCCTAAACCTATTAGCATACACGATCATGACTATACTTGTAAGGTTGGATTACTTCCAGTTCACTGAATTAAGTCAAGTCTGTTGTAAAAGCGGGGGATTAATGTCGGGGGCAGCCAACATAACAACAATAAAGGTAAACTGCTTTGACTCTCTTTGTCCTGTTAGTGCAACGAGCGAGAGAGACAAGAGAGCGAGAGAGAGGGAGAGAGAGACCCCGGCGAGAGAGGAGATGGATGGGGAGTAGGGAGGAGCGTCCAGATTTTTTTTTTTTTTATGAGGGAGAGGGAGACAGAGGGAGACGAGAGATGGGAGAGGACGAGGAGAGAGAGGAGAGAGAGAGAGAGGCAAGAGAGAGAGAGAGGAGGTCGGAGAGCGAAGAGAGAGAGAGGAGAGCAAGCGAAGAGAAGAGAGGAGCGAACGCGAGGAAGAGAGAGGGACAGATGGAGGAGCACAGAGAGCAAGAGAGATGAGGAGAGAGAGGAGAAGGAGGAGAGATGAGCGGAGAGGAATAGATAAAAACTGAAACTGTTTTATGCATTGCTTATTATAGTGGGATTGACTCAACGCGGTAGATCAGTTCTCCTCAGTGGTTATACTAGACGCCAGCAAGGACTAGTGCACTGAGACGTGTGGTCGAGTGGCTAACAAGCTGATCCGTCAATCAGCGTACCGAGGTTCGATTCCCGCCATGGTTAACCATCCTGACAAAGGTGATTCGTGGTTTTCCCTCTGTCGTTCAGGCCAATCCTGGGATAGTTCCTTAACAACAGGCCATGACCGACTCCCTCCCACTATCAAAAACACTTAATTAGACGAGCTTTAGCGAGGATTCAATTTGACATACTGAAAAAAGTTGGTGTTCGTTTTTATGTTTTTTTTTTTTTTTAGGTTTTTTTTGTCGGTTCTCCACAGGTCAAACGGCTACATCTATCAACTTCAAACTTTTTTTTTCAATATGGTTCCTCATCTAACTTAGATCTGTATAGTTTTGTGGCATTATCGGGTAGTAACTTTTTTTTTATGAATTTAAGAAATTTCAAAAATACCCATTAGAATAACATGGCGGGAAAAAAATATATATATTTTCCAAAAAATTAAATTTCGCGTGAATTTGAATTACATTTTGGTACACATTTCTAAAAAATTTCAGCTTGATCGGGTCAGCCATTTTGAAAAAAAAAACATAAAATGTGCTCAATTGGTACCACTCGAAACAGTTTTCACCCATTTTTACCCATACTATTACTATTCGCTCGTCTAACAACGCATATATGGCGTTTTCCTAGTATGAATAAATCAAAGAAATATACAGACATACACGTATATCTGAGCCTTACCATTGCTTATACCCTTTCATTTAATTGCTGTCTATCTTTCCGTGAATCGTCACAATTGTACAACAATTTCTTGTGACCTCTAAAGCAAGACTTGAACCTTCGACATCTCTAATATCCCCTTTCAGTATTGACATCAATAATATTAATATTCTCCCTCTTCAAACCCCCCCCCCCACCACCATTCATCACCATCACCCTCCCCCCCCTCCCTCTCACCCCCTTACACCACCAACCACTATACTTGTATCCACGAGGTATGGAGACGATTATTTAATAGGTATACCTATTAAATAATTGTACGAACTTAGCTCATTTGGAACTAAATGTACTGAAATATGCCAGTTAGCTTTTAAAAATGTAATTAAAAAGTAACCACGCAACTATCTAATTGAAAATCCTGCTATAGTCTAGACGAGTTCTGTTAATACAGGGTATAAAACCACAGTATTCAAATGAATTCAATTCTAAGTTGACTCTGATCTGACGTCCTATATTATGTGATGATCTCGAAGGAATACAAAATTATCATTATTATTATAAAAAAAACCTTTATTGGTCCCTGGCTTATCAAAAAGTGTACAGGATAATAATCAATATAAAATACAAATTTTTAAATATGTAATATAGTTGAATAAGTGAGAAATTGAAATTGAAAATTGAAATGAATAATAATAACAGCATGCTTATTGTGCAGGTTTGATTATTGCTTTAAAAATTAATTATTCAATTACATTCAATTATAGGTTTAATTTAATGTAAATGAAACTTTCCAAAGATGTAGTTGGGTTACTAGGTGTGAATCTCGTTCTGTAAAATACTGTCCATAGAATACACAAACATAACTTTGTGTTTTTTGGGGTTATAAACTGACTTTTATTGTTTGCTTAGCGACCCCACCAACAGCTAGGTTATTTGGGGGTACAAATGATTGGTACATTATTGAAATAGACCATTTTCAACTCTCGTGGATGTAAGTATATATGTAAGGGATGTTTATGCGTGAGAATTACCCCTAACCACAGAGACATCCCCTAAATTCTCCCCCCCCCCCCCTCTATGGCCCCCCCCCCCCCTCTATGCCCCCCCCCCCCTTCTGCACTCCCCCATCTAATATTAGATCAAATACACGTAGTTGTCAATTTCCAGAGAAATATGCGTTGTTGCTGTTATGTTAGGGATGAAGATAGATCGATATTTTCAGATTTCGACGTAAATAATGTTTCTGAACAAAAAAATATGCTATTTACGTTTTTCTATATTCATTGTTAGGCCTATATCCAAAGTCTCCAGTGGGCCTATTATCATAATATCATGATAATAGTTATGAGAACTGAATTTCAATAATTCGCGAGTTTTTAATTGTAAAATTAATTGATACTTGATACTTGAAATTTAATTCAGTGAGTAAGGAAGATTTAGGAGTAAAACTTATAAAATAGTAGGAAAATGAGTCCCTGACGGTTCAGTGTGCTAGCCACTCGACCACTCGTCTCAGTGTTAGCAGTTATCATTATTATATTTCCATATAGGTATACTGGTATATACTTTTTCCATATGGCTTATATCAGATACAATATATTATTTCAATTTAATTTTGTCATTAAAATAATTTATATTTATTGTTTTTACTCTGTTCTAGTTGCAGTTGTAATATTGAACAAACATTTCTCCAGAATAACCAAATAAAATCTAAATAAAAACACTATAAATGATTCTTTGTATAACATTCGATACGTCAAAATGATATGTCCCCATATAACCTGCTACTCACTGGGGTCTTTACCCCCAGACCCAACCATAAACCACGTTACCAAACTGACATGTCCCCATATAACCTGCTACTCACTGGGGTCTTTACCCCCAGACTCAACCATAAACCACGTTACCAAACTGACATGTCCCCATATAACCTGCTACTCACTGGGGTCTTTACCCCCAGACCCAACCATAAACCACGTTACCAAACTGACATGTCCCCATATAACCTGCTACTCACTGGGGTCTTTACCCCCAGACTCAACCATAAACCACGTTACCAAACTGAACATGTCCCCATAATACCTGCTACTCACTGGGTCCTTTACCCCCAGACCTAACATAAACCACGTTACCAAACTGGACATGTCCCATATAACCTGCTACTCAACTGAGGTCTTTACCCCAGACCCAACCATATAAAAACTGACATGTCCCCATATAACCTGCTACTCACTGGGGTCTTTACCCCAGACCCAACCATATAAAACTGACATGTCCCCATATAACCTGCTACTCACTGGGGTCTTTACCCCCAGACCCAACCATATAAAACTGACATGTCCCCATATAACCTTCTACTCGCTGGGGTCTTTACCCCCAGACCCAACCATATAAAACTGACATGTCCCCATATAAACTGCTTCTCGCTGGGGTCTTTACCCCCAGACTCAACCATAAACCCCGTAACCAAACTGACATGTCCCCATATAACCTGCTACTCACTGGGGTCTTTACCCCCAGACCCAACCATAAACCACGTGATCTTAGCAAGTTGAACTCATAAATACAATCAAAGGATTGACAATCTAACCTCTTGTCTTCACATTTCTCCGTAAACACAATCATAAAACGGGAAATATATCCTTCATTCAGACGATTGTCCCGATCGACCGTCTCCCCTATCCGATAGCAGTGATTGTCGGTCGTTTCGATCCGGCAGACACGTGTGATGGGAACTGAACGAGTAAATCCGGTAAAACTGGATGCTTTGAGATGGATTAAGTAGTTGACAACTGTACCGACTGGTAAGTATATTAACAATTACGCCGACAAGTACAGGTATGGGGGGGGGGGGAGTGACAGGTGGCAAGAGAGAGGGAGAGGGGAAGAGAGAGAGAGAGAGAGAGAGAGAGAGAGAGAGAGAGAGAGAGAGAGAGAGAGAGAGAGAGAGAGAGAGAGAGAGAGAGAGAGAGAAAGAGAGAGAGGGAAGATAATAGAGAAATGGTGAGAGCAAGATGGAGATTTTTATTCGCAAAAATCATATTCCAACAATATTTGATCTTTTTTTTTTTTTTATTCATCGAAATTTTATATAAAATCATTGTTCCCCAATTAAGGCTATTGATGAAAGATGAGTTCGTTTGAATGGGGCACCACAAGGGCGATCTTATGACCACATACCAAATAGTAAATAGTATAAGCACCAAATAGTAAAATGAAACGTGGTGGTCTATTCATTTTTCTATTTTTTAAATAGGTCTTATAGATTTATCGCTTCAAAACAGACATTTAAAGCACTGCTTTGAAATCATAAGCCAGACGGTCGTGCGTTCGAGTCCCGCATGTGCCATGGGTTTTTATAAATCACCTTTCACTTATCATCTGTTCAATATTACCCGCTCATCTGTACCTCCATATTAACCATCATGTTGGTGGGGTCGTTAAGCACCATAAAAATTGAAAAGTATATATAGTTGTTGATAATGTAGGCCTATATGGAAGTCGATATAACGAAATATCAGTGTTTTTGTTATAACTTTTGATCGTAATGAGGTATACAAATTCTAATTGGACGAGCTTTAGCGAGGATTCAATTTGACGTACTGAAAAAATTGGTGTTCGTTTTTACGTTTTTTTTTTTTTTTCATGTTTTTTTGTCGGTTCTCCACAGGTCAAACGGCTACAGCCTACAGCTATCAACTTCAAACTTTTTTTCAATATGGTTCCTCATCCAACTTAGATCTGTATAGTTTTGTGGCATTATCGGGGGTAACTTTTTTATGTATGAATTTAAGAAATTTCAAAAATTCCCATTAGAATAACATGTCGGAAAAAAATATATATATTTTCCAAAAAAATGAAATTTCGCGTGAAGTTGAATTACATTTTGGTACACATTTCTAAACATTTTCAGCTTGATCGGGTCAGCCATTTTGAAGAAAAACATAAAATGTGCTAAATTGGTACCACTCGAACAGTTTTTACCCATTTTTACCCATACTATTACTATCCGCTCGTCTTACAACGCATATATGGCGTTTTCCTAATTCTAGGAAACACAAATATTTTTAATACCTTCAAGTTGGTATAAGTAATGACTGTTCAACTCATAGTATAATAATTGTCAAGCGTATATCGGAAAAAAAATTATCCATATATGCTTGATCATTATACGATGTTAGATACATCGGTTTTACTCATACCATCTTGAAGGTATTAAAAATATCTGTGTTTCCTCCGAATTAGAATTTTGATATCTCATGCTATTCAAAAATTATCACCAAAAACACTGACTTATTTATCTTTATCGGCTACCATGGACGCTCAATTTGCAATTGATTCGTTATCCAACGTGACTAGGAAAACGCCATATATGCGTTGTTAGACGAGCGTTGATGGTATGGGTAAAAATGGGTAAAAACTGCTTCAAGTGGTACCAATTGAGCACATTTCATGTTTTTTCTTCAAAATGGCTGACCCGATCAAGCTGAAAATGTTTAGAAATGTGTACCAAAATGTAATTCAACTTCACGCGAAATTTCATTTTTTTGGAAAATGAAAATATTTTCTTTTTTTTCCGCCATGTTATTCTAACGGGTATTTTTTAAATTTCTAAAATTCGTAGAAAAAAAGTTACCCCCCGATAATGCCACAAAACTATACAGATGTAAGTTAGATGAGGGACCATATTGATTAAAAGTTTGAAGTTGATAGATGTAGCCGTTTGACCTGTGGAGAACCGACAAATTAACATGAAAAAAAAAAAAAAAACGAACACCAATTTTTTTCAGTATGTCAAATTGAATCCTCGCTAAAGCTCGTCTGACTATTCAAAAACAAAAATTATCACCAAAAACACTGACTTATTTATCTTTATCGACTCCCATGGCCTCTCAATTAGCAATTGATTCGTTATCCAACGTAATCATTACAACCATTATTCCATCACACGTTCTTTCACGGTTCAACGTCTTTTCGTCGTACCAACATTTAAACAAACCAAACACAATCAAACACAAGAGGCAACCAAGCGAGAAATGAGTAGTTTGTTTTCATCAGTTGTTTCACCTTCATTATCTAACTCATCACTGAGTCGACTTTACTTCTGTTTTAAACACAGTTATTTCGAACATTCGTTAAGTTGGTACAACTGCTCAGCCCACACACGGTGTAGTGAATATTATGTTCAGAATAATTATTAAAACAATAACAAAACTGTACATTGAAATTATAGTTGAATAAGAGCCGATTGTACCAACTGATGATTAAAAATTAATTATTTAATCATTACTTGAGGCACAAAAATAGCATATGTATCCAAGGGTAATAACAAGTTCATTTTCTAATTTTTGTTTAATTCACTAATCATCACTAAGAGCCGTTTGTACCAACTGATGATTAAATATTAATTAGTGAATCATTAATTAAGGTACAAAAATAACATATGTATCCATGGGTAATAACAAGTGCATTTGCTGATTTTTGTTTAATTCACTAATCATCACTAAGAGCCGGTTGTACCAAGTGATGATTAGTGAATTAAGCAAAAATTAGCAAATTCACTTGTTATTAGCCTTGGTAAAATATGCTACTTTTGTGCCTCAAGTAATGATTAACTAATTAATATTTAATCATCAGTCGGTAAAATTGGCTCTAAGTATAACTAGAGACCCAGTTTCACAAAGTGATAGTTAGCTGATTAGGCATTAGTTAGCGGTTTAACTTGTTATCACCATTGGTTATATATGTTATTTTTGTACCTCAAACTAATAGTTATCGGATTGGTGATTAACAAAGACTCGTGAAATTGGGCCTAAGAGTCGGTATACGAATCTGGGCCCTCCCCCCCAGTATCCACGCGGAACATCCTTCTTTATACAATTGATTTTTTTCATATGCGGAGTTCTAAATTTTCACTAATGTAAACACTGGAGTAAGCACCGTGCATGCTAAACCCAATATTAAAAATATTAAGATATTTATAAAAAAAAAATCATTACAACATTAAACAAACGACCGGCACATGCAGCGCAGTGGTTAACGCGCTCGTTTCATGTGATCCGGGAGGCAAGGGGAATTCCGAACCCAGTTCGATCCCCGCCGCCGACTATCTTTACATGGGTGTTTCCCTCTGTAGTCCAGGCTAATACAAGGATGGTTCCTACAGTAAGTCGGCCATGACCGCTTCCTTCCCACTATCCTTATCATTACCCAAGAACCTTCATCTCATCATCCCATCCCATCAGCTCATTAATCATGCATCCGACGCCAATAGATCTCAGTTATCATAACAGTGCGTCGTTAAACCCAATATAAAAAAGATGGTTCCTACAATTCGGGCATGACCGCTTCCTTCCCACTATCCTTCCCATTATCCAAGAACCATCCATCTCATTAATCTTCTATCCGACGCCATTAGATCTCAGTTGTCATAACAGTGCGTCGTTAAACCCAATATAAAAAATTAAACAAACGGAATAGTAGAATTGAACGCAATCACTCATGTAATAATCTGAACTCGTCATTAAACTTACAATGTGTTCGTACACGTTTGCTAATGTACGAGAAAACACAGTTATTGTAACTAGAAAACAAAACTACTGAGAACTGTTGATAATATGTCACTGTACACCACAAGTTCAAATAATCAAGTTTGATGAATAAGTACAACAAGAGGTGACGTACTGATACCTCTGGTGTACACTAGTGGACACAGAAAATGGTTTATATACAATATTATATGTTAGATATTGATGTATTTTCCATATTATGTATATGTAAAAGCGGGTATAAGAGAAGCCATTGGCTTAACTTCGCCGGATTAATAAAGATCTTTTTATTATTATTTATTTATTTATTATTATTATTCCTTGAATAAGAGCCCATGGGAGTTGATTTAGCGGAATATCGGTTTTTTGGTGATAACTTTTGAACAATATGAAATATCGAACTTCTAATGGGGAGAGAACACAGATCCTGTTCACTATGGAGTCAGGGAACAATGAAGGTCTTTATATATAGGCCTAACTATTTATCCCTTATCACATTTAATTGTCAAGCGTATGGTTAAAACCTGTGTTTTTTAGCCATATCCTCTTCACAATTATGCGTTGTAAGTTAAGTAGTTATCATATAGTTTACATAAATATTATATATAAAGGCCTATCTATTGGCGTCGGATGGATGATTGATGAGATGATGGGATGATGAGATGAAGGTTCTTGGGTAATGGGAAGGAAGCGGTCATGGCCGACTTATTGTATAGGAACCATCCCGGCATTAGCCTACACTACAGAGGGAAACCATGAAAAACCCCTGTAAAGATGGTCGGCGGCGGGGATCGAACTGGGTTCGGAATACCCCTCGCCTCCCGGATCACACGAAGCGAGCTTTGTATATATTACATTAGTGTAATCAATTTGCGTATTGCCCTCCCGTGAAACAGTTGGCGGTTCTAAAAAGAACCATTGTCTCTCGACGTTTCGGTCAGCTTCATATATACATATATATGCATGTATAAATATATAAAATGTATATTACGGTATATAATAATGTGTACATCACCTCTAGTTTCATCTCATCTCGTTTCATCTAGTGCTCATGATATCTGTAAATTGTTTTCAGTCTGTATTATTATTCCGGCTTGATCCTCTACTTCAAGTGACCGCCAGTGTACAGTGAGGTACCGATACGTGTGACGGACGTATACAGAATACCTGCACAATTAGACGATTATAGGTTATGTGTCTTGTCGTGGTATTTACTTACTTGTGTCAATGTCTTTGGGTTAATAGATCTATACGAGTGATGCTGGACAGTGATTTGTGGATCAGATATTACGGTATTAAATAATACATTGTGAAGAGATCGAGTAGATGGGTTATCTCAATGATTAACTTCATATACAATTAAATTAAATTGAATTAAATATATATATATATATATATATATATATATATATATATATATATATATATATATATATATATATATTATATATATTATATATAAATGTGTATATCACCTGTAGTTTAATTGCTCATGATATCTGTAAACTGTTTTCAGTCTGTATTCATATTCCGGCTTGATCCTCTACTTCAAGTGACCGCCAGTGTACAGTGAGGTACCGATATGTGTGACGGACGTATACAGAATACCTGCACAATTAGACGATTATAGGTTATGTGTCTTGTCGTGGTATCTAGTTACTTGTGTCAATGTCTTTGGGTTAATAGATTTCTAGGAGTGATGCTGGACAGTGATTTGTGGATCAGATATTACGGTATTAAATAATACATTGTGAAGAGATCGAATGGATCGGTTATCTTAATGATTAACTTCATATACAATTAAATTAAATTAAATTGAATTGAATATATATATATATATATCGATGGTTAAAAACCAATACCTTCCATCTCATAATCATTTTTTTTCATGAAGCACTAAAATTGTGACTATCAATCAGAGATATTTTTAAAATGTCTCAATTCATTTTGTATTGACAAAATATGTTCCAACCCACGATGAAAAAAATTTCGAATCATTTTGGATTTTGAATTATTGATTTTTTTAAATTTGCTACCAATTAAAAGTTTTCTTAAAAAAATGGAGATAGATGGAATCTGTTTTCAACCATCGATATATATATATATAGATTTATATATATATATATATATATATATATATATATATATATATATATATATATATATATATATATACAGCGTACATATATATTTTAAATCGTTTTCTCGGGAATGCCACGTTTGCTCTTTCGTAAAGAAATTGCGGTCCCATCGGGGACCTTGTCTCTCTCACCCCAACGTTTCGGCAAGATGTCACTTGCCATCCTCAGGGATTCTCATTTATTTATTCACTGCACAAAGCTCTTAGTTCGTACAGGGTCAGGGGTCGCGAATGAACTATAACATAATCTTCTCTTATATATGCTTACTTTTTCACGGCCATGTATAACACTGTCCACTATTATGTATTGCATAGACTACACACTTTTTTCACAAGAATTGAACGGTATAAATATCCCTGTTATAATGGCTATTAGTTCGGCTTCAGTGACGTCTACTTGAATTTCTTTTCCACACTTTTTTCAATCTACGAGTTGTTGCGTAGATTTATGCGTTTTACAGTCAAGTTATAGAATTTTATATGGTAACAGCTCTAACTGACAGTTAAGTGTTATCACCATGGTTATTCCAACGCTTTATTTTCACTAACTCTAAGAATAAAACTGACTGGACTTGGTAATATCGAATCCAAGTTCACGACATATTGGCCTATATATACCTATTTTTTAAAGAACATAAAACACAATGAATTGTTCGATTTTCCCCAAAATATATTTGATTAGTATAATGAAAATGAGTTATAATCATACTTATTTATTTACTAGGGATGATATAATAGCTCTTGTTGTGCCCTGTCCGAACGATCCTACCTAGCCAACTTTTTAGTTCAATCAGAATAGAATATAAGGAATTATAGGTATTCAATGAGTTTAGAACGATACATATTATGTAGGAAACAAATTATTTTAATATTCATACTATAGTATAATCATGAAATTCTCTGTCAATTTCACATTTTTGAAACTGTGTTTTGCTGTATATTTAAAATCATGAAAGCACACTGTTGACTGATTATTTGTTTGGAACAAACAAAGGAAACAAACAATCGAGTATGGTATACCTACCAAGAAATAATAAAATATCTGTAAGAATTTTTTTTTTCAATTACGTTCAATATTTCGCTGGGAATTCCCCTCCTTTCCCAAGATCTTGGAATAGTTTTTTTTGTCATAAACTTCACATAAAATAATTATAGATTACATCACAACGATAATAAAAATAAGCAGACTCCATAAATGATAGCAATTGAAGCATATGAATCATAAAAATTCAATAAAGTACCAGAATGTAATAATAATACCAGAAATATGTTTGATTTTTTCAAAAATGTCAACCCTTAACTAAGTTTGTATAATACACACAAGTTTTCGCATTTATTTATTTGACTTTTGCGATATATTTTATGCAGCAGGTGGGGCATTACATTTCAATTGAAATTTAACATTTTTTTTCTTAATCCAATCACTCATCAACTTAAAACTATCATCACATTGCCACGGGTTATTAGTCAGAGTTAAATTAAACCCGTCGTTAAATCCTCTTAATTTGCTTTCCTTCAATATGGGATACAATTCATCAAGTGTCGAAACACTTAATGTGGTTAGCAAATTAGTATCCAAATTTAGTTTCCGTAGGGATTTTAAAGGAGAAAAAAGACCAGTTTCAATTTTATAAATTAAATTATTACCCAAATTCAATTCTACAAGTTCAGTTAATTTTGAGAAGAATCCAACGGGCATTTTTTTCAATTTACTACCTTCCACTTTCAACCCGTGTAAAGAAGAAATGTTTAAATTCAATCCTTTTTCGAAATTGTTATTGGAGATATCTAAATTAACTAAATTTGGCATCGGATAGAAAAGTTCTGTATCTAAATTCTCCAGAAGATTATTCGATAAATCCAAACTCCAGAGTGACTCCAGTCCTTGGAATGTTTTAGCTTTAAGAGATGCCAACTTATTATTACCAATAAACAAAGAAAAAAGATCTTCTAGTAACTTGAAAGATTGATCTTCAATTACTGTAATCGAATTTTTATTCAAATTTAAACTAAACAAAGCTGGTGTATTTTGAAAAAGTACACTTTCAATTTTAGTTATTTTATTATTACTCAAATTAATATGTTTCAATTTTGGCATTCCTTTAAAAACATCTTTATCAATTTTATTAATTTCATTATTCTCCAAAGCTAAACGATTCAAATCTCCCAAACCTTCAAACATTTCTTTTTTAATCTCCCGAATTTTATTATTATTCAAATATAAATGTGACAAATTATTCAACCCTTTGAAAGCGTTCTCTTCAACAGTTACAATATCATTGAAGGGCATATGTAACGTGGTTAGATACTGGAATGAAGGACTCTGATAGGAGTTCTTCTTGACCACTGGGATGGTGTTGAGAGAGAGAGTAAATGTGGTCCATTTACTGGATGTTGGTTGGATGGTCGAGATGAAAGTTGAGTCGGTGGCGTCGAAAGTGCAAGAAAGAGTGCACTCTTTAGGGTTGCATTTGTCGCTGCATGAGGGCGGTAGTGCGTTAGTGCCGTGTAGTGCTAATAGGCTGAGGGTGGCCAATAGGAGAAATGCCGACGTCATGGTGGTAGGCTGAAAGAAATGGATTTTGATTTTTGAATTAATTAAAAACATAAATTGTCGTATTTTTTTGTGAATATATTTTCTTATATATATTTTTTCCATGTAGCGTGTATCACGACAAATTTCATTTGTGTTTTTTATTATATTTTAAATGATATATTATAAATGTTCAATGTTGCTTAACGACCCCACCAACAGCTAGGTTATACGGGGGATATATTATAAAGGCTTTTGGCCAAGGGTTATGGGTGATTTTTTTCTAAGCGAAACATCAAAAGGGTTTTGATGCGCTTTTACCAAAAATGGCAGTTCTTTATGGGTACCTTGATGCATATAATCCATCATGTTAAAGATATTTTTTGATTAAATAACATTATAGCGTGCAGTGGCTTTCAATGGATACTGTCCAGATCTATTGAAAAATACAATTTCAGGATAAAAAATGAAAATTGTTAGCGATGAACGCGCTTGACAATTTTACCGAGTATCCTCCCAGATAGATTACTAAATAGAACTAGAATAATTATACACAAATTTCATGATTCATTAACCGCACAAAAATGTTTTTTTTCATTCACTGCTTAGCTTAGATATAATAATATAATAACACAAACTATTACAAATTTCATGTCGTCCTATATTGACACCATTTTAAAATCTTGAATTATACATGTTTTATTCCATTACGTTGTCTTGAAATACATGTCTCGGTTGGGTTTACAAAACATTTTTTTTGTGAACGATTCAATAATTGAAAATTAAAACAAACAATAAACAAATATTATAAGCCAACATTTTTGAATAGTCTCGATATAGCAAAAAAGTGTTAAGTGTATACAGTGTTATAAAGTTCTTATTTTGCATTTTACATCTAGGGTAGGCCTAATATAGTTTGTATATATTTTATCTTTTTCATGTACTAAATCCGGTCTGAAAAAATTAAGAATAATAAAAACAAAAAAGTATCCATCTAAATAATTACAATTATTAATTATTATTGAATACATGAACTCACCTTTTTAACAGATTCTCCTAGTTTTCAGCAGACAACACTGATCTTCATCCAAGCACGAAATGGCCACTTCGAAGCTCTTACAATCCGTCAAATCCACAAACACGGTCAATATAAACAAGAACAATCACAGTTCCAAGAATGTTATCGATTAAAACAGAGAAAGAACTATATAAAGTTCACTCGTAACAGAGAAAGATGGCCGCTATTATCGTAACTCTGCTTGAACTCTTGGCATTGACGCTTTGACTCTCTCATGTCTTACTCTTATCATATACAAGTATCATTTTCCACTACTTTTTGATTCTTGGTAATTAAAAATTGGTATTTCCAATTACACTGTGCTAGTTTTTCGATGTAAATAAAACAAACAAAACATGTGATCAATCTTCAAAAATGTAGGCCTATATATATATATATATATATATATATATATATATATGCATATATACCGGATATATATATATATTATATATATATATATATATATATATATATATATAATGATATAGTAATTATATATAATATATATAAAATTATATATATATATATATTATATATATATATATATATTATATATATATATATATATATATATATATATATATATATATATATATATAATTATATATATATATATTATATATATTATATATAACATATTTTATGATATTATTAATGTTATTTCTAATATCCTTGAAAATCCTCATGGAAAATTATAATATATAGGCCTAATATGTGAATTACATAACTGCAATTGGCTGGTATTTTGATACTCATTAAAAAAAATTGTCAACAGAATGAGATATTTCACCCACTGTTGATTCTGTAAACATTCACAACATATCGTATATTTAAAATAATTCTCATTCTAACCTATATCCGATAATTATACAAATACAAACTTTCCCCAGTCTTGCTATTCATTAACATGATCAAATGCTGAGTGCGTTTACTTGTTTATTTAAATTTTCTTTCGTAGTCGACGTTTTTTACACAAATAGCAGATCTATATGACTGTATAGGTGTGTCGGTTTTCGAATGAGACTATATAAATGACCAATGGTAAAGCCAAGATTAGTGATATGTCTTAGTCACCGACCCGTGCTAAGTTACAATAAAATAGCAGTATGAAGAGTATTTCGCTGTGTCGCTATTGTTGGTATCGCTGGTTACCGTGCTCGGGGTCCATGGTTCGATTCCCGACGCATAAACCTTTTTTTGTATTATATTATATTGGTTCCGAGCGCTGGTTTATGGTGTAGGTTATTTTTTAAATTTGACCACAGAATCAAAAATATCCACACAAATCTCGTGTGATTCAACTATTGCTTCAAGTCCCATTTAAAAACCGACTCGCAGAAAAATCATCTTATCCCGGACCCCGATCGACCGTCTCCCCTATTTACATATTTACATATTTATTTATTCATTACAGATTGTTCATAAAACAGGTGGTAATGGTTACTATACCTAATGAAATTACAGTCAAACATACTCGATATAATTATACTTCATTTTTTCTTAGCTCTCTTCTTAAATCACCAATCTTCGTTATATTCTTGATATCTTCTTCCAATTCGTTCCATTCCCGCGTCGTTCTTTGAATGAATACATATTTACCTACTTCTATATCCACTTTATCCACGTCCATTCTTACTCCTCCCCTTGTACTTCTTTGTAATCCCTTTCCAATTCTATTGCTTAATTCATCCCATGCTGTATATTCATTCTTGACTCTAACAAAATTGCACATTACCAAATAACCCTATCCCTATCAACTACCACTGACGGCCGATAGTGCCGGCATATCAACACCCACTCAAACAATGCCGCATGCTTGCCGCGTCATGCGGAAGGCTCCGGCATGAAACGGTAGGTGATTTCAGGTTAATGGTATACAGGAGTGTAATGCGGCGACTCGGATGTTGATGTTTGCTGCGTGCGCGGTCCAATGAAAATACTTTTACCTGCAATACTATTCAAGAGGAATAGTAAAATGTTGTAATATTTTAATAGAGAGATTTCATCAATCTATTACAATAACAGGTAGAGAGAATTTTACTCCAATTCGGGTTTTAAATGGGACTAGAATTATAGTTTACTAGGAAAACGCCGTATATGCGTTGTTAGACGAGCGGATAGTAATAGCATTGACTAAAGATGGTAATAGTATTGGTAAAAATGGGTAAAAACTGCTTCGAGTGGTACCAATTTAGTAGGCCTACATTTTATGTTTTTTCTTCAAAATGGCTGACCCGATCAAGCCGATTTTCTTAGAAATGTGTACCAAAATGTAATTCAACTTCAAAAATAAAAATATTTTCTTTTTTTTCCGCCATGTTATTCAAATGGGAATTTTTGAAATTTCTTGAATTCATAAAAAAAAAGTTACTTCCCGATAATGCCACAAAACTATACAGATCTAAGTTAGATGAGGAACCATATTGAAAAAAAGTTTGAGGTTGATAGATGTAGCCGTTTGACCTGTGGAGAACCGACAAAACAACATAAAAACAAACAACAAGAAAAAATAAATAAAAACGAACACCAATTTTCTTCAGTATGTCAAATTGAATCCTCGCTAAAGCTCGTCTAAAAATCCCAACATTTGTGTGGAGATTTAGAAGATATTTTTATTTATGTCGTCAAATTAAAAAAAAACAAAAAAAATCACCATAACCCTGCGCTCGAAACAACATTTAATGGTTATTTTGTTTTTAAAAAAAGTTACTGCACCGGGAATCGAACCATGGACCCCGAGTATGGTAACCAGCGATACTAAATGTGGGGGGGGGCTGGCCAGATACATGGCCCGGGGGGGAGGGGAGGGGGGAGGTGGACGCCTTCCTCATGCTGGTCAGCCGTTCCCGCAAATTCTTCTCGGAAGAGGCAAATTTACCGCGATCGCAACGGATAGTGCTACAGCAACATATGCTCCGATTACTAATACTATATTACCGGTATCATAGTTCAGGCATAGACTTAAGAGATACAAAGACAGTTCAACTAATATTAAATTAAGATTCATCCCCACTCCTTTGTCTCTACCCTCCCCACACCCCTTACCCTGTAGTACCGTCAAACACTGCTGAAAATCGTTTCGGCTATTGTGCTTCACTCGACGGTTAGATGGATGTTTGCCTGGCTGTCTGCCAAAGTCTTCAACTTGACTGCTAGCAGCGCTCTAGGAATGTGTAGCGATGATTGAAGTAACTTCAGGTAATAATGAAAGGGTTTTGAATCTCGCGAAGTAACTTACGTGAGACGTCTTCAGTATCTCTTTAGTTAATGGTTTACGTCGATACATCTGAGTCATGACGTCACAAATCTTGACATTCCCATTGGTCACTTTAAAGTGCTCTTTACACGATCAATTTTAGTTGCATGAAATTTCAAGAATTGCACTGAATTGCAAGAAAATTTCAATGGTGTAAAGGCGCTTGCAACTTCTTATACGAAATTTTCATTCTATTAACGAAACGGTTTGTAGATCCTACGGAGTCAACGGAAATGCACGTGACCAAAGGCTCCTCGCTCATTGATCACCGGTGATAGATTGCAGTAAAAGTTGAACGTATTTTAACTTCGTGAAATTCTTGCGTGCAAGTGGAAGATTTCCTTGCTCATGTGTAAGCAACTTAGGATACGTGGGTATTCTACTTTCCTGAAATTAATTTCAGGGAAAAGTTGATCGTCTAAAGTGACTTTTAGTCCCTTTTAAAAACCGTCTGGATCCGTTTACGAGAGATGAAGGCTTGAACCACCTGAGCGTTAGTGATAATTGAAAGAAGACGGTCGATCGAATTATGGTATGTCTTGGATATTTAGTAGAGATGAAGGGGCGAAACACCCGTGCGCTAGTCGTTTGAGATAGGGAGACGGTCGATCGGGGCTGTGTATTGGTCAGCTATGCGTTCTGTTTTACAGG